>CP092879.1:65889876-65918130 GCA_030710605.1 Cordylochernes scorpioides
AAATGATTTTTTTTTTCCTCCCCCTTTTTATACTTCATTATCTTTTTATATAGATGATTTATTTGTTATCTTAATTAATCTTTTTTAAAAATTCAGATTCAGACACTAAAGCCCTTTTTTTTTTCTCTAAATATACCATCTATATTTCAAATGTAAAAGCTCTTTTTTTTTTATCTTATGATGATGGATATAGAAAGAAAAGAGAAATTTTAGAAGGCCCCTGAGGTAAACTTTTTTTAGATAGATCAGAAAGAAAGTGAGCTTTTTTTCCCCACCATTTTTTAAAAAATCAAAATTTCTAGGGTGTATTTTTAAAAGATGCATATATTTTTATATCATATATATATGATGTAAAAAAAAATAAATTAGACAGAAATTCAAATTTTAAAAGAAATTTACCTCAATTTTTCACATGTTAATTTAGAAAAAAAAATGGCACGGAATAACTGATTGCATTCTAAAGATTCCCTCTTTCTTTTTTTAAGTCTTTTTCTCAAAAATTTCATTTTAATTGTGTGTCTCACTTTGTGGAGATTACAGAAACAAATAAATAAAAGTAAAAAAGCAACCACGACAAATACCATGAAAATGTCACTAGAGATAATAATACAAGATCAAATTTATTTATAAATAGTGTGTGATGTTGTGTTAGTAACGTTTTCATCCCAAAAGATTCTCATCTCTAATCTAAATTGCATATTGGTTTATTAAAAAGTAAATACTATTCTATATACAGTAGAACCTCCCTGTAAAGGACAACACCTAATTGCAGAGCCAAAGTGTCCTTTAGGGAGAGATGTCCTCTTACCGGAGAGTTCCTAAATTGTAAAAAATGGTAATTTTACAAATGAAAACTGTCCTTTGTGGAGAGGTGTCTTCTAAAGGGAGGTTCTACTGTATATTATTCTGTAAAACCCATGATGAGGCTCAATTTGAATTATAGATTATAAAACAAGGTAATAAGACCAAATAAATAAATAGTGTGTGATGCAACCTTACACACTTTTTATTTATTTGGTTTCCTTGTTTTTAGTAAACCCTGTCTATAGCAAACCTGTGGTGACTGTGGTTTACTAATAGCCATGGTTCATTATATAGTTCACTGTATTTTAAAAATGAAGAGTTTGTGAGAAGGTTTGCTATATCCCAGGTTCTGGGTTTCACTGTTTATATAAGGGTTGATATATAAGAGAAACATAACAAGAAGGTGATTTCATATTGGACAGTTTAGCTAACAGATCCCTTGTTACCATCTTCTAATTTGATTAAGGAATTTGTAGTACAGTTATCTGTGGCAGTATTTAAGTATCTTATAAAGGAAAGAAATATTGATAAATTGGAGAGAGAGAGAAAGTTTTATTTGTCACATTTTCCTATTATATTAAATTAGTACGCCTATCTATCTCTACTAACTTGTGAACAATACTCTCTCTTTGTCAAGTTTAATTTTCTAATAATTGTTTTGTTATTTTTCTTATAGCTAACTCTCCAATCATTCATAAATAATTTTTAACACTTTCGACCCGAGGGAGGCGAATTCATGTCCTTGCCGATGTTTTACAGGTAAATTAGGTCATCTGACATCCCCCCAACCCACTGATAGATAGAAGGTATGGGGCAAGATCCTGGTAGACGCGACTTCGGTATTTAATATTATATTTAATTTTGAAAATCGGAAAGAACGTGAATTTGCATCCCTCGGGTTGAAAGTGTTAAAATGGTGCTACAAGTTTTTTTTGTTCACAAAGCTACACAATATTAAATAAAATACAGTAGAACCTCCCTGTAAAGGACAACACCTAATTGCTGAGCCGAAGTGTCCTCTTACCGGAGAGTTACTAAATAGTAAAAATGATAATTTTGCAAATGAAAACTGTCCTTTGTGAGGGGTGTCCACTAAAGGGAGGTTCTACTCTATATAGATTTTGTCATATGGCATAAATAGAAAACAAAGAATTCTTTTTGTTGTTGTTGCTACCCAATACATTGATATAGTTTCTTACAACAAATTTTACATTTAAATTGATGCCATTAGTATACTTATTGTATTTAGGGGAGATAAGTAAAGTACTTTAATGTGCATATGTTTCTTTTTCCTATATAACAATTTTCTACTGTGTTTACCTGCGATGGTAAAAATAATGAATGGATCTAAGCTCAGGGGTTGGCAATCTTTTTGAGTAGGAAGAGTCAAAAATTACAATTTACAAATTTTTTAAAGTTTTTAAAGAGCTACACATTTTTTTCTTCTTGCCTAACAATATACTACAATGCTACATGCAGCTTCATATCCAAAGAGTTGCATGTGACTTGCGAGTCGCAGGTTGTCAACTCCTAGCTTAGTTCATCAGTAAAGACTGAGGCTGCCTGGCCGGCATTCATATTTCTTGAAAATAAAGATACTTCGGCCAGTAAATTCTTTTATTACCTCGACATTTCAACAAAAAGCTTTTGTCCTCGTCAGGAGCAAACAAAAATTAAAACCTTTATCAAGGTGTTAAAAATCATTCTAAAAAGATTTTTGTCGAAACGTCAAGGTAGTAAAAAGATTTACTGGCCGAAGTATCTTTATTTTCAAGAAATAGTTCATCAGTGGTGAACAATATTTTTACCATCGCAGTATTTATGTTGGTAGGAAATTATTTAATATTTGGAGGAAAAGAAACAAATATCGCGCTGAAATAGTTTACCTTTCTAAAATCATTCTATATGTTATATATGTATATAAAGTATTTGCATCAAAACCTCTTTTATATGATTTTATATATTAAAAGTTCTCTCTTATATGCTTATCTTTAGGAGAGTTCTGTGTTAAGTTTGACAATTGACTCTTTTTTTTTTTCTTATTCTTATAGAATTGGTACAATTTTGTTTATTGTGATTTTTTTGATACGGTGTTAATAATCCTAACAATAGATAAGGCATAATTTGGATTATAGATTATAAACACAAGGTAATAAGACCAAATCCAAATAAATAAATAGTGTGTGACGTTTCGATAACAACGCTGTTACTGAAATATCACACACTATTTATTTATTTGGATTTGGTCTTATTACCTTGTGTTTCTAATCCTAATAATAGTTCAATGTTTATATCAAGTGTTGTTTTCATGTTATCTTTTCTATTTGATATGATTGCAATGTAATTATTATATACAGTAGAATTACCTCTCTATAAAAAGGATATTTAGTTACAGAGCCAAAGTGCCCTTTAGGGAGAGGTGTCCTTTTGCCATAGAGCATATAAATAAGTAAAAATTGTAATTGTGGTGATGAAAACTGTCCTTTGTAGAGAGTTATCCTCTAGCAAGAGTGTCCTCTCATGGAGGTTGTTGTACTGTATAACACGAAACATTTTTCTATTCATAACATGAAGAGCTCTCAAACCTTCATTCTTCTAGGAACCAAATAAATTGAGTTAATTCTTTGGTTCATACTCTCTGTGTTCTGATTAAAAAGAATGTTTTGCATTAAGTTTTGTTATATCTAACCTGGTATCACAAGTCTCTATCTAATAATTACACACCGTTTTATTTAAAGAGGTTCTCACTTTAAACAAGTAAATGCCTTCTTTGGATTTGAACATCATTGGTTTGTTGGAAGTTTGTTTAGAAAATATATGGCTACCTCAACCAATTTTTAATTCAATTCCTGACGTGTTAGTGACTTACTGTCCTTAGCAGATTGAAAAGAATGACAGCGAGTCACTAAAAATTCGGGAATGGAATTAAAATTGGTTGATGTAGCTGTATCTTCTTTATGGACTGTTGTCTTAGAATCTATACATACTCTAATTTAGAAACAAAGAGTAAAATGCATAGAGTCATGTGATCTTAATAATAATAGAAGCATTTACAGTAGAACCTCCATGAGAGGACACCTCTCTACAAAGAACAGTTTTCATTGTCATAATTACAATTTTTACTATTTAACAACTCTCCGGTAAGAGGACTCCTCTCCCTAAAGGATACTTTTGCTCTGCAATTAGATGTTGTCCTTTACAGAGAGGTTCTACTGTATTATGAAATCTTGTAAGAGAAAGTTGCTGATGGCTTGCACCATCTATCTGAATACCTATCTAGTAATCATTTATTTCTTTTAGCACCAATCTCTTCTGGAATTACAATGATTTGTTGATATTTTTATCCCGATAGAAGATACAAACCGTCATCAACTTTCATATACACAATTATAAGATGCTGGTTTTTTTCTTGGCAATTCAAGTTTGTTTTTATTAAAATCGCCATCACTTTGGGTCGTTGAAGAGTGGTAGCTCAATAACGCTCGCAGATTTTTAAAACAAACCAATTGCAAAAGTTGTTTTTTTTTTTTACCATTTTATTATAGTGTATCACAGTTTTCTTATATCCAATTGAATTTTTCTTAATTGTAGTTTTTTAATTATGTTAAGCACATACAGAAATAAACAGAATGTTTATAAGTAAATTTCCTTCTTTTTTTTTAAAGAGGATGATTTGTTTTCATTACTTTTGATCCAAATAGTTTAATATCTTGAGATTAATCTTGGCGATAAAAAGAACTCCTTTTTTTTTTGCAATTTTATTCAATTATTTTTATAAGTTTGTTCTCCAAATAATTATTCTCATTTCTTTCCTTTTCCTTTTTTTAATCAAATTTCATTTTCCTAAATAATAGATATGGCTTGTCTTGTGGATGTTTTTTTTTTTATTCGTAAAGGAAGTGTCCATATCAATTTTTTTTTTCAGCCTGTGTTATATAGTATTTGTAAGATTTTTTTTTTTTTGCATGCGGATAATTGTGAGTTTTTTTATTGTTATTGTCATATTACCAATTCCTTTAGCAGCTTTTTGGTTTCAAATAATCTCCCGATCATTGTCGTTGGATCAGTGCAGTGTGCCAATTTCTATATTTGTTTTGCTTCCGTCTCTACTCTACTTTCTGTTGTTTTCATATATTTATATTGTAAGTGAATAGAAGACGGACCAAAGATTTTTTTATTATTATTACTGTAGATATTTGTTATATATATTAAAAAAATATGATAATAAGTTTTTTTTTTTGTAAAATATATAACCGAATTTTTTTTCTTTTTTTCAATTTCCCTTTCTTTTTTTTTTACGTCTTTTTCAAACCAACTTTTTTTTTTATACTTTCTTATAAACTTTTTTTTTAAGTATAAATATTTCTATCTTTAACTTCAATCCCCAATATAAATCTTTGATACTTTTAGATTTAATTCTTTTATATATAAACTTTTTTAATATCTTCTTTTTTTATATAATCATTTATAGGTTTTCTTAGATTACCTTTATTATTATTTTTTTTTTTTTACTCCTTTTGATATATGACACTCTTTGCTTTTTCATTTCCTTTATTATATAATTTCTCTCCTCTTTTATATATTAATGGTTTTTTACCAATTGAATTTAAAAAGATGGGATTGTTTGTTTGCTTCTTTTTACTTTTTTTTTATTCTTTCCATTAATTTTTTTTAGGATTTTTTTTTTTTTTTTCAAATAGAATATTTTTTATCACTAAAAGCTTGATTTTTTTTTAACCTTAATTAGATACAGCAGGATTGTATTACAATATGATTTCTAAAAATATATATTCTAAAATTTTATTTTTATGTTCATTTTTTAGCCTCTTCTTTTTTTAAGCAGAGTTTTTTTTTTTTTTTAATCTATTTTCTAACCCCAGTTGAAGTTATGTTTAAAATTGTATATTCTCAATAAAAAAAAAAAAACTCCCAACTTATAAAATGTGAAAAATGAATCCTTTGAAATGTTAATAATAATTAAAAAAACAGCCTCTGAGGATAAATTTCTGGCTTTATTTTTATACATTCTCTCAAAATTTCAGGTATCTTCCTTTTTCTTATCTCCACACTGGGTGAAGTAGAATGCATCTGCCTTGACTGGGAGCACTACTCAGTGGCAGGCCGACTTAGCTCCAAAAGAAATGACTGCCTCTGACATGAGGAACAGACGCCATGTGCAGCCGCTCCTAACATGGAGTACAAACACTGCTCATCCTGTATCCCTGGATCAGGAGCCCTTACAGGGTACTATCAGCTGGGTCAGCTGAACCCAGGTTTTTTACCAAGCTTGTTACTGCTCCCCCTCCTCCTTTTTCATCCGGGCTTGGGACCAGCAAAGACGGAGTTGCTTTCAGGTATTATAAACCTTTATTGAGTAAAATCAATCATTCCTCCAGGGAAAAGTGTCTTTTCAAAAACATTTTTATTGTTCTCTAGCTTTCGGGCATGGATGCCTCCTGTAGAAGGGTGTACGTACCCGAAAGCTAGAGAACAATAAAAATGTTTTGAAAAGACACTTTTTCCTGGAGGAATGATTGATTTTACTCCATATTTATGCAAGGGATTATTTTATAGAAATAAACCTTTATATAGGAGTATATATGACAAAAGTTTAATGTCGAACACTCCTGTAGAAGGGTTTATAATACCTGGAAGCTTGAGAGAATGTATAAATAATGAAACTGATCTTCAGAGGCCGTTTTTAATTATTAGAAAATATGAACAAATTTTTTATATATATATAAGATTTAGGGTAAATATAGGAACATTACACTTTGCGGCCCAAAACTTTTACAAAAAAATTTCATTTGTTTGGAATTGGTATTTTTTTCTTCTTTTAATATCTCTCACCTTTTGTTTTTCAAAATTTGTCTTTTTTTTTTAAATATAAATCTTTAGTTTTATTATTTTTTTATTATTACTATATGTGTACCAAAGTAAGTATATATATATACCCAATTTTTTTAAAAATAGTTTTATTAAAAATTTCAATGTAAAAAAATATATATAATATTATATTTTGAATCTTTGTATTTATTATATTTTTAAAAGAATTCTTTGTTGATTGAAAGAAAGAAAAAAATTGTTTTTCTCTCACATTTCTTCAAATATAACGCTCTTCCAAAAATGCTCATATTTGTAAAAAAAAAAAAAAAATTAATTAGAAATAATTTTTAAATATATATATTTTTTTCAATCCCCCATTATGTTTGTCATTGTTATGTTTTTTAATATATTTTGAAAATATAATATTGTATATATATACCATATATTTGTTATATGTTGTGAATTGAACCATATAAAAGGGAAAAAAATATGATTTTTTTTTTTCAAAATAATACATGTTCCTTATATATAAATAATCAAATTTTATTTATGATTTAAGCCTTTTTTTTTTCTTATTTGTATCTTTTTTTCCTTTCCTTCTAGTGTATATATAAATTTTTATAAATTTTATATATTATATATCAATCAAAATATATAATTCACCCTCCACACACATCCCACTTCATTGTTTTTTTCTTCTTCTTCTTTATTTACCAACTTGTTTTTTAGTTGTTTCATATCAATGTATGAGAATAGAGTTTTTAAAACACCAGCTACACTAGAACTACCTCTCTGTAAAAGACTAGTTACAGAGCCAAAGTGTCCTATTGAATGATCTCATGGAATGGGGTGTAGCTTTCGTTGATCATGGCATCATGTTACAAGCACACTTTGGTGAAAGTCTTACTTTGCCTGTATTTTGAGGCTGTTCCCAACATGGAAGCCTTTGCTGCTGACTCTAACATGAGTACAGACCTCCGTATCCCTGGAGAGGAACCCTTGCTGAGGTCTATCAACCAGGTCATTAACCTATAGAAAGATGTGTCCATTTACTCAGAGAGTTACTAATTAGTTGTTGTTGTGTCCAATGAAGAGACTCAGATGTCTCCACACATCTCTATCACAGCAATCGCAATGTTCTCTATCTTGGGTGTGTAAAGCTGCTGTTCTGGGTCTATGTCAATTTTTCTGTTGTCGTGTCCAATGAAGAGCCTCAGATGTCTCCATACATCTCTATTACAGCAGTTGCAATGTTCACTATCTTAGGTGTGTAAAGCTGCTGTTCTGGGTCCATGTCAATTTTTCTGTTGTTGTGTCCAATGAAGAACCTCAGATGGCTCCATGCATCTCTATCACAGCAGTTGCAATGTCCACTATCTTAGGTGTGTCAAGCTGCTGTTCTTGGTCTATGTCAATTTTCTGTTGTTGTTATCGTGTTCAATGAAGAGCCTCAGATGTCTCCATACATCTCTATCATAGCAGTTACAATGTTCTCTATCTTGGGTGTGTAAAGTTCTGGGTCCATGTCAATTTTTCTGTTGTAATGTCCAATGAAGAGCCTCAGATGTCTCCATGCATCTCTCTCACAGCAGTCATAATGTTCTCTATCTACTAATTAGTATGAATTATGATTTTGATAAGAAAAACTGTCTTTTATAGAGAGGTGTCTTCTAGCTAAGTGTCCTCTCACAGAGGTTCTACTGTATTAAGGTTTTCATAGGGACTATGGTTTTGAGAACTTAATAGGAAAATAAACTTAATATTGAGTTCATTTTTTATATGGATATTGATAATATAAAAACCTGAAGCTGTCTTGACCTATTTAAACTGTAATAAACTCAGATGTGATTATTCGAGCAATCTGGATATTGCTGTTTTGTCTTTAGTATTAACACCTGACCTTTTTTTTTTTCTTTTTTTATTTCCACCTATATATACTCTTTTCATATACTTTTTTTATTCATTCATAATAAATGATTTTTGTTTTCTTTCTTTAATTATCATATGGGTAGGTCTGTATTTTGAGAGAAAATAAGATTTTTCATATACTCTATTGCCAAATAATCTTTTTGGATAGACCTCCTTCTCCCATTGATATATTATTTATCCCTTTTTAAAAAAAAAATCTTAACTTTTTTTAATTCTTCTCAATTATTGTTATTATCTTTAATACTATGATTTTTTTATATATTGTATGATAAATATAGACAATTTTTTGTTTAAAAATCTTTCATATCTTTTTTTTTTTCCTCTCTCTTTCAACCACCCACTTCTATTGTGTATTAAATAAAAAAAAAAAATAGGATTAAAAAAAAAAAAGTGCCTAGAAAAAAAAATTAAGAAAAAAATAAAAGGACATTTTTTACCTTTTATTGTATTTTTTAATAATGTTTTAATTATTACAAAAAGTTTTTGTTTGTTTGTTTTCTTCTTCCCTCCATTTGTTTATGTAAATAGCTCTATTACCATAATTACATATATACATCCATGTGTATCCAACCCCCTCCTCTATCTCTCCCCTGTGTTACCAGATTATATGTTTAAAAAAAAAGAATACAATTTATATATTGATTCCTGATCTTATTTTTGTCTCTTTTCTTTTATTACATTGATTCAAACACACATATGCACTCATGGACAAAAGTTTAAAAAGTGGAAAGTCTTTGTTGTTGCCGGTTGTCTATTTTTTTTAAGAAGACAGAGGCAATTCACATTTGGTTATCTTGTGTTTCTTCAATAAAAGGTCACTGTGTAACAAATATCTTCCATAGCTATTGTCTGAATGCCTATATACATGCTGAAAGGTACAAGCTCCTTAAGTTTTGTCCTTGAGTATCTTTCAGAGTTATTGTCTGAATCCCGATATACATGCGGAAAGGTACAAGCTCCTTAAGTATCTTAAGTCCTTGAGTATCTTTCAGAGTTATTGTCTGAATCTCGATATACATGCTGAAAGGTACAAGCTCCTTAAGTTTTGTCCTTGAGTATCTTTCAGAGTTATTGTCTGAATCCCGATATACATGCTAAAAGGTACAACTTCTTTAAGTATCTTAAGTCCTTGAGTATCTTTCAGAGTTATTGTCTGAATCCCGATATACATGCTAAAAGGTACAACTTCTTTAAGTATCTTAAGTCCTTGAGTATCTTTCAGAGTTATTGTGTGAATCCCGATATACATGCTAAAATGTACAACTTCTTTAAGTTTTGTCCTTGAGTGTAATAACATGGTAATATTATTCCAAATCCATATACCACGGAATATTGTTATAATAGTCACAGTTTGGTTAAAACTTAATTCTATAATCGCAAATTTTGTTTTAACCCTGGTAATAACAATAAAATGTGATCTTATAAAAAGGCTCAACTGTACTGATAAGGCACAATTTGGATTATAGATTATAACACACAAGGTGATAAGACCCAATCCAAATAAATAGTGTGTGATGTTTCTGTAACAACGCTGTTACCCAAATGTCACACACTATTGTGTCAGTTTGGTGGTCAAGGATTCAGTTGAAGAAATGTCGGGTGTAGGTGTTTTAAGTGGAAACGTGCAATCGTCTCTCTGTCTTAGATGGTGTAAATTTGTTATTGTTTGTATTGTGCATGTGGTATGTTTTGTGTACGGATTTAGTTTGTTTCTGTGGGCTGTATCGGTGTCTCTTTGTAGAGGTTGGTTGGATTCATCGACACTTCTTGCGAATTGGCAGGTGGGACAGGTTTTTACCTGTTTTGCAATGTCTTGTGTCATGTTCTGCCAATAATATTGGGCAGAGATGAGTCTCGTCATCTTTGAGATGTCTGGATGGTTGTGTTGTGTGTGGATGGATTTAAGAAGTTTGGTTGTGAGTGGTTTTGGAACTATAATTTTAGTTACACCTTTTCGGGAAACGGTATGCAGTCCATTGTGATCCATGATCAAGCTAGACTTTCCCGATGGGGAAGGCTGATGGCTCTTAATGAGGGAGGCGTCTAGGAAGCCACAGAACGGGTTACGAAATATGGCGCCCGTTTCATATTGTTGTACTCCATTTATGCTACGGACCTCATATTCGTATCTCGATAGCCTTAATCTCCATCGAAATAGTCTGCCTGACGGGTTTTTGATCTCTTTCTGCCACTGCAATGCGGGATGGTCAGAAAATATTGTAAATTTTCTGTCCATTACACAGACGCGGAAATTATCCACACTCTCCACAATTGCTAGGCATTGTAGTTCAGATATGGAATAATTTCGCTCGTGTGCCCGCAGAGCGCGACTGAAATTTTGGACTGTGTAGGTCTCCCCATCAGGGTAGACCTGTTTGAGGACGCCTGCGATGCCGAGTGTTGAGGCGTTACAGTGCACCTGGCATGGCAGACCTTCCTGGTAAAGGTGTAACGTGGGGTATGTTGAAAGGCTTTCTTTTAGGCTAGTGAACGCTTTCTGGCATTCGTCATCCCAGACCCACATGACATCCCTTTTTAGAAGGTTGACAAGTGGCGTCCACAAGCGGGCGTGGTCCGGAATGAACTTTTTGTAAGCGTTCACAGCGCTTAAGAAAGATCGCAATGCTTTGCGATTGTGTGGTTGTTGGGTGGCGTGGATTGTCTCTACGTTTCGTGTAGATGGGGTGGTTGTTTTGGTGGTGTTTGTGCATGTTTTTGTTTGGTGTTGTCGTCTGTTGGTGTGAGTGTCGCGCTTGTTGCGCTGGTTGTGCGTGTGACTGTTGTGTGACGACGTGTGGACACGTGTGTGTTTAATGTGAAAGTTGTCCTGTTGGGGGGACACAATTTGTGCATTGTTGTTGCAAGTTGAAGCCGTTGTGGCCTTGTGAGTTGAGGGCATATAGTAAAGGCAATTGGCCTTAGTGAAAAAGTTGTGTTGTGTGCGCGCGTGACTAGATTGGCAGGTGGGTGATTGGGTTTTGACCAATGGATGCGCGCATTGGGTGCCATGTGCAGAAGGTTTGGGTGTATTGTGGGTCTTTTGTCACATCGCTTGGCACTCCCAATACGTGCATTCATTGGGTACATGGTGAAAATGGTAGGTAGGGGTAGACAATGGGGCGCCAAGCTGGAATATAGTGCCGTTGTTAAAATCTATTGTTATTTTAAAATTATGGAGGGTATTTATGCTGAGAATTCCAAATGGCAGAGGTGCTTCCACCACGTGGAAATTCTCTTTTCTAGTTATTTTACCTATTGTTAGGGGGAGTGTTATTTTACCCATTGTTGTTGCAAGACCATTTAGGGTCTGTAGATCTATAGACTGTTCTTTTAATTTTAAATTAGGGAGGTGAGTTTTTAACATTTTATACAGATTATGGGGCACTATATTCAAACTTGCGCCTGTATCAATTAAAAATGGGGATGGCAGATCAGGGGTTAGAAACAGTTTCAGCGTCAATTTCTTGACGCCAAAGGGTTGAGATCCTACCTCAGTTCCGAAAAGTCTGCGCGGCGTGTGCGTCTCCGGCATGTGGTAGGTGGGTGGGACGCCTGGTGTGCTGTGGAGTTGGGGCTATTTGCACTGCCCGTGCACTCGTGTGTAAATTTTGGGCTATTTGCACTGCCCGTGCACTCGTGTGTAAATTTTGGGCTATTTGCACTGCCCATGCACTCGTGTGTAAATTTTGGGCTATTTGCACTGCCCATGCACTCGTGTGTAAATTTTGGGCTATTTGCACTGCCCGTGCACTCGTGTGTAAATTTTGGGCTATTTGCACTGCCCGTGCGTTCGCGTGTGGTTTTGGGGTTGATTGCACTGCCCGTGCGTTCGAGTGTCGAGCTTGTTGGGATGGTTCAGTCCACCTACTTGGTTTTTTCTGGATACTGGTGTAGGGCTCCGGCATGGTGGGTGATGGCTCCTTGGAGTGGCGCGTCAGATCGCTCGGCCACATGGCGGCGGCAACTCCGTGCGTCTTCCGGCCTGGGGTGGGGGTGTGGGCGGCGTCTGTCCCGCAGGCGGAGCCCCGGTCCCCGTCTCGTCGGGTAGACCTCACTCCTTGGAGGGCGACCGTCAACTGTACTATAATCGCCGCTAGGGTGCGTCGTGCTATTTTCCTTTTCTCCGCTATTTCGTCGCCGTCAACTTTCGCTACTTGGTCTCGTTTGTTTTCCATTTTATCCTGTCGACTCACTGTAATGTTGGGTAGTTACCACTGTAATATTTGATGTATTACGCTGTAGAATTCTGTCGACTCACTAACGTCGGGACGATTACCTTTTGAAGTTGATGGGTTGAATTGATTGGTGATTGATTGAATTGATGGGCGCAGTCGTTGGCTGAAGTGACAAGGTGTTCTCACAGGGGAAAATAACGAAAAACACAGGATTTGGATTGGAAAAGGCTAGCGATCTAGGGAGAAAGGGGTTGAAGCTATTTGGCTGAGTTGGCTATTAACTATGGCTGTTCACATGATTGAGGATTAGACTTATCTGATCGTTTGAGAGGGTGGTGGCTGGCTGGCTTCTAACCGGTTCCTTGGTCGGTCCAGGTGCTAACTCGATGCTGTCCAGGTCCCAACTGACTAATCTCAGTTCGCGATTTAACACGAAAACTATTCAGGGTTTTGATTGGCTGGTGTTTGAGACGTGTAAGCTTTCTATTGGTTCCTAGCTAATTCCTATTCTCTGATTGGGTCTTTGCTATCCCTTTGTTCTCGGACTTGTTCTGACCTGATCCAGGAAATACTAGGTTCTTGAACCCAGTTTTATGAGTTCCTGGATAATAAAACCTGCTAATGATTGCTTCCTCTTTGATGGCCATTCTCTAAATCTTTCTCCCAGATTTCTAAGCCTTGTTTTTATTAAAATCTTTTAAAACATACATTGCATACATATTGTGGTGGGATTACATCCAGTTATGTACAAATTATAACATATATATAGAGCGTAAGAGGAGAGTGAAAGGATCCCATTTTATAGAAATAAATATTTTATACCGTGTGGTGTTCGTCAACTGCTATTTTGTTAGGTAGAGAACACGACAACATGGCGAAGCCGACAGGATATTCTCTTAGAAGCGGAGCCAAGATAGCACTGAAGGAGGAACTTGGAATTGTGGACGGAGGAAAAAGTGACAGCACAGATCAAACAGAAACTGATTCAAGTAAAGAAAATCTACTTAAGGATGAGAAGCCAGACATAGCTCCTGGGAGTTCTCAACTCGAGCCCAACGTCGCTGCACTCGTTACTGTACTAAATAACCAACAGCAGTTGCTTAATAAACTTGTAGAGATGCATCTGGCCACGGGACAGGAGAGGATGGCTAAAATGGAAGTTGAAAGGTTTAATGGAAAGAATGTTGATCCGCTGATTTGGATCCAAAATTATGAAATTATCTGCCAGAATAATAACTGGAAATCTTCTCAAACTAAAGTAAATGGAATGCGTGCATTGTTAGAGGATACTGCCTTGCTTTGGTATGACTGCCAAGAGAAAAAAGTAGCAGATGGAGATTGGGAGGAATGGAAGAATGATTTCATTGAGGCTTTTCGCGAGGATCCCATCTCCACTTTTGATAAAGCTGTTAAATGGCAATATCGCAGTGGCTCCTATGTGGACTATTTTTATAAAAAAAACTGAGGCTACTTCAGCTGGGCTTGCCGGGAGCTTCAGAGAGAATCTTGATAACTGGCATCTTGCACGGCCTACCAGAAGAAATGCAACAACGTTTGGCTGTGATCCCATTCTCCACCACTATGGAATTAAGAAAGGTTCTTGAGAGATGTAGGCCTTCCATTCTCCCATTAGAAAAGCACACTTCCAAAAAACTAGAAAATGAGGGTTGGCCTTTCCCTCCGTCAGAAAGGGTATTGTACTTTTCCTATTTTTCCCCTAACTCAATGTTTCCAGTTAATGTTAATGGAGTAAAATTAAATGCATTTTTGGATCCTCTCTCTCTCTCTCTCTGGCTCATCTATTGATTTGATTCGAAAAAACACTCTAGAAAAGTATGGCTGGAAAAGTTATCCGGCAAAGACAAAATTAACAACCATAAATCATAATACCATTTTTGCATCTGAATGTATTGACCTTGAGCTTGAAGCAGATAATCGTAGAATCGAGGTAACTGCAGTAATTCTTGAAGAGATGCCTTTCGAGATTCTGCTAGGAAAGCCAACCATGGAAAATTTCAAAATCCAATGGGATTTTCATTCTGATAACATCAAATGTTTGGCCTTGAATGCTAATGAATATGCATTTACGATTAATGATGTTCAGGAAAACTTCCCAAGTCTTTGTGAATTTTCTCGGATTAGGGTCCCAAAATTTGAGGTGGACTTATTATTGAAACCTGATTGCAATGTTATTCGGTCTAAACCATATTCAAGGTCTGAATACAAAGGAAAATGGATATCTAATAAAATCAAAGAAATGCTTGACCGGGAAATCATTGTTCCATCTACCTCAGAGTTTGCATCACCATGCGTGCTTGTTCCAAAAAAAGAATCCTCCTTTAGACTCTGTCAGGACTATCGAAGGCTCAATCGGGAAACTCATTTGGATCCTTTTTCCTTTCCCAGCATTGATAGGATTATAGACCGATTTGGGGGTTGCCATTATTTTACAAAAATTGATTTACGAGACGGATTTTGGCAAATAGGACTAACTAAAGAATCCAGAAAATGTTCTGCGTTTGTTACGCAAGAAGGTCTGTACGAAATCACAAGGTTACCGTTTGGTTGGAAAAATTCTCCTCCCAAATTCCAACGCATAATGACTGAAATATTGGGGCATCTGCTAGATTAAAGAGTAGTTGTCTATATTGATGACATCTGTTGTGGTGCACCCACTAAAGAAGAATGTGCAGCCCTATCCTACAAGATTCTCACTAGACTGGCCAAATTTGATATGACCATTAACCTGGAGAAATGTCAGTTTTGCGTTCCTCAAGTGGAGTTACTAGGAAGAATAATAAACGGCGATTTCAAACATATGAGGGATCAGGTGATTGAAAAGGTGAAGAATATGAGGAGGCCTTACAATTTGAAATCCCTACAGTGTTTCACTGGCTTAACTGGGCATTTCAGGCCGTATATACCGAATTATGCTATGATAATAAGACCATTGGATGCTTTGAAAAGAAAAGACTCCATTTTTACATGGACAAAAGAATTTGAGGAGTCTTATTTGAAATTACTTACCCTGATTACATCCAACCCGATTTTAAGGATTCCCGATTGTTCTCTTTAATACGAGCTGTCTACCGACGCTTCTTACTATGGAACGGGAGCAGTATTATACCAACGAGATATTACCGAAAAGAAAAACCGACAATTACGAGTAATAAGTTATTATTCATATACGTTTACAAGAGCGGAACAGAATTATTCTGTTACCGAAAAGGAATGTCTTGCTGTGTTGAAAGCAGTTAAACATTTCCGCGCATATTTGGAATGTAAACCTTTTACAGTCCACACCGATTACCGCGCGTTGACTCAGCTGCTTTCCTGCGGAAATCTCAGAGACAGACTTGCCAGATGGCAACTGTTCCTTAGTTCATTTGAAATGAATATTAATCACCGATCCGGAAAGGAATTACAAGATGCCGACGCTTTGTCGAGATTGGCCATTGATTCTCCCACAGATCCAAATGAATCCATATTATGGACACGAATCACCGGAGCATTGATCTGAAGCTCGGAGATAACAACAAGTACTTGGTTCCTCCCGAGGATAGAGATTCTATCTTGCTCTTATATCACGATGATCCTCTCTCAGGTGGCCACTCTGGGTTTTTGAGAACCTGTCATAAATTAAGGCAGCGATTCTACTGGTATAAGATGAAAAATGATATACGCTGTTACATAGCCTCTTGCCCTGTTTATCAACAGGTCAAGCTTAAATACAAGTACAGACCAAATCATATGAGCTTGCCGCCACAATCACAGGAGCCTTTCCATACTGTGCATTTAGATTATGCCGAAGCTCCAACTAAGGGAGATGCTAGATCAACCTTTTTAATAGTAATAGATGAAGCAACAAGATTAGTCCAGGCTAAAGCTATAAAACAAGATGGGCGATCATTGATAAATTATTTCGAACAACATTATATATGAAAATTGTGCTGAGAACATGTAAGAAAACATGTAAGTATGTTTTCCCACGTGACGCAGCGGAGCGTGGCCTTGGCTGCACGGGTGAGTGAGTTGTTGTTGTGCTCTCTGTATAGATGGACATTAAAACATGGTGGCAGCGATAACTGGATAAAATACGAACCCATATATTGCAAAATATCGATTTTTGCGTACCTTGGAAGATAATTCAACATGGCTCAGATTCAACCTCCAGAAACTTTCGACTTCTCGACTCCCAACGAATGGCCCAAATGGAGGAAAAGATTCGAACGATACCTCGTGGTCAGTGGAATGAAGAAGAAAGAGGAGGCGGACAAGATCGATTTGTTCATGTACTTGATGGGTGACCGCGCGGATGATATATTCAGGACATTTAAGTTCGAAAAGGAGGAAGAGGCAACGAAACTTGATTCCGTCCTCAAGGCGTTTGACAGCCACTTCTGTGTCAGGAAGAATATTATCTACGAACGTGCGAAATTTAATTCAAGAATCCAGGAGGATCGGGAGCCAGTGGACGAATTCATCACTTCATTGTACAAATTGGCTGATAGTTGCGAATTTGAGGGTCTTCATGAGCAGTTGATCCGTGACCGAATAGTGGTTGGAGTGAGGGACAAAGCTTTATCTGAAAGAATGCAGTTGGACAGCGAACTGACTTTGGAAAAGGCGGTGAAAATGGTTCGACAGCAGGAAGCCGTTCGACAGCAGCAGGTCGACCTGCAGCGTCCCTCAACAAGCCAAAAGGTCAATCAGGTGGAGTTCAACTCGAAGAAACAATCACCGAAACAACAACAGCAACCTTCGAGGAAGAAGGAGAAGTCAGCCAAAACAAGATCACGATGTCCAAAGTGCGGAGGTTTTACCCACAGGGAAGGACAGGCTTGCCGTGCTGAAGGACAGAAATGTAACCTGTGTTCAAAAACTGGCCATTTTGCAAATTGCTGCCCAGATAAGCAGGCGAAGACTGCGGAAGTCAAAGCTGTTTCTGAACTTGATGAAGAAATTGGTTTTCTCCTGGAGGTCTCATCTGTGGAGGATTCATCTAATCTCGATGATGATGAAGGCGAGTGCAGGAGGCGATGGACAGCAGAAATCCAAGTGAACGGGAAACAGGTGAAGTTCAAGCTCGACTCCCAGGCGGATGTTACATGTGTTCCTCTGTGTCTCTTCAGGAAGATAATGGGACAGCAACGACTAGTGGAAAGTGATATCAACATTAGAGCTGCTGAATTCTCCGAACTTCAGACTGTGGGTATGTTTATATCAACGCTGCGAAATGGCAATTATGAAATCAAGGAGAAGATTTATGTCATTCGTCGTTTGGGTGAACTTCTTCTGAGTCGCCGGGCATGTGAGCTCTTGAACCTGGCGAGGCGAATTGAAGTGGTTGCGACGAGAATTAACCCGATCAAAGACGAGATGTTGACGAAGATATTTGAAGCTCAACAGGAAGATACGACCCTGAAAGCAGTAGTCAACTACCTTGAGCAAGGCTGGCCAGATAAGAGGAAGATGTCACAGGCTCTGCTCTCTTATTGGCATATCAAGGATGAACTCGGCGTTCAAAATGGACTACTGATGCGTGGCTGTCGTCTTGTTATTCCAGCAAGTATGAAACTGGAGATCCTAGAGAAGTTGCACGCTGGGCACTTCGGGATTACAAAAACAAGACTTCGCGCACGTGAGACGGTATGGTGGCCTGGAATTTCGGAGGAGATCGCGGAAACGGTCAGAAAGTGCAGTGTCTGTATCCAGGAAGCCGTCTCAAAACATGAACCTTTGATACCAACCAACTTTCCTACACGACCGTGGCAAAAGATTGGAATGGATTTATTCAAGTTCGAGAATAAGTGGTATCTAGTCGTCATTGACTATTATTCTCGATTTCCTGAAGTGGTTCAGCTGGATCGGCTCACAGCCAGTGTGGTGGTGCGTAGTTGCAAATCCATATTTGCCCGACATGGAATACCAGAAACTGTTGTAAGCGATAATGGGACGCAATTTGGAGCTGCTCGTGAATTTGCAAATTTCGCAAGGCAGTACGGATTCACACATGTCACTTCGAGTCCTCGATTCCCGCAGAGCAAGGGGATGGCAGAAGCAGGTGTGAAAATTGCTAAGTTGATCCTCAAGAAAAATCAAGACCCATCGCTTGGACTCCTGGAGTATCGATCGACCCCTTTGGAGAACGGTTACAGCCCTGCTGAGCTTCTCATGGGACGTAAACTCCGAACGACCTTGCCAATTGCACCAGAGAATCTTAATCCAAAGTTGGTGGACTCTCAGACCCTGAAAAGAAAGGAGGGGAGAAGGAGAAAGGATATGAAATCCAGATATGATCGACGCTGCGGAGCTACGGACATGGAGGAGCTATCCGAAGGTGACACGGTTTGGATTACAGATATGCGAACCTGGGGGATTGTAAAGCAGAAGGCATCGACACCAAGGTCATATATGGTTGATACTCCAGTTGGGACTTTACGTCGAAACAGGTTCCATCTACGAAAAGGATATACAGTGCAATATCCAGCCGACCCATCGACGCCGACCTTTTCGGGGGAGGAACTGGTAGAAAATGAAAAGACCCCAGTTGTGGATTATCCCTCTAACGACTCAGAAGACGGCGAGATAAGAACCCGGAGTGGACGAATTGTTAAACCTGTGGATCGCCTTCATTATTAATTATATTATGCATTTAAAGTTTGTAATGTATATATATTTCAAATCTTAAAAAGGGGGATGTGCTGAGAACATGTAAGAAAACATGTAAGTATGTTTTCCCACGTGACGCAGCGGAGCGTGGCCTTGGCTGCACGGGTGAGTGAGTTGTTGTTGTGCTCTCTGTATAGATGGACATTAAAACAAAAATCTTAAGAAAGTGCGCACTATAATTACAGATCAAGGAAAGTCCTTTGTTCACGGAAAATTCCCGGAATGGGCAAAATCTAAAAACATAAGACTGATCACGACAACTCCCTATCATCCAGCTGGAAATGGTCTGGCGGAAAGAACCATAAGAGAAATAAAGACATTTCTCGCCTGTTACCCTCATTTCAAAGGAGGGTGGAAGTCCTATCTAGAGGGAGCAATTCGGTATCATAACCGCTCCTACAATTCTTATCTGGGTTGCTCGCCTATATTTAAATATACAAAGCAATCTCCACGCTTACCTGCTGATGATGAGCTTGGTATAAGTTGCCAACTTGAAGAAAAGGAGAGAGACGAAGAACGACAACACCAATATCGACAAAAAAACAAAATTTTACCATAATAGAAAACAAAGATTATCACCACCTCAGCTAAAAGTTGGAGATTATGTGCTGGTACGTCATCAAAGGAAAGGAAAAGAATGGCACCAGACTGAACCACATGAAGTCTGTCATGTAACTGAAATGGACGGTCTGGTTAAGTACATAGCATACCATTTCAATAATCGTCAGACCAGAACCGCTCACATATCCAATGTCCAGCCTTTATCTCTCTCTAAAGAACACTGGCTCTGTAACTAGGTATTGTCCTTTATAGGTGTAATGATTCCATATGCAGATTTTATTCTTGGAGAAAAAGTGCAGCATATATGTAAATATGTATTAGTTTCTGATAGAAAATTAATTATGTAAAAATGATTGGATATATATAGAGTGTAAGAGGAGAGTGAAAGGATCCCATTTTATAGAAATAAATATTTTAGACGGTGTGGTGTTGGTCAACTGCTATTTTGTTAGGTAGAGAACACGACAGTTGCATATTTAGTGTACAATACAGGTTGTGATGATTCCAGCAATCAGTTGTGTTCTTTGGGGCCAAGATCTACATATAGCCGAAAGAGACAATGGCAGTCTGAAGCATTGACAAAGTGTTCGTCCAGGAAAAGCTGGGTGATCTTTGTTGCGTAAAGTATGGCTAGCAGTTCAGCTTGGAACGCTGAGCACTCCTGGTGAAGTTTAAGTTATATGGGTTATGGTAGAGGATAACTCCAGCCCCAACTCCTTCTGATGATTGGGATCCATCTGTATAAATGGTGGGCGACATTTTTGCAGTGATTTGGTGAAATAGATTATCTTTCTTAAAGGAGGGTAAGGTAGAGAGGAAGGCTTCGGGCGTGATTCATAGTGGCCCGTGTTCAAGGTCTTTAAATATTCGATATGAACCTTTATAGAGATATCGAGACAACTCCTCAATGAAATAGCTGGTATTGTCGGTGGGCATGGACCTCCTCTTATTATTGCTTTCGCATACTTCTAGTGCGATCTGCAAAGCTTGCGAGACCCATTAATATCGCGTCTTCCCCAGACATTACAGAGTAGCAGTGGAAGAACAACTCTCTTGTAAATTTTGTGTCCAGAACTGAAGCTTGATCCAAATTGCCCCTTTATGGTGCTAGTGAGCCTTGGAAGCATCCATCAATATTTAAATGAATTATTATTTAGATGTTTAATATATTTTCTCTTGGCATCAAAGGTGATCCCGAAGATTTTGATGCTTTTGTTGATTGCAATGAGCTGGTCAAGGTGGTGTCCTTGTTTGACCATCTTGGTTGGTTTCAACGATAATATATTTCTTACGCGTGTACAATTCGCTTTATGCGAAAAATACACGTCATTGATTTGATTGCCGAGCAGAACCAATTGACCAGGAAGTTCCATGCTGAGGTTGAGTCTGGAAGGCTGGCCATAGATGTAGGGTTGAGGTGGGTCAGTCTAAGCAGGATAGCTGTTTTCATTCTGTGTCACAGGAATGCTGGACAGCTGAAGAGAAGATGATCAACTGTCTGTGGCTCTTTTGAACAGTGCGGTCAGGTAGAGTCTGTTTCGAGATACACAAGGGTAATGTCTTCCAGTACATGGCTGTGACAATCTGTATATAGGAATATGTAACCCCACCACAATCTATCCAATGATTTAATAAAAGTTAGGCTTCGCGAATAGGGAAAGAACAATTAACAGGATTGCATCATCCAGGAAGTAAAGGTCACTGCCCTGGACCCATAAAACTTAAGTCAAAGGTCTTCTTCTTCCTGGAGGATTGCAATCATGGTGACAATGGAGGTACTAAGCCAATCACAGTTAAGCATGACAAATCAACAATCAATCATCTTTAAGCATGACCAACTGATAGCGAATCATCAGAGAGCACGTGGAAGGATCTCCACCAATGAGAAGTCGAGAGAGTTAATGACGATGATCTCGGACAAGAAGTAAAAAAAAAAAGGAAGGTAGGTGACCGTGCTACGAGCTAGGTGTGCTCAACATAGGCTCCAACCAAGGTAGTGTCCGCTCCATCATGTGAAAGGCCAAATACCTCCAGTCAGTCTCATCATTATCCCTTTCGCAAGGCCTTATTTATACCCCATCCAGGTGTGCTCGTTCTTCCCCTGTGGAAAACCACCATTCGACCAAGACTGCGCCATCAATCACCAATCCAATCAAATCCACCCAACGCCAGGATTCGACGGTGAGTCCACAGCAATCCCACAGTAAGTCAACACCTCAAGTCGACACCACAACTCCAATTCGACAGAGAGTCGACAGGATTCAACAGGATTGTTAAATGGCCATGGCCCGTGAAGATGGTAGCGGTGGCCTTTCCATGGCGGATTTTTGGTAGAAATTTGAGGAGATGGCTTGGAGTGGAAGCAATTCTCCTGAGGGATCTGGTCGAGTAGTCTTAGGAATATAATACAGTCCATAATGCATTTCTGTGGAAGTCAACATTTATAAAATATATATCAGGCATTCAATAAAACACTACCTATAAGGATACGAATAAATATTTTCAAAGGCACATTGTAATTAAAAAAAAAAAAAAGTCGCATAAACACACATTTAAAAAATATATTCTGCTAAATTCTTACAAACGCCATACTCACATGTTAAAAAAAGCACGAAATATTGCATATGTTTTCCAAATTTAAACAAATTGATTGCTAAGTGCCAGGACAAAAAAAAAAGGTTTTATTTTCGGAAATGATTTGTCTATATAAGGAGAGAAATTCCAGGTGATAAGAAGGGAAAATTTGTCATTTGTTAGACAAGAGAGAGAGGTATAAAAAAGTGGAGAATTCCTGGCCCAGATGGATGTCATAAATTTGCATCAGCGTCTTCACGACCTTGTATGGATTGGAGTCCAGTAACTTCCGGGTGTGACGTAATGTAATATCCGGTCCGGAGAATGTTTACTCGGTAGATAGTCATTGCTAAAATATTTCTTTCGTTTAGTTTCGGAATGAAGAGTTTTTTTTTTTTTGCTTATCCCTAGTACACGTGGTACAGGCCATGATAATCATGGTGGGTAGAAGTAGGCGACTGCTTTTACTGTAAGTGCACCACATGTCTACACATATGAAAAGCAGTTCGACTTTGCATTTACAAATGTGCCAGAGCCCCGTTTGGTTGCTTGCACTCGCTGGTGGGGTAGGACTTTTGCAAGAATCGGGGGCCATTGGAGCATTTTTTTTTTTTTTTTTTAAGATAAAAAAGTGCCCAATGCGGGAATCGAACCCGGGTCGTAGCGGTCGAAAACCAACGGTTTAGACCATCCTTCCACCGACCCCCTCGGAATGAAGAGTTTTTATTAGTAGCTTAGTAGTTTTTTCCCCTATAGAGAGAGTTGTTTTTTAAAATGTTTCCGTCCATATATGTGGATAAAAGACAGTGATACATTCTTTGATATACTATCTTTGTATAAAATCATAATTCGGGCAAATTCTGTCAGATCATGTAGGGTGTTATTTAATTAAAGTAAATTAGAAGGATGAATCCGTAACCAATTTAACATTGCATATTGTTTATTATTAATAGCAATTATATGAAACAAATCTTGGTATATATGTCTACATGAAAACAACAAAAGCAATACTTAAAACATTATATACATACAAGTTCCTTTTCAAACTCAGTCTCATCTATAGCCATTGTTACTCTGTGTAATATTCCAACATAGGGGAGGGGGGGGGGAGGGGAGGGGCGAAATCTCCCTACGCCAGATAATGATTAATTATAATGATAAATGAGCTTATAACTCGTTATTTCCTTTCCCTATTTAGATTCAGTTTTACCTATAACATAGCAAATATAAATTGTTGTTGTGTTAGTGGCCCATCAAGTCAAATTTTAGTGACTATATGGACAAATATTTTCCAATTTGATCTATTGGTGATCATCACCATTTATTGTTGAATGCTGATAATTAATTTAAAAAAAAAACGATAATGGTAACGCGTTCGTAGATGGCTTTTCTTGATTTATGAAGAAATTGGGTTGGCCAAATATCAGGGAACAGGCTAAATGAATGTTTAATTGATTTCTGTTCCACAAGATGGCGCTCTGCCTTCTATAAAGCACATGTGCTCCTGGTCAGGATATGTCTTTTTTAATGGTAAATATATTATTATCAAAATAAGAGCAAACTCATGAAGCGAAGAGAGTTTCTTGTAGGTTTTTTTTTTTTTTACTTAACCAAGCATTTCTGTTCTTCTACAGGAGTAAAAATAATTTTAAGAATATACTGCTCCAGGCGATTATTCGACTTATAAATAGATCAACAATAATGATGATAAGAACAGTATTAACAATGATGATAATGATACTAGAATGGCAATTCAAATATTCTAAAGAGAGCTAAGACCTTAAAAAGACTTAGGAAAGACTCTATAAAGACCTAATGTAACAATCAGTTAGAGCTCGCGTCTATATATAGAGTAGAGAGAGAGAGAGAGATTAAGAAAATCGTTGTCAAATTTCTTGAATAAATTTGAAGAAATTCCTCGAGCGTTATCCGAGAAATCCCAGGCGACAGAGAGACAAACAAGATTGGAGGATGTAAATCAAAGAAGCTGTGACATAAACGTTGAGATTCCACACGCCGCTGGGTTTCCCGGTGACATTTGTCATGGTGACATCATAGCCTTGACTCATCTTGGAGTAAATACAGCTGGCCCATCTTGTCTCACTGTCTCTTCTACACTCATGGACAAAACTTTAGGAAGTTTCAAATTTTGATGTCACCTGTCGGCTTTTTTTTTTTTTTAGGAAACAGAGGGGCAACAGCCAGAAAAGCGTTCGTGGCTGGCTTTTCTTGATTTATCAAGAAAATAGGTTGGCCAAATTTCATGGAACAAGCCTAAATCAACGTTTACCGTTTTTCCTTTACAGGGATGTAATGATTATAGAATGGTTTGTTTTTCCCTTGACAAGGATCGAATGGTCTTAGATCCCTATCCAGTTATGGTCAGCACTTCCCTCAGACAAGAATGGAACGGTCTTTGGGCCCTATATATATATGTGGTATTATAAGGTGGGAAGAGAAATAATCACATCACAATTTGAAAGAGGGACCTAGACAACCAGGAGAGAGAGAGAGACGGGACCGGCACAGCCGGGCGGCCGTTCGTGTGGCACACAATCCCCAACTGTCTTAAAAGTCCCGAGGTGTTAACACTGACGGACCCCAGTGGTCGCCCTTGAAATGTCGCTGGTATCTGAAGTGACCGGACTATACATTCCCGTCTCTCTCTGGGCTGTCTGTAGGCTTGCTTTATTATTCCATGAAGAGTATATATTATGACATATATATATGATTTGTTTGTCCATTTACACAAAGGACGGAATGGTCTTTGTACCCAGCACATATATGGTTAGCTTTTCTCTTGATAAGGATATATATATATGGAATTCAAAAAATCGCAAGGCGAGGAGAAGAGTTTCTTTAATATATAAACGTTAATAGAGGCTTTCGGATAAGACGTCCTTTAACGGGTACAATACCTAGTATCCATAAGAAAGGCGTCTTGTACGAGAGCTTGTACAAACGTTTATATAAAAGAACTTCTTTCCTCGAATTACGATTTTTTCCATTAAGGAATAAGGAGATTATCATTGCCTTAATACATGGAATTGCTTTCAGATTTAACCTATAAACAGCTAGCACTCAGCATCTTCGACTAATCTGGGAAAGGTTTTCACATCGAATATATATAGAACTAACCTTCTCCTTGGCAGGGATGAAATAATGATCTTTTTCAGACATCCCAGAGTTAAAAATAGAATGACCTACGTTTATAAGAAGAATAAAAAGAATAATAAAAAGTTGAAGAACCACTACAATCCTACGTCATTCTCCCATCCTAAAGACAATTTATCTCACACATCCACAGATGTTTACAGGTCCTGGTGAAATCGCTGGTGACATGGGTGTTCTCCCTTGACCCAAGGCAGCGGTTGAATGTTGATTTCTTCTTCCCTTCCTTGTTGTTCACATTTACCTAGTCGCTAGCAAATTCTTCATAGGAAGATACGTATTCACAACATACACATACTATTCATGTTTCAAGATGACTTACAGCTTTACACATGTAAAGACATGTAGTGCACTTACAGTAAAAGCAGCCACAAACTTCTACCCACCTAGGGATAATTTTTAAAAAATATTTCAAAATAAAATTGTGAAAAAGCGTTTAAAATCTACAAAATTTATCTCCAACAATTAGTTTTCTTTTTTTATTTTGAAACTTTAGATTTTTTTTTTCATGTGATAATCATATTAAAGATATTGTTTCAGTGAAAATAAAAAAAAAGGAAATACTTCTCGTGCAAGTTTGGTAACCCTGTAAAGTATAGAATGCCATTTTCTTTGTTGTTATTGACATTTGTATTTTTCCCCCAGTTCATTTAATAAACTTAAACTGTAAATTATTCAAATATAAAGGTTATTTTCCTTTTGTATCTTCAATATTAGAACAAATCACTCTTCAACGGGCTTATTTAAAACATCAACTATATTCTTACAAGAAGTGTGTTTACAGATATACGTGGGCAGCGTGGATATTTATAACTGAAATTTATTTATTTATTATTTTTTTGCTTATTTCTAGTACACGTGGTACAGGCCATGATAATCATGGTGGGTAGAAGTAGGCGACTGCTTTTACTGTAAGTGCACCACATGTCTACACATGTGAAAAGCAGGAAATTTTAAAATGGAAAATGTAAATAGTTATCATATTTTAAAATAATATTATAAACTTTTTTATTTCTCCATTTTAAAATTTCACTTGCAAATATCCATACTGAGCGTGTATATATTTGTAAACACACTTCTTGTAAGAAACAGTCGTTGTGTTCTAATTAAGTCTTTTGAAGAGTGATTATCACTTGATTCCTCTCGGTGCTCTTTACTGATGATCGCCCCAGAATATTTAAAACAGACGGTTGGACATGCAATATTTGCGGGACAAGAATGGAGCCGGGGCTACATCACCATATACTCTCATGTATGGGGCTGAAAGACGAACGAGAAGTGCTCCTCAGTGAAATAGGCCTTGAGGGACTCTCTTTGAAGCTCCTGTTGAATGAGGTGGTGAGAAACAGAGCTGGAGCGTTTGCGTTGTTCAAATTTTGGAAGACGGCTGAAGAGAAAAGGAAGCTATATACATAATCTAATTGATGTAAATAATTATATGTAAATAATCTTTGTCAGGACTAGAATGACGAATCATGTATGGGACTTTGATTCCAGTAAAAGGCTTGTTGCTGCTGTTGTATATAGTCACAGTGTAGAAAATACTATACCTACTACTTATAGGTTTCTCTCTGTATTCTTAGTTCTCTTCTCTTCAATTACTCTGTAAACTGGCGAATCCTTTATAGGACGAGAGGTCCTCAATAAAGGCTTTTGTTGTTGTTGTTGTTGATTATCACTTGAAAGTTTGCATTTTAAGACTGTGAGGAATATTAGTAGTTTTTTAAAATACTCACGCACACTATACTTACTAAAAATAAAAAAAGACATATCCTGACGTGCTCATATGAGTTTTTTAAGTACTATACTTACTTTATGATGTAATATTGCTACTTTTGTTAAACCATATTCCTATTGCATTATGGACAAAACGCATCAAAATGATCATTTCCACAACGCTCTTTTATAAACTTACATTCTCTCAAATTGAGGATAAGCTAATACTACAGACAATGGAAACTATTATAGACTCGTATAATTCTTTTAAAAATTGAACATTTTCTACTGTCCTTACTGCAATGGAAAAATTAATGGGAGGGCCTGGCTCATCAGTGGTGAACCCTCCCAACGGTTTCGCCAGTTTAATCTACCATACCGCTGTTATATTGTCATTTTTGGATGACAATTATTCCGCCTAAATATTGTCATTTTTGGAACTTCCTTTTATAGTGATACTGATGCTAGACTCTTGGAATGGGTATTTTAAACGAACTATGGACATAAGCATTGAGGACAGTAGAATTAGATACAATTACAAATATATAATATGCTTCGAGCAATCGATCTTCCGCAAACATCAAATTGAGTCTTTTATTAGAACAATTATATTATGATGCTTTAGCGCGCCATCTGTTATTAAAATTCGAAACTATTTTAGACGTGCATGATTCCTTTAAAAATCAAACAATTTCTCTGACAATAACTCTGAAAGATATTACAGTGAGCTTTATTGACGGCACACGAGTTAACTAAGTGTGAACAAAATTTCTGTCTTCTTCAAAATATATGGAAATTTTGCCGGGAGAAAATCATTTATAAAAAT
>CP092879.1:65923997-65934612 GCA_030710605.1 Cordylochernes scorpioides
GATATACTACAGATATTCAATTTTAAAAAATCCCCTAAACGGGGCTCTGGCATATTTGTAAGTGCAAAGTCGAACTGCTTTTCACATGTGTAGACATGTGATGTACTTACAGTAAAAGCAGTCGTCTACTTCTACCCACCATGATTATTATGGCCTGTACCAAATGTATTTAGGGATAAGCAAAAAAAAATCTCTAACAATAAATTTTATCAGCCCTCTAAGATAACATCAGAGTTACTAATTCCACTATCACCCATCCCCAAATATCCCACAATTTCTTAACAGCTATCAAGAAGATAAAATACAATGATATTGAGCGTTGCCACTTGGTCCACTTCACAATCAAGTCGTCCCAGGCTATATCACAATCAAACAACAACAAAAGCCTTTATTGAGGACCTCTCGTCCTATAAAGGATTCGCCAGTTTACAGAGTAATTGAAGAGAAGAGAACTAAGAATACAGAGAGAAACCTATATGTAGTAGGTATAGTATAGTATTTTCTACACTGTGACTATATACAACAGCAGCAACAAGCCTTTTACTGGAATCAAAGTCCCATACAGGATTCGTCATTCTAATCCTGACAAAGATTATTTACATATGATTATTTTCATCAGTTAGATTATGTATATAGCTTCCTTTTCTCTTCAGCCGTCTTCCAAAATTTGAACAACGCAAACGCTCCAGCTCTGTTTCTCACCACCTCATTCAACAGGAGCTCCAAAGAGAGTCCCTCAGGGCCTATTTCACTGAGGAGCACTTCTCGTTCGTCTTTCAGCCCCATACATGATATCACAATCAAATATTCCTAGTAATCGTCCAGGCCACCTTACAAACCAATCATCCATTCTATCTCATAGACCATTCGTCGGCCAGCTCACATAGCCTGGCTATCTCATAGACCAGGGGTCAGGAAACTACAGATAGCTAGCCACATGCTGCTCTTTGAATTTGAAGCTGCGGATCTTTATATAGTTTTTTTCCTTTGCTTATCCCTAGTACACGTGGTACAGGCCATGATAATCATGGTGGGTAAAAGTAGGCGACTGCTTTTACTGTAAGTACACCACATGTCTACACACGTGAAAAGCAGTTCGACTTTTGCACTTACAAATGTGCCATAGCCCCGTTTGGTTACTTGCACTCGCTGGTGGGGTTGGACTTTTGCAAGAATCGGGGGCCATTGGAGCATTTTTTTTTTTTAACAGAAAAAAGTGCCCAATGCGGGAATCGAACCCGGGTCGTAGCGGTCCAAAACCAACGGTTTAGACCAACCTTCCACCGACCTCCCCTCTCTTTATATAGTTCCATACGTAAATATTATTTATACGAGCACTATTTATTGTTGGTAAGAAAAAATGTTGTGGCTCTTTAAAAATTTTGAAATTTTGTAAATTGTAATTTTTGACTCTTCCGACTTTTGCCGACCCGACCAATGATTCAGCCAACTGTTCCAGGCGGGCCAACTCCGTGCCTTGTAAAGAAGAAGGAGTTATATTTGCAGATGTCCCAACATCCTGTCTGTACTTGGACAACGGCCAGGATGCCATTTATTGACATCCCATCAAATAGAAGATCTACGCGTGTATTTACAACACGCGCGTTTACGTCTGGATCATATTTTGATAAGGAGAATGTTTGTATTAGCACACAAGCCCTTAATGGATTTCAATCCCCATTTTTGATAGACTTTTCCTAATTCTTAATTGATATCTTAAAATCTCGTCACTTGATAGATATTTATTTGATAGATTTTTCTAATTATTCGGTATTGATATATCAAAATCTTCACTTGATAGATCTTTATTTGATAGATTTTCCTAATTCGTGATTTGATATACCAAAATATTCACTTGATAGATCTTTACTTAATAAACTTTTTCTAATTCGTGATTTGATATACCAAAATCTTTACTTGATCTTTATTTGATAGATTTTCCTAATTCGTGATTGATATACCAAAATCTTTACTTGATCTTTATTTGATAGATTTTCCTAATTCGTGATTGATATACCAAAATCTTCACTTGATAGATTTTCCTAATTCGTGATTGATATGCCAAAATATTCACTTGATAAATCTTTACTTGATAGATTTTTATAATTCGTGATTTGATATACCAAAATTATCGCTTGATAGGTTTTATTTGATACACTTTTTCCTAATATTTGTGATTGATATACCAAAATCTTCACTTGATAGATCTTTATTTGATAGTTACTCGTGATTGATATATTGATATCTTCTCACTTTATTGATCTTTATATGAAAAAATAGTACAAATGTGATATTGCACTGGGATAAGGTGCATAATTATGAAAAAAGGCATCTCCTTAACGTGTAACTGAAAGTTGCTGATGGCTTGCGCCACCTTTGGCTTTGGCCAATTCTGGAATAATTAAAAATCAACGGGAATAGTTGATATTTATTCCGATAGATGGCGCAAGCCATCAGCAACTTTCAGTTGCACGATAAGGAGATGCCTTTTTTCATTATATTTATATACTAGACGCCGACCCGGGCTTCGCCCCGGGATTGACCCGTGTGCATATCTACCCGAGTGATATATATTTAGATAAGATTTTTTTTTAAATAATTGTTTTTACTCGAGGGAATGTTTGTAGTCTAGTACGTTGATATAATCAATCTATCTGAATATTAGGAAAGGTCAGGTAATTTTTTTGTAGGGTGATGCTCTGAAAAAGAACGCTATACCACTTTATCACTAAACAAATTGGCGAGCCAAAAATAAGCAACCTAAACAATCCATTAGCTTTGCAAGATAAGAACAGAAATAGAGAAATGCATGCAAAATTTTCAACACAAATCAAAATCTTTAATCCTCATTATTATTATTATTATTTTTTTTTTTTGCTTATCCCTAGTACACATGGTACAGGCCATGATAAGCATGGTGGGTAGTTAGCGACTGCTTTTTACTGTAAGCGCACCACATGTCTACACATGTGAAAGCAGTTCGACTTTGCACTTACAAATGTGCCAGAGCCCCGTTTGGTTACTTGCACTCGCTGGTGGGGTTGGACTTTTGCAAGAATCGGGGGGCCATTGGAGCATTTTTTTTTTTTAACAGAAAAAAGTGTCCAATGCGGGGATCGAACCCGGGTCGTAGTGGTCGTAAACCAAACGGTTTAACCAGCCTTCCACCGACCCCCCTTCCTCATCAGTAATGTATATTAGGTAGGATGAGGTTTATTTTGTTTCTACAGAGGGTGTTTCCTTTCAAATGAAACGATTTCAAACGTCCGTTAGAACTTTATTTTTCGAACGTGAATTTTTTTCATGTGTTCTATGTGCTTCCCCTTCTTCTTGGCTATCTCCCTGCATCGGACTTTCCAAGCTGCGAACACTTCCTTGACTTTGGAGAGCGAAACATTCGACCACTCCTCTTGTGCGGCTTTCCAAAGTCCGGCCTCAGTTTTGGCACGTCGGTTGAAGAGCCGTTGTTTCAACATACCGAACCCGTAAAAATCCAGTGGGCTGGCGTCGGGAGACTTCACTGGAATGTCCGAGTTCCTGATAAAATTTAGGCCTAGGGTGTCCTTCATTTCTTGTAGGAACTGTTGGGTTTTGTTGGAGGTATGGGAAGAGGCTTTGTCGTGATGAAGGAACACTTTGTCCATTTCCCCTGGGTAAAGGTCCTTCAGTTGTTCGATGACAGGTTTCAGAACGCATTCTATATAGAATTCTGAGTTCACCTTCACCTTCGATGGAACCTTTATGAGCGGAAGGACTCCACGGCCAGTCATTACCCCGACAACCATGAAACCTTTAGGGAAAGTTTCGGAGCATTGGTGAACCCAATTATCCGGGACCTGATTGCCTCTTTTGATGTAACAGATCTTCCGGATTCCATTGCAATACGTCACATACATCCATGCTTCGTCCAATGTTGCAGTATATTCCGATCTGGAACCGGCCAGGTGTTCCTCGTAGAGCTTCCGGGCATTCGTTGCACGGTTTTTCATGTGGAAAGGGGTGAGCTTGTGAACCTTGCCTTTTCGTCGGGTATCCAGTTCCAAATCTTTGTGAATGATGTTATTTATCGTTTTTAGCGATGTTCCACACATTCTGGAAAGTTGGCGCTGAGATGGTGGATTTTCAGTAGTTGCTAGCCGCTTTACCTTGGAAACCGTGGCGGGGGTCCGCACCGGACGTGGTCGATCGACTTGAAATTTTTGCCCATTGGATTCAGCTTCCCTTTTCTTTCCGATGCCATTTACTACCCTACATATTGTAGCTTTGCCAACATCTAGTCCTTCTGCTTTTAGCTTTTTCACTATGACGCTATAACTGTTTCCTTCTTTGGAAAGGGTCCGAATTGTTTGTTCGACTTGGAGCGTTAGTCTCTCTCCCCCCATGTTGCAAAAATCATGATACCTGATGAAAATGAATTCTCCAGAAGATTCTAGATCTATTGGAACCAGTGTCGTGTGCAGCATGCCTGCACGTGCAAAACGCGAGCGCTCGAAAATCGTTTCATTTGAAAGGAAACACCCTCCGTATTACATTACATGGAATAGTTTTGTTTTTTTTCTAATAAAATTTACTGACCTCTTTGTTCACTGAAACCTAAACAATGTGTATGTTAGACCACTCTTTGTTCAACCTTACACATTGTTTAGGTCTCTTATTAGGTGCAAGATGTATACTTATGCTAAAATGGTAATTTGGGTAAACATAGGTAAATTCATGTTGGGCCAGTATTGTTCAGCAAGCCAACACAGATATAACATTACGGTATGAAGCAAGTTGTGCTAAAACTAATATTTCCAATCAAATTATCAAAAAAATAAAACATACTATGTAATATAAACACATGTATGTAAAATAAACACAATAATAACCAATAATTAAAAACCATAAATTTTTCTAACACAGTATACTTCTTAAGTAAGAATACCTTACCATGAAGGTTTAAAACCCTACACATTGAAACATGTGAAAAATGTAGCATGTGTGTATGATGGGCTTGAAGAGAAAATATTTTAAAAAGATATTTATTGAAACTTTTGTAATACCACACAAAATATGCATATTTACAGTTACAACTTGTCTAGCACCAAAAGATGTCATTTGGAATAGAGTTATATCTACGGATATGCAGCAAGAAGGACTTCGATAGAGGATGTAGGCCAGAGAGCAAAGAGAAAATAGGTTCTGGAGGGGACTCAATAGCAGGTAGAGAAACTCTACCTTGTTTACAACAGAGGCCAAAGGGTTCATCTCTAAATCTCAAAGCAGAGCAAAACTGGCATACCCGAGACATTTGGCCTATATCGACAGATGAATCAGCTTTATAATCAATATGGGCATTATACTGCAAACCTGAAAACGGCTTATGAGTCCAAAGCTGAATACGCTGAACAGGAACTTGCATAGTTTGTGTAGCTGCGACGCGGGCTTCAGAATACCTAAGATGGCGAAGCGCACGAAGCGTCTCACTTTGAAGTGGTGTCTCAATAGCTATAGCATTCCTATATCTCCTGGAAGCAGCCGTATTCCTACCAATTAAAGGTCGGCTGCGGCGAGGCATATTCTGAAAAAAAATATTGAGATTAATAACAAAAGCTTAAAAACCAGCAATTTATAAACAAAGCATAAAAATTACCTGTCTTTTTGAGGTAAAAATCAAAATTCCTAAATTTTTTCTTCAAAATAACCTTCCAGATATGTTAAAAAGATTATAAAAAACTAAAAGCATAATATTAAAAAGCTAAAAAATTAATGTACAAAACCAGTTATCATTAAAAAGCCTCAAAAATAGACCAACCGCAGGACACGGCAATGAAAAAGCATGCTTTTTTGAGGAAAAAAATAGAAATAATTTTCTAAAATACAAAATACAACCCCTATATGTTAAAAAAAAACTATAAATAATCTAAATATAAAATACTTAATCAAATAAATTGAAATATCTTAAATAAAATTTTGAAAAAGGACCTCAAAAAGACAAATAAATGAATCCGTTGAAGAAATCCCTCGCTTATTTAAAAATATAAATAACCTATATTTTAGATACAACCCATATATGTAGAAAATATAATAAATAAACTGTATTTAAAAGATAAAAGCAATAATTAAAAAACTCCATAAGAAAATTTAAAAAAGGACTTCAAAATGACCCATAATTGAACATACCAATAAAATATCTTGCATCTTAGTGAAAAAAAAATAGAAATAATTCAAAAGTTGTTTACAAAACAACCCATATATGCTGAAAACACCATAAATAATCTACTTCTAAAATATCTAAGCAATTAATTAAAATGAAATTTCAAGCTTTTTAGTGAAAAAAAAGAAAAATAACCCAAATTTTTTTCACAAAACAACCCATATAAGTGGAAAACACCATAAATAATCTGTAACTAAAATATCTAAACAATTAATTAAAAATTTTGTTAAGGTCCTCAAAAAAGACATAAAATTGAGCACATGAATGAAATTTCTAGCTTTTTAGTGAAAAAAAGAGGTCCTCAAAAAAGACATAAAATCGAGCACATGAATGAAATGTCTAGCTTTTTAGTGAAAAAAAAAAAGAAATAACCCTAAATTCGTAAAAAATAATATAAATTACCTTAGTCTTATAAAAATACTAACCACGTAATAAAATAAAAAAGAAACTTGATCTCATCAAGTAAGGCTTCAACTTTTTTCGGTATAAAATATGAAAACTATAAAATAAAAGTATCTTACCATGTATAAAAGTTATTATTAAAATCAATATATATATAAAAAAGATAGAACAAATTTAGCAAGAAGCGGAAAGTAAACACTTTTGAAAGTATAAATACTTTTACTCTGTTGAATTTTTTTTGTATTTTATCGATAACAGCAAAGTTATGTATTTTAAAGTTAGGAAAAATATTTTGATGTTAAGCAAAACCTGCTCCATCTCGTTTTACATAAATGTTGAAAATTTGGTTGAAATTGATGCATTGTAACGAAAGTTTTTAGTGATGTACTCTTATGAAATTTGCATTTTATTAATATAGATATGGTAGAGAGAGCAAAATTTTCATCCATGGTATATTTCGAATTGTTTGTTTGCTGGTTGCTATACTACCAAGGTATAGTGGTTTTGTATTATCGTTTGTCACGCGGGCAACTAGGGTTTGATTTCTCCACCAGGAAGGTTTTGTGTGGGGTGTGTGTGAGAAAACGAGAGTGCGCCGCTTCTGTAATGATGTCGGTTGGTAGCTATCTTTACAACTTTGCCAGATCTTCGTTTTATATCTTTATTTTGTCTCTCTATGGGGCGTAAATAAAACGATTTTCAAAACGTTTATTTTATTAGGTATAACAATACGTATTGGAGGAGAAAACGATGATTCTGAGTTCCTACTTACTGCTTTGTAAAAGTTATATAGGGACAGAGCAACCATTCGACTTAATATGGTTCGACCACCTGAGTAATGTAACTTTCCTGGGTCCCTTATATAAGTGCAATATAGTCAGGGCGGATCACGCGATCAAATCCGACCTTAATAGGATGTATCTCCTCTGCTCACTCTCCTCTGAGAATTATTCTCGCCAAGTTCTTCAAACCTATCATCGAGCATGTTGAGCATGCAGGCAACATGCCTGGGATTATCTAAACTTATGAAGGATTTGGGCTCCTGAGATCCGGACGTCCCTTCGGTAAAGACCTCCTCTGGTGTACATATTTCCTACACTGTTGTAAACTTTGTAAACTCTCTTTTGACCGTTGACTAGATATCAATAAACTGTTTTTAATTGTCATTGGACTTGATATGGCGCTGGTTTAAATACCTACAGTACACGTAGATACAACTTGGCTCTATCTCTATAGTCATTTCATATAATAAAAACCAATTAGATTCTTCTCCTATTGTAACCCTGACTACTGGAACATACAGTTAAACCTGTCTATAGCACCCCCTCTAAATAACGCCTTCCTCTCTATAGCGCACGATTTTAAATACATTGTAAGATGCGATTTACATTAAAAGTGACCTGTCTATAGCACCCCCTCTAAATAACGCCTTCCTCTCTATAGCGCACGATTTTAAATACATTGTAAGATGCGATTTACATTAAAAGTGACCTGTCTATAGCACCCCCTCTAAATAACGCCTTCCTCTCTATAGCGCACGATTTTAAATACATTGTAAGATGCGATTTACATTAAAAGTGACCTGTCTATAGCACCCCCTCTAAATAACGCCTTCCTCTCTATAGCGCACGATTTTAAATACATTGTAAGATGCGATTTACATTAAAAGTAACCTGTCTATAGCACCCCCTCTAAATAACGCCTTCCTCTCTATAGCGCACGATTTTAAATACATTGTAAGATGCGATTTACATTAAAAGTGACCTGTCTATAGCACCCCCTCTAAATAACGCCTTCCTCTCTATAGCGCACGATTTTAAATACATTGTAAGATGCGATTTACATTAAAAGTAACCTGTCTATATATTTTGGTGAGTCCCAAGAGGGGTAACGCTATAGACAGGTTTAACTGTATTAAAATCATAACCGTTCAAAATAAATAGAATATTTTACACAGATAAATTTACTGGCAATGCGCTTCTTTTAAATATCATCAAATGTTATCTCTACAGACCTTTCTGCAATGATATAAGTTATTGAATGAGAGGGCTTGGCTCATCAGTAGTGAACCCTTTCAGCAGTTTCGCCAAATTAATCTCTAGACCGCTCTACTATTGTATTGGATTGGTTTGGAATATACCCTGTATTTTCTATAGAAGGCAGCTTAGGGGTGTTTAATGAACTTATGGACATAAGCTTATAGATCTGTAGAGGAGCATACATATAAATTCAAGGTATTGCATCAAGAAGAAAAGAAGCGCATTGGCAGTAAATTTATTTGTGTAAAATATTAACGATAGATGGCAATTAAATTTAATTTAATAAATAGAATATTATTATTATTAGACGAGAAAAACATGGTGTAGGAAGACTAGTTTCTTTTATTGATGCATAGGTGCAAGCTTTCGGGTAAAAACCCTTCAACAGGCGAGCAATGAAGTGCGACTTATAAGAACTATGGTACAAATGGTAGGAAGAAATATATATATGTATAAAAAAGGAAAGTTTTTAAACTATTTTATATAAGTTAATATATTAAAAGAAGACCGATTTTTGAGAAAAGTAAATATTAAATCTGCAGTCTGAAACCACGAGACGGCGCATGATTAGGGCTATTGAAATAAACATGTGGGAGGTTTAAATAAAGGACAGAAGAGGGTGTTAAGTTTCTGGTATATCTATTTTTCTGTTGATGCTGTTCAGTTTGTGGGATACTATGGATTCTAGAATATGTCTTTGGTGTAAGATATGTATGTGCCTGTAATGTATGGTGGGGTTTTTGATGTTGAATGTGTGGCCTGTGTGCTCTGCATATGTTGATAATATTATTAATTATTCTGAAGATCATTTTTTTGGTTGGAAGTTGATACAGAACAAACACAGCCACATCAACCTATAGTTTACCTCCTGACGTTTCAGAGACTTCCTCTATCACTCTCTTCAAGGGAATGTTGATTTGTTATAATAACTATATTTCTATGAAAAATAGACACTTCGGCCAGTTAGAGTTTTTCTTTATTTTTCTCAACGTTTCTACAAAAATATTTTATCTTCGTCAGTTTAACACCTTGCCAGATGCTTTATTTTTTATTTACTTCTCCTAACGAAGACAAAAGATTTTTGGTTAAACGTTGAGGAAAAAAAAAACTCTAACTGGCCGAAGTGTCTATTTTTCTTTATTTTTCTTAACGTTTCGACAAAAATATTTGTCTTCGTCAGTTTAACGCCTTACCAAATGCTTTATTTTTATTTACTTCTCCTAACGAAGACAAAAGATTTTTGTCGAAACGTTAAGAAAAAAATTTAAAAAACTCTAACTGGCCGAAATGTCTATTTTTCATAGAAATATGAATACCGGCCAGGCAGCCTCTATCTTTACAATAACTATTTTTTTAAATTAACATTTCTATATAATAAAAATAAATAAATAATGAGAGATGATTCGGATATATCAAGAAATCATTAACGTTTGTTTTCAAAGTTTGATTTATACACTGTGGGATGTTTTCCTCTCTCCAGACCCGACACAATATAAACAATAGCAAGTTCAAGGTCACCTCTACGACAATGGGTCGTTTGATAGAGGTCAACGGAAATGACCGGAAGGAATTCTGATGACAAATATTATCTGCTAACAATGTAACAAAGCCATTCAAACATTTAAAGAAAAAATGATACTTCGATTTTTATTTACCTTGCGAAATTGCAATTTAGAAATTTTTAACCTATCAAAATACCAATGAGAAAGATTTTTTTTCATATTTTCTTTACGGGAATGCATATATTAGCTTATATATTTTAATTAATTTATTTAACAGTTGAAAAGACACGCCATATCCACAATTAGGATAATTGCGTGTAAATCTGAAATTATATACAAAATATCGTGAAATTAACAAAATTAAACATTGGGAACCACGCAAATTACACATTCGATGTCATATTTTGCATATAGTAATTAGAAATAGTAGCTTGAAATATGTACACCGTATAATCATGAAATGTGTACACAAAATT
>CP092879.1:65934712-65962215 GCA_030710605.1 Cordylochernes scorpioides
CAGTATTGCTTCTGGTTGCAGGCTGTCACCAGGGCGGAGATGAGAAGGTAGATGTTCCCAAACTCTCGGATCCCAGTCCCGGACCACTTGGACTGCAGCAGGACAATGGTCCCATTCTCCTGGAATCACACCAGTCTATTCACCAAGATATCCTAATTCAGATATCTAATTCACAAAGCCAGAAATGAATATGGTTGTTATACTTTGGTTTTTACTTGTACCTAGTACTAGGTCAAAGGTTTTCACATGTGTAGACATGTGGTGCACTTACAGTAAAAGCAGTCGCCTACTTCTACCCATCCATGATTATCATGGCCTGTACCACATGTTTTTTTTTGCTTATCCCTAGTTCACGTGGTACAGGCCATGATAATCATGGTGGGTAAAAGTAGGTAACTGCTAAAGCTACCACATGTACTAGGGATAAGCAAAAAAAAAAAAAAGAAAAGAACTAGGTCAAAGGCAATTTAATTCAGAATGCAAACAATATATGCCCCCCCCCACCCATCCTCTAAGTTTAAGACTAAATAAGGGGGTCAGTGAATGAGTGGTATGAAACATTGATTTTTTAACAGCCAGGACCCAGGAATGAATGCCACATTCTGCAATTTTCCTGAAAGAATAATTGCTATAATGACATCCAATTCTTGCTAACAGTCCACTCTCACAACTTTCTTAAGTTTTGTTCATATGTGTATATAAAATATTTCTCTTTTGGGTAGAGCTGACAGGTGTCAGATAGAAAAGTGGTCCTCGAATAGGATGGATAACACCAAATATCAAAAAGACAGTTTTTAAACAACAATCATCAACAGATTGTGATGGAGCTATATAAAGCCACTAAAATTCACTAATGATCCTGGGTGGAAGGCAAAAGTAAGTACTATCAATCAACAGCTACTATTGGGAATTCATATCTGAGTTGGCAACCAAGGTGTCTTTTCTCCATGTTAGAGGTGCAACCACATCTGGAGTCAGACTGCTACAAAAGGTTGTTTGATTCTTCATAAATACAATAGATTTGAAAATCGGGGGTGGGTGGAAGGAGGGTGTAAACCGTTGGTTTTCCACCGCTAGGACCCGGATTCGATTCCCGCATTGAACACTTTTTTTTTTCTGATTAAAAAAAAAAAAAAAATGCTCCAATGGCCCCCGATTCTTGCAAAAGTCCAACCCCACCAGCGAGTGCAAGTAACCAAACGGGGCTCTGGTACATTTGTAAGTGCAAAAGTCGAACTGCTTTTCACATGTGGTGTACTTAGAGTAAAAGCAGTCGCTTACTTTTACCCACCATGATTATCATGGCCTGTACCAAGTGTACTAGGGATATGCAAAAAAAAAAAAAAGTATTGAAAATTCAGACACCCACCATGAAGTTGCCAAATTATCAGAACAGTGGGATAAGAATGAGACCAACAAACCTCTATGCTGGGGCCAGCTAGGAAGTTAATACAGTGATCCAACAGATTCAGCCGAAGCAGTTGGTTTGCGACAGCTGGACTCAAGCCAGCTAGTGTCTTCAGCACACTAAAGAGCTTTCCGGAGTTCTGGGGCATTTCTTGAGCAGCCCGGGACACGAGCCGGACTAGGTACTCCACTATGTTGAACCACACTCCCTCCTGCCACATGGTGTCAGAATGTAGCGCATGCTGCGCAGGTTTCCTCAACTCACCAACTCTCCACCCAGCTCAATGTACTCCCTGGCCGCCCATTTCAACATGTGAGCAAAGGCCTTCCTCATATCTACATTGGGACATTCCAGGAGGAAAGCTCTGACACACAACAAACACATACATTTACAACACACACAATTTGATGAAGGTGACAGAAATAATGCATGCATGCATTGTGAAAAAGCATTGCTCAATGCAAATATTTATATGTCTTCTTCTTTCTTATCTCCACTCAATCACACTAAGATATCAAGCTTGTAAAGACTTAAGTCTGGAAATCAAAGACTGTTGTTCTCTTGGGAGGAAAGAACCGGTGCTTGTCCCTCCTGCTCTGTACCGTCATGTGCAGCATTAGATTTCCATTCCTATTTATATGTAATTCTGGTGTCTTAAAAGCTTATGTTCATAGTTTGCTTGAAAACCAATTCTAAGATTACTTCCTTCATTGCAGCATATATAAGCAGAATTGTCCAATATAAGAGTTCTAAGAAGCAGTCTGGTAGATTAAATTGGTGAAATTCCTGGGAAGGTTCACTACTGATGAGCCAAGCCCTCCCAATATTTTTTCATTGCAGTAAGGACAGTAGAAGTTTGTTTTATATTTAAAAAGAAACATTTGTGCTTCCATTTATTATATATAGATGGCATGTATAATTCATTTTCTTAAAAGCCCATTTGTTCTATAAAGGGACACCTAGTTATTGAGCCAAAGTGTCCTTTAGTGAGAGGTATAATCTTACCAGAAAACTGCTAATCAGTAAATAGGATAATTTTGTCTATGAAAAACTGTATGTTGAAGAGAGGTGTCCTCTCAAAGAGATTCAACTGTACCTAGGTTTGAAAACTTATTTAGTAGAACACTACCAAGTTGAGAAGGTACCTGATGTGAGGGAAGCCGGGGTCTGAGAGGTAGGCAAAGAACCAAGTGGCAGATTCCAAGGAGGCCGAGACACACTTCTCCCAAACCTTCAGCCAGTCCTCCACAGATCTGGGCTGGCGCAGGCGGAGGTGGGAGTTGAGGAGGTAGTGTCCAGTGAGTCGTGTGGTGGCCGGACAATGGTAGGATGACTCCGCCAGCCTCAGCAGGAAGGTGAAGTACTCCTGGCAGTAGAGATCCTGGCACTGGGCCAGCCTCACATTTTCCTCGTGTACTGCCTTCTGGATGGAAGCTGGGGCTGTGGTGGATGGGTCCTCTGCTGGCTGGCAACCCAGGCTATCTCTGCACAACCACCATGTATCCTGTTGTTTCTTTTTTTGCTTATCCCTAGTACACATGGTACAGGCCATATAATCATGGTGGGTAGAAGTTGGCGACTACTTTTACTGTAAGTGCACCACATGTCTACAAATTGTGAAAAGCAGTTCGACTTTGCACTTACAAATGTGCCAGAGCCCTGTTTGGTTACTTGCACTCCCTGGTGGGGTTGGACTTTTGCAAGAATCGGGGGCCATTGGAGCATTCTTTTTCTTTTTTTTTTTTTTTTTTAAGAAAAAAGTGCCCAATGTGGGAATCGAACACGGGTTGTAGCAGTCGATTTAGACTCCTTCCACTGACCCCCGTTGTTGTTTCATATTCCCTTGTGTAAAGATTACACAAATTCCATGATTTCATGCTCCTCGAGCTGTTTCATGATAAACAGCAACCTCTCCCAAAGGTCCTGTTCAAAGCATCTAAAACAAGCCAAAATGTGTTCTGGAGCTGCAGGTGCCAAGCTACATTTTGGGCAAGTGAGGTTGATTTTGTTGTTATTTTCTATCTTCAATGGCTTAAGATGGCCTGTTCTAAATCTTGTTAGTGTTGTTTGGTGCTGTCTATCCTATCAGCATGTAGTGTACAGCCTCACCATGTATCCTCTCAGGAATTGAACCATGCTGCATTAGATCCAACATTTGGTATATTACACAACTATCTGATAGTTATTCTTCAACTAGCCGAATGACCCGAGCAACGCCCGTGTTTTACCCGATTGAATGTTTTGATTCAAATACTATTTGTTACAATTATAAATTGGCGCCTTAAATAAATGCATATATTAGTTAATAACTATAGCCTATGTGCTTTATCTGTCTATGTACTGTTGGCTTCCGTAGGCGTCTCTTACTGGGAAAAAGAAAGAGAGGATTCCATTTAGTTATTAATATATGCATTTATTTAAGGAACGACCCGCTCCAACACAATAGTTACAAAAACCAAAAAAGTAAGTGGGGGGGCAAAGTCAAAAAACAAAGTGTCTCGTGTAGTGGCGGCGCCATCGTAGCCACGTGATCGTAGCCAACCAATAGGAGAGCGCCATTCCAAAAAAAAAGCAAACGGTGACAGAGATGAATAATTGAGGATGCATGACGCTCGTAACTGTATATAGAATCATGACAGATAAAGTCATCAACTCTGTTTTCATTTTCAGGGTTGGTTGCTGTTGATGGTCTCCCACTAGGTGGTTTGTCATCCAAAGAAGTCTTACCACTTCGGAATATTTTCATCCATTTTCTCACATTGCTTACATCAATTGTGGCTACTTTGTGTACATTTTTCAGTCTCTGGTGAATGGTAACAAGGCTGTTACCAAAACATCACAGTGTTACCATTATTAGACAAAAGTACTGAATTGTCTAAGATGGTAAGAACGCTGTTACACCGAAACATCGCACTCTATTTATTTGGTCTTATTACCTTGTATCTATATAATCCAAATGGTACCTAATTGACCAATATTTTATTTAATTGTTATAACCATAGTTAAAATAATTAAGACATAAAATTTATAAACTCAAGACTTATGCTGTTGCATGAGGAGGCAGATCAGTACCTCAAAACTGACTCATTTAAAGTAAATACTAAACCAGGGCCTGGTGGAGATATATTTGCCATTGATTGTCAATGGCCACAACCAAGACACGTTTTTCTGAGGAAAAAATTGTGTTTGTGCTTCAATGGCCCCTGTTTCTCTTGTACAAGTTCAACCATACCAATAGTTCAAGTAACCATATAGGGAACTGGCACACTTGGTATTATGAAAGCCAAACTGCTTTCTACAGGTGTAGACATGCGATGTATTTGCTGTCAAAACAGTTGCTAACTACTCACCATTGAAGCACAAACACAATTTTTTCCTCAGAAAAACGTGTCTTGGTTGTGGCCATCGACAATCAATGGCCTCTATATCTCCACCAGGCCCTGGTATAGTATTTACTTTAAATGAGTCAGTTTTGAGGTACTGATCTGCCTCCTCATGCAACAGCATAAATCTTGAGTTTATAAATTTTATGTCTTAATTTTTTTAACCATGGTTATAACAATTAAATAAAATATTGGTCAATTAGGTGCCATTTGGATTATATAGATACAAGGTAATAAGACCAAATAAATAGAGTGTGATGTTTCGGTGTAACAGCGTTCTTACCATCATGAACTGTACCACATGTACTTGGGAGCATGTACCACCCAATGTTACAATAACACTCACCCTATGGACATGTCAGAGAGCCTGGAAGAGTTGAGGGTGTGACTAGGACGTACGGGCAGGATTTCCTCCACACTCTCATAAAGAAGGATGTAGGCATTCCAATACCTGAGTCGAATCTCAGGAGCTGCCACAGAGGTTAGGTTAAAAGGAGGACCAGGGGAAGGCAGGAAAATTTTATAAACTTACGGTCAAATGTCGGCTTCACCTCAAATTCTCCTCCGAAACACTCAGTCTCCAGGAGTTCATCGATCATTTCAACTTCCTCAACTTGAGTGTCGTTGAATTTGAACCAGCGACCCCTAGAAATCACACACATGAGCTGCAAAAAAAAAAAAAATAATAATAAATAAAAACTCGCTAGACAAAACCTCTTTGCAAAGGATAATTTTTATTGTCCAAATAATCATTTTTATGAATTAGAAACTCTGTTCCTCATGTCAGAGGTGGTCATTTCTTTTGGAGCTAAGTTGGGCTGTCACTGAGTAGTGCTCCTAGTCTTAATGACAAAAGCATTCTACTTCACCCAGTGTGGAGATAAGAAAGAAGAAGAAGAGAAACTATCTAATAAGAGGACCTTTCTCCCAAAAAGACACTTTGGCTCTGTAACTAAGTGTTTGTTCTTCATAGAGAGGTTTTACTGTAATAGATATGAAAAGTTTTCTAAATCAAAAAGATACAAGAAAATAAGACTTACAGATCTTACAGAAGCAATGGGGATAACTATGGTTGCTATAAGGCCACTTCCGATTAACTGGAGTGATTGTAATCGTTGTCTTTTGATTTCTAGCTAGAGATGACTCCAAAACTAAACTGGATTTAAAACAGATCACACTAAAATATTTCTCAGTCCCAAATACAATTAATATATGACAATAACAATTTAGAAATAAAATCTTGGGGGGGCAGTCTGACTGTCACCTCCATGTGGTGCCCCCTGAATAGCCAACCAATGACAGCAGCTCTCCATCATGGAGACTTATGGACTAATGAATATAGTCTCCATGACTTTGTATAATATAATTAATTATACAATGGGATAAAAAAAAAAAAAAGAAATAAAATTTAACTAGACTTAAAAAAGATTCACATTAAAAGAATAAAAGATGTTTTTTTCCCCCACAGTCCCAAAAATACAATTATAGAATGACAATAACCATTTGGAAATAAAACCACACAAACTAAGTTTAAAACAGATTATACTAAAGACCAAAAAGATTTACCAGTCCCCAATACAATAAGAACTGACTGAAAATAAAAGACTATTCCTAGTTTTATGGATAGATTTTGACCTGAGAATCAACTGTGATAAAGTCCACATTGTACAAACAAGTAGTCCAATGGGACTTACCTCAAGTCCCGCTCCCGGATGAAGGAATAGTAGTGTCCGGCGGACACCTGGCCTGTGTGGACCACAATCCCCCGGAGCTGGTAGATCTGGGGGTCCTTCCTCCCTGCGGTGTAGGGGGCCACATCCAGCTCTCTGGGGAACTGTAACCCCAAACTCTCTGTATAGCTGGGAGCTTGTTTTCAAACAACATGTTGATATAACTTGTGCAAAGAAAAAAATATATGTTGTTGTTGTTTCTTATCCCCTTGTGTAAAGATTACACGAATTCCATGAGTTCATGCTCCTCGAGCTGTTTTATGATGAGCAGCGGCCTCTCCCAAAGGTCCTGTTTAGTGCATCTAATGCAAGCCAAAATGTGTTCTGGAGCTGCAGGTGCCAAACTACATTTTGGGCAAGTGGGGTAGATTTTGTTATTATTTTCTATCTTCAATGGCTTGAGGTGGCCTGTTCTAAATCTTGTTATTGTTGTTTGATGCTGTCTATTTCTGAGGTTCAGAGCTCCTCCTGGCTTCACTCCACTGTACCAACTGTGCTTAGGTGGTATTCCAGTTCTTGTTTACAGTGGACCCTCGGTTTACGAGCACCTTGGAGTACGAGCTTTTCGCAGTACGAGCAAAATTTTTTGAAAAATTTTACCTCGGATTACGAGTGAAATTTCGCATTACGAGCAACTCGTGATGGTTGCCCGTAATCGTGATGGATGAAAATTCACTGGGATCCCTCCCTTCAGATCATATTCGGGAAATATGTAAAATGTGGGAAACTGTGCAATTGTTCGTAGCAAGAAGAATTGCCCGAGTTTCAATTATTAAAAATAAGAAATTAGTTTCGCACTACGAGCGTTTTGGAGTACGAGCATGGCTCTGAAACGGATTATGCTCGCAAACCGAGGGTCCATTGTATTTTTGTTTTGGCTAATGTTTCTATTTCTTTAAAAGTAAGTTTATTTTTCTGCGGCAAGGGTTCAGTCCAACTTCTTTAATGCAAAGCCCTGAGGGGGATCAGAATTTTCAGTTGAAATAGAGTCTCTATCTCAGTGAACCAAGAGCCACAATTTAAATATGAAAATCTATTCAGTTCCAATAAATATTATACATTTTTGGCAATGCTCCAAATGAACAATTATTAAATCCTAAAAAGAATGTATCCCGACCACTTATATGAGCATTTTAGATGGCAGAGCGCCATCTTGTAGAACAAAAATCAACTAAATATCAAAGAAAATAAGACCTAATCCAAATAATTTATTAGTGTGTGACGTTTCGGCAACAACGTTGTCACCATCATCAGACAAAAGAATGTGACAATGTTGTTGCCGAAACGTCACACACTAATAAATTATTTGGATTAGGTCTTATTTTCTTTTATTATAATCTATAATCCAAATTGTGCTTTATCAACTAAATATCAATTTAACTTATTCCATGAATTTAGTCTCCATGACCTTGTATAATTATACAATGGGATAATGGTACCATGATCAACGAAAGCTGCATCCCTACACCTCATTCCATGATTGAACTCATGGAATTCTTGTAATTTTTACACAAGGGGATAAAAACAACAACAGAAAAGCCAACCACAAACTATTATAAGGCACCTGATTAAACATTTCATTGTCTTATTTTTACCTGTGGGTCTCAAATTGTTCTTTAATTTTTTTGTCCAGTTGTGCTCTTGTTCAAACACCCCACTCTCCAAAGAGTTAGGACAATATTTTTTATAGTGAATGCTTAAAGATGTGAAAAGAAAAAGAAGAGCACATGCAAAGGTAAAAACAAAAAAGAAAAAAAGCAAGAAGCAAAACCCTAATTAAATAGTGGACAAAGAGTTTAAGAGAGTGGCATAGATAAAGGACACCTCCTAATTGTACAATTGAATGTTTCACAGAAGAATGGTTTTTCTTGATATTTCAATGAAGCGGTATTAGCAAACTCTCTAGGAATTAAAATTATCAACAGTTCATTGATAGAGGGCAGCATTCAGTTACTAGACCAAAAAATGAACTTCCATTCTACCTATATTTTATAAATTAGTTCAGCTACCTAGGCACACCAGACAGAAGGACGGGATTTACCCTAAAATAGTCATTGCACTTGTTGGAGCACTGGGCCTCAATGTCATAGCCGAATCTCTTCAGATGGACCACCAGGGTCTTGGGGAGGGTCTTGATGCAGATGTTCTTCACAGCATTCCTCTGTACACACATAACAGAGAGGGAATGTTACCTTGATGATTGAAGGAATACTTGGGAATGGTGTAGCATTCACATCTCACTCTTTGTAACACACAACTCTGTAACAATCTGTGTGGAGGGATATGGCACCTAACAGTTGATTTTCAACAATTGTAACCCAGGAGATATACTTCCAGACATTGAGTACTAGTTCCACAGCTGTAATGGCTTCCAATTCCTAAACAAGTCCAACCCCAATAGTGAATGCACAAGTAAGCATATAGCGCTCTAGTACAACTTACAGTATAAAAAGGCAGTCTCCTACTACAATATGAGTACAACTCCCCCTACCATCATTAAATGCAAAAGACAAAAACTGTCCTGTGTATGATAAAGCACAATTTGGATTATAGATACAAGAAAATAAGACCTAATCCAAATAATTAAATTGTGTGTAACGTTTCAGTAACATTGAAATGTTACACACTATTGAATTATTTGGATTAGACCTTATTTTCTTGTAACTCTCCTGTGTACTTACAGTAAAAAAGGCACAATGCGACTAGCTCACCCTACCATCATTAAATAAAAAGTCAAACTTCCCTATGAGAGAGACATCTAGTACAACTTACAGTATAAGGCAGTCCCCAACCACAATGCAATTAGCTCACCCTACCATTATTAAATGCAAAAGTCAAACTGTCCTCTGTACTTACAGTAAAAAAGGCAGTCCCCAACCACAATGCAATTAGCTCACCCTACCATTATTAAATGCAAAAGTCAAACTGTCCTCTGTACTTACAGTAAAAAAGGCAGTCCCCAACCACAATGCAACTAGCTCACCCTACCATTATTAAATGCAAAAGTCAAACTGTCCTCTGTACTTACAGTAAAAAAGGCAGTCCCCAACTACAATACATCATCCTACCACTGCCATTCAAGTGTACAGTAACTCCGCTTTTGCCGGTCCCAAGCCCGGATGAAAAAGGAGGAGGGGGAGCAGTAACAAGCTCACTAAAAAACCTGGGCTCAGGTGGCCCAGCTGATAGTACCCTATAAGGGCTCCTGATCCTGGGATACAGGATGAGCAGCGTTTGTACTCCATGTTAGGAACGGCTGCACATGGCGTTTGTTCCTCATGTCAGAGGCGGACATTTCTTTTGGAGCTAAGTTGGCCTGCCACTGAGTAGTGCTCCCAGTCTTAATGACAAAGGCAGAAGCATTTTACTTTACCCAATCATGATGGTTGTCAAATCTCCCCACACTCCAAGACATATTATTGACTGTATTGACTCATCCATTGATGAGCTCTACTCTTCCCCGGCAGACACCATCAAAAATCTCAAGCTTTACAAGCTTGATACCTTAGTGTGATTGAGTGGAGATAAGAAAGAAGAAGAAGTGTACCAACATACCTTCTGGGAGCAGATCTCGCAGAAGTAGGCATCCTCCCCGTCCAACTTCTGCTGCATGACATACTGGGATAGGGACTCCTCCAGTGTGCCCTTCGCTGTCACACTGATGGCTGTGAACTCCTCCTCTCTCTCTTTCCTGGAACACCCATTACATCTGTGTGGAACCTGTTTAGTAAGATATGAGAGTTCACTCTACACTCATGGGGACTAAACTTCAGGAAGTTTCATATTTTAAACATAAACCACTCCTTATTTGCTTATATAACGGCTTATTCTCATATATGTAAATTCAAATGTTCTACTTTAAAATTAAAATAATGTACAGTTAAACCTGTCTATAACGCCCCCCTCTAAATAGTGCCTCCCTCTCTATAGCCTCCAATTTTAAATACGTAGCACAATGGGATTTACATTAAAAGTGACCTGTCTATAGCACCCCTTCTCTATAGCACCCTATTTTGGTGAGTCCCAAGAGGGGGCGCTAAAGATAGGTTTAACTGTATAATAGAAAAATATATACATGCTAAAAGGTACAATTTCCTTAAATTTTGTCCATGAGTATAGATGGAGAGTGAGAGAAACTATGCAGAGGAGGGAAAAAAAAAGTCTTATAATTTTATTTGCATATAAAGTAGAACCTCTCCATGAGAGGAAACTTCTGATAGAAGGTGCCGCTCTACAAAAGAAAGTTTTCATTGCCAAAATTAACATTTTGACTAAATTTGCAACACTCTGGTAAGAGTACACCTCTTCCTATAAAGGAAACTTTGATTCTGCAACTAGGTATTGTTCTTTACAGAAGAAAGTTCTACCGTATTAAAATTCCTCTAGAATGCAGTATATATTTATATAAATATAGGGGGGGTTGGTGGAAGGATGGTCTAAACCTTTGGTTTTCGACCACTACGACCCAGGGTTCAATTCCCGCATTGGGCACCTTTTTCTGATAAAAAAAAAAAAAAAAAAAAAATTCTCCAATGGCCCCCGATTCTTACAAAAGTCCAACCCCACGAGCAAGTGCAAGTAACCAAATGGGGGCTCTGGCACATTTGTAAGTGCAAAGTCGAACTGCTTTTCACATGTGTAGACATGTGGTGCATTTACAGTAAAAGCAGTCGCTAACTTCTACCCACCATGATTATCATGCCTGTACCACGTGTACTAGAGATAAGCAAAAATATATATAATAGTCCATCCTTCACAATATTAAAGCTATAAAAGCATGTGTGAGAAACAAATCCTCCAGGAAGGAAGGACGGACTCACCTGTGCTGACAGTCCTGGCAAACCTTGCAGTCCAGGAAGTAGCCACGGAACCTGTTGGAGAGTGCAGGCTTGTCAAGGTCTTTCAGGGCTTTATCCAGGAGGTCCAGCAAGTGGGTGAAGAATTCAAAGGCATCCTGGTGTTCTCTGACATTCACCTCAGCACCATACATGGTCATGGTACGCCAGAAGCCATCTGGTACATAAAACTGCAAGGTGGAGCTCTGGAGATGGCCGAAAATCATCTGAACTTGGTAGAGAACACTGGAGCAGAACACACAGCAGTGGGTGAGAATTATCTTCTTTTTTTTTTTTAATTATCCCTAGTACACGTGGTACAGGCCATGATAATCATGGTGGGTAGTTAGTGACTGCTTTTACTGTAAGCGCACCACATGTCTACACATGTGAAAAGCAGTTCAACTTTGCACTTACAAATGTGCCAGAGCCCCGTTTGGTTACTTGCACTCACTGGTGGGGTTGGACTTTTGCAAGAATCGGGGGCCATTTGGAGCATTTTTTAAAAATTATCTTCTAAATCATATTAGCCTGTAGAGCTTGAGGATGGTGCCTGTGGCTGGGGTTGAGTATAGCTCATCAATGGATGAGCCAATACAGTCAATGATGTGGTTTAGGATAGCAGGTTGAGAATTGCACTTATTAATTGAGAGAAGTATTGTAGTGGCTAGAACAATGATGAAAATTAGTTCCCCACCCAAAAAAAAAAAAAGAAGCCTTTGAGTTAAAATAGAAACACACAAAAACTAAAGATTTTGATAAAATTATTCACTGTATCCACCATCCATTTCACTGTTAACTTTAGAAAGAAGATTGTTTATTTACACTCATGGACAAAACTTAAGGAAGTGAAAAGTGCTTTTTGTCACCGGTCATCTATTTTTTTTTGGGAGACAGAGGAAATTTTTTTTCACACTTGGTTATCTAGTCTTCAATAAAGGTTATTGTGTATCAAATATCTTTCAGAGTTATTGTCCCGATATACATGCTAAAAGGTACAACTGCCTTAAGTTTTGTCCTTGAGTGTAGTTTACAGTTGGAATCTCTCTATAACATCACTTGGAATCCAGATTAAAAAAAGAAATGTTATAACTATGTTGTCATAACAAGATTCCATTGCTTTTATATCTCTTAAATTATAGTAATACCTTGTTATAACATCATAATTTTAAGGTTCTCATTATTTGAATTGTGTTCATAACAATGTAAAGATAGGTTGGTTTACCCATTGATGGTGTTAGAATGAGGTTAAACTGTATTGTTATATCTCATTGTTACCCATTGTTACCTCTCATTGTAGCTCTAATTTCATCGCAGCCTTGGGTTAGGGGGGGGGGGGGGGGGAATAGGGAAAGAACCAAGAACTACTATTTAGACAATATTTCAAGAGTACAAGGAAAAGGACATTATTGTCTGAAAGCTTGCAGCCTTTTAAATAAATAAACTTGTCACATCTACCTCTAGTCTCTTCCAAAAATGTAATCCTGTGATTCCTTCTATTGTCTTCTTCTTTCTTATCTCCACTCAATCATATTAGGGTATCAAGCTTGTAAAGCTTGAGACTTTTGATGGTGTCTGCAGGGGAAGAGTAGAGCTCATCAATGGATGAGCAATACAGTGTTTTGGAGTTGCAGGTTGAGAATTGCATCCTTCTATTGTAATTCAACAATCCTTATTACGTGATACATCAACAGGGAACTGACAGGAAGAACCCTGGGGGTTCAGTAGGTGAGTGGTCTAAACTGTTAGTTATTGAAAACCACTAAGAACCCAGATCGAATCCTGCATTGAACACTTAAAAAAAAAAATTCTCCAATGGCTCCCAATTCTTGCAAAAGTCCAACCTCACCATCAAGTGCAAGTAACCAAATAAGATTCTGGCACACTTGTAAGTGCAAAGTCGAACTACTATTCACATATGTAGACATTAGATAATAAAAAGCCATATATTAGATTTAATAAAAGATTTATTTGCCAATATTTCGGTTGGCTGAACGCCAAACCTTTATCAAGGCATGTAGACATGTGATGGTGTTGTTTCTTATCCTCTTGTGCAAATATTACATGAATTCCAATAGACATGTGATGTACTTACAGTTAAAGCAGTTGCTACATACCCACCATGATTATCATGGCCACATGTACTAGAGATAACAACAAGTTGAAGCAGCCACATACCTGCCCACTGGAGCATCCTCCACCTCCATCAGAGCCTCCCTGATCCCTGGAGTGAGGAAGAGCTGCTGCAGCACAGCATTCATGTAGCATGTGGCCCCTGCGTTCTTCAGCCCCACGTAGCCGCAAGGTGCACGGGCCTCCATCTGTGGCTCCTTCTGTACAGATCACACAACACTGTGTATTACAAACTGTCCATTCATCTGCACCACATTGGTTCAAATCTTACAGCGATTTATTTTTCTCTTAATTAAAAAGAGGATGAGGTACAATTTAAGGATTGTAGATTAGAAACATAAGGCAACACAAGACCAAACTCCAAATAGATAAACTATGCAATAATGATGTTTTGGTAAGAGTATTGTTACCATCTTCACATGTTTGTCTGAAGATGGTAACACAATGTTGTTACTGAAATGTTAGTTTATCTATTTAGATGTAGTCTGTGAATATGATAAGGTACAAATTGGATTATAGATTAAAAACACAAGGTAATAAGATTAAATACAAATTGATAAAGAGTGTGTGTGATATTTTGGTAACAGCATTGTTACCATCATCCATGTTAGTGTCATCAGTTGATATCAACATCTAGTACTTTTGTCTGATGATGGTAACAATGCTGTTACCCAAAACGTCACACACTATTTATTTGTTCTTATTACCTTATGTTTGTAAACTTGTTGCCTTATGTTTCTAAAAAATATAAGAACAGAATAATATTAGTAGAGAATAAAAGAATCTGTGGAAGCCAATCCTGATATTTTACATTGCATTGTAGCATTAAAGATAAGGTGACAAAGCAACAGAAGAGTCCATGATAGTTGACTTTAGACAACACTAAACAGGACGTTTGGGAGAGGCCACTGCCTATCATCAAACAGCTCAAGGAGCATGGACTTATGGAATTTGTGTAATCTTTGCCCAAGGGGATAAGAAACAACAACAGGGATAGTCAATCATGTTTGACAGTGGATAAGTACAATATATAACATTCAACAGACTATAATTCAAGACAGTTTGAAATAAAGTAATCTCAAAGACACACTGAAGAGGTTCAGAAGAAATCCAGCAGAATCACATGTTAACAACCAACATTCAGGTTATTGTGGGACTTCTATAATCTGTTGCTTTGTCAACTTATCATTAAGGATACAATGCACCTTGTTACAACAAATAAACAACTGCAGACAAAATAAAACTGAATGAATGTTACACAGAAACATCTGACATTATGCTTATTTGCTTATCATGAATTTGTGTGCCATCCTTGCACAGTGAATCATGTTAATTTTCAAAGAATAATTCCAATTGTAGGTAATATATGGTTAAACAAACATGTACAGTAGAACCTCCATGAGATGCCACACTTTCTTGAGGATACCTCTCTAAAAGGGACAGTTTTCATTGGCAGAATTACCATTTTTAATCAAAATTAGAAATTTTCCTGTAGGAAGATACCTAAAGGACACTTTGACTGAAAGGTTCTACTGTACACAGAATTCTTATAGCTATGATATTCCAATATAGTACCCCATCACAAATATACAGGAAAAGTGAGAATTACATCAAAAATATGAATATGGTTTCCCTTAATGGACCAGTGATGTTCCGAGATGAGTCGGTTGCAGACTTGGTTGAGTAAAGCCGAGGAAGTCTTGGTCAGTTCCAGGAGGCAGTCAAATCCTGCGCGACGGGCCTCTGCGCTGTTCAACCTAGAGCAGCAGCTGTTTACGCAACCAATGGGAGCAGCAGTGTGGCAGGGAGACCACCCACCTGGGTGTAGGCTTGCCTTCCACCAAGGCTGGGAAGAGGTACTTGTCCATGAGGAGAGTGACCAGCTCGCTACAGTCCGTGGGATTGCCCTGGCGAGACAGAGCAGCCACATAGGGCAGTCTGGCTACCAGCAAGCAGCAGTCTAGGTCCTGGTGGGAGGTGCTGAGAGAGAATCCTTCAAGGGAGTCCAGCTCCTGTCTCAGCCGGGCTGAGGGAATAACTTGGAGTTCTGCCCAGTCCTCCGCTACACACCACTCATTCGTTACTTTCTGGGGAGCACAATTATCTCATTTAGCTTCTAATGAGAAAGTACAATTTGGATTGTAGGTTAGATTCAGGAGGCATCAATACCAAATAAAGGAACAGGCTTGTCTACTACCACCTTACCAATGGGGCATGAGGATATGTGACGACCACACTTTGCTTCAGCGAGCGCGAACTAGGACAAAGCTTCACTACACATACAGGCAGTAGTGTGGCCTCACTACGCATGCGCAGGCAGCATCCGGGACTCTAAGCATGCACGTGGTTGAAACAACAAGGCTTGCTTCCAGCGGCCGTTACTTCTTTCCCCTCTATATATTTCGGGGCTTTAAATAAATTATTTTATAAAAATAATTCTATCAGCGGCCTTTCCGCAAGCCACACCAACATGCACACAACCATCCCACAGATATAATAATAAGTACAGTCCAATGATGACAATACACATCAACCTTAGACTTTACATCTTTAAAACAGTTTGTTGAATTACAGTATACTAAATTAATTATAGCAGTAGCAAGCTGGCTGAAAAAACCTATGGGTTCAGCTGATCAAACTAATCCTACATTATACATAGGACATGAAAGTATTAAAGCATGAATGTTTCTTTAACACATAAAACAAACTTCTACTGTTCTTACTGCGATGAAAAAAATATTGGGAGGGCTTGTCTCATCAGTGGTAAGCCTTCCCATTGGTTTCCTCAATTTTTAATCTACCAGACCGCTTCTTTGAGATTTAATACTGTATTGGGCAATTCTGCTTATATATACTACGCTGAAGGGTAGAATCTTAGAAATGGTATTCAAGAAAACTGGACATAATCAAACCTTGTATGGATACCTGATCCAGGGGCATAGGATGAGCAGTGTCTGTACTCCAAGTTAAGAGCTGTTACATGATCCTCATGTCAGAGGTGGCCATTTAATATTGGAACTAAGTCAGTCTGCCACTGAGAAGTACTCCCAGTCTTACTAACTAGAGCAGATGTTAATTTTACTTCTCTCAAACCTGAATCCACAGACTTAACATCTTTAGAGGATTGAGCAGATATAAGAAACAAATGTTGGCCACTTTTTTCTGGGATTTGAAAAGCAATTGAATTGTAGTAAATGCTCAATTCAGGTTGGTTGAATTAAAGAAGTTCATACACACTGCATGCATGTACATTCATGGACAAAAGGAAGTTGTATCTTTTAGCATATATATGGGGATTCAGACAATAACTCTGAAAGATATTACAGTGACTTTTATTGAAGGCACACAAGATAACCAAGTGTAAACCAAATTGCCTCTGTCTTTAAAAAAAAAAAAGATGACAGTTGGTGATAACAAAGACTTTCCACTTTCTCAAGTTTTGTCCATGAGTGGTAACATTGATGGTAGAGCTACTCACCTTGTAGCAGGAGCACCTGGCTACGTAGAAGATCAAAGTACTCCGCACATTGCCGTATCAACCTGAACACAGGGAAGTTTGTTGGTAGTCTGTCTGGTAAGTCAAGATGACATCACTATATTTCAATAATAATAATCCCTTGTATAATATTACTTGAGAGAAAAAATGTTCATCCAGGGAAGATATAAAAAACTCTTCTCAAGAAACTATATTTGCACAAAACTTGTGCAACTTTTCTTAAACACATGCACATCATTAAGAAAACTTACGATACCATGGACAATAGCCCTCATCAGTACAGGGGACAACTTTAAAGTGACCATATATTATATTTGCACAAAACTTGTACAACTTTTCTTACACATAAACACATGCACAATATTAAGATAACACATATACCATAACAGGGGATTGCTGGATATTGAAACAGTCTACAAGAGGCATGTTATAGAAAGACAAATTGACCTGAATCTATGTAGAGATGGTTAAAAATACTGGGCAGTGCATTTAAAAAAAGGAGAGGTGCCTTAGTTTCAAAAGACACATTATAATAGAAGATAGAGTAAAGCAAAAAAAAAATATAGTGAGACCTCTGGTTGTGTCCACTGGTATCGGTTAAAATGAGATGGTTAAAAAAACTGCGCAGTGCATTTTAAAAAGGTAGAGATGCCTTAGTTTCTAAACACACATTATAATAGAAGATAAAGGAGAGTGAGACCTCTGGTTACGGCGACGGGTGTTGGTGGAAGACACCCAGAAGGGGAGACGGGAGAAGAGGAGAGTGCGACAGATTGAGATCCTGATCTGAGGCCCCAGATTACAGAGAGCCATCAGGTTGGTCTGTGCAGACTGGCGCACAGCGGGGCTGGGGCAGCCCACCAGTAGGTCTAGCAGTGCTGTGTTGAGGTGAGGTCCCAGGCTGTCTGCACCCACACTTTCTATGAGCAACTTCATACCAAGGACCACCAGACCTAAATCCAAATAAGTTAATTATTATTATTATTATATATTTTTTTGCTTATCCCTAGTACACGTGGTGCAGGCCATGATAATCATGGTGGGTAGTTAGCGACTGCTTTTACTGCAAGCGCATCACATGTCTACACATGTGAAAAGCAGTTCGACTTTGCACTTACAAATGTGCCAGAGCCCCGTTTGGTTACTTGCACTCGCTGGTGGGGTTGGACTTTTGCAAGAATCGGGGGCCATTGGAGCATTTTTTTTTATCAGAAAAAAGTGTCCAATGCGGGAATCGAACCCGGGTCCTAGTGAAGTTAATTATAAACATGATAAGGCACAATTTAGCTTAAAGATTAAAAACCTAAGGTAATAAGACCAAAACTAAATAAATAGTGGGTGACATTTTGTTAACAGCGTTACCGAAATATAATAAATAAACATTACATATTGAATATCTATCTTTATAAAAAACAAAAAGCTTTTTAAAGACCTTTTGATCTTATACAGATTCTGGGAGTAGAAGAGGGTACATACAGAAATAACACAGTAATAATAAATATAATCAGTAATGTTATTTACAATGTATCTAATAGAGGGAAAGAATAAAAAAGGACTTGGTATATAAACAAAGGTATATAAAGAAATAGAGACAGTAGCCAAAACAAAAAAAAAAAAGAACTGGAGGATCCCACCTAAGCATAGTTGGTACAGTGGAGTGAACCCAGGAGGAGCTCTGAACATCAGAAATAGACAGCATCAAACAACACTAACAAGATTTAGAACAGGCCATCTCAAGCCATTGAAGATAGAAAATTATAACAAAATCTACCCCACTTGCCCAAAATGTAGCTTGGCACCTGCAGCTCCAGAACACATTTTGTCTTGCATTAGTTGCACTAAACAGGACCTTTGGGAGAGGCCGCTGCTTATCATAAAACAGCTCGAGGAGCATGAACTCATGGAATTTGTGTAATCTTTACACAAGGGGATAAGAAACAACAACAATACAAAGGTATATACAAAGGTAATTGTAGAAGAAACAAAGGTTAGAAGAGAGACAAACTTACCAAAATGGAGAGGCCACAGTTCCAGATAGCAGACCACCAGCTCCAAACCTCTCTGGGCCAGCAGGATGGCATGTAGAGGGATAGCTTCTGGGATCTGGCGGGATGGACCTTGGAAGTCCTCTCCTGTGACAACATACATCCTGGTACAATGGTATACAACCCCGGGACACCCTTGTCTGAAATCCATATTGACAGCAATGTAGGAAATATCCACCTTTATTTCATAGATCTATTTCCTCTCAGCAAAATTTCCAACTCTATATATAATAAATTTCTGAAAAAAAAAGGACTATTTGTGGTACAGTAGAACCTCCATGAGAGGACACTCATGCTAGAAGACACCTCTTTACAAAGGACAGTTTTCATTTGCAAAATTACCATTTTTACTATTTAGTAACTCTCTGGTAAGAGGAAATCTCTTCCTAAAGGATACTTTGGCTCTGCAATTAGGTGGTGTCCTTTATAGGGAGGTTCTACTGTACAAGGAACAGAAAGAAAGAAAAAAAATCTATATATAGTGGATTGAGAGCAGGATAGCATAGTGTTAGATTGTCTTCTTCTTAATCATATTAAGGTATCAAGCTTGTAAAGCTTGAGACTTTTGATGGGGTCTGCCAGGGAAGAGTAGAGCTCATCAATGGATGAGTCAATACAGTCAATAATGTGTTTGTGGGTTGCAGGTTGTGCACTTAGTACATAGTGGGAAAACCTTGCAACCATTCTGGAAAGTCATTGTCCGTAGATGACCAGACTTAAATCTGGAAATCAAAGACTGTTGTATGTAAGATTGTGAATTTGTTATATTTTGGTTCCATCTTATCCCTCAGAATTGAAGCGAGGTATACAGATCTGACTGAAGGGAGACATCCAGTTAACCTACCAGGGAGGGGCAGTCGTACAGGGATGCCTGTAGCAGCTGCCCAGGACAGTCGGATCACACAGGTCAGGGTTTCTCTCAGAAACTGGCCATTCTGGTTCTGTCACACAACATACTCGGTTTAGAAAATGTGAGGAAACTTACATACATAGAATATAAACTTTTATAAATACAGGCCTATGATAAGGCACAATTTGGATTGTAAATTATAAACACAAGGTAATAAGACCAAATCCAAATAAATAAATAAATAGTGTGTGATGTTTCAGTAACAGCGTTGTTACCAAAACGTCACACACTATTTATTTATTTGGATTTTGTCTTATTACCATTCAATACTTTTGTTTGAAGATGGTAACAACACTGTTACCGAAACGTCACACACTATTTATTTATTTGGATTTGGTGTCTTATTACCTTGTGTTTATAAACTACAGGCCTACTTCACTATAACTACATCACATGTAAGACCAAAGTTTTTATGTCATTGTTATAGCCATGGTGTTAAAACAATCAAATAATTGGCATTTATCAATTTGGACCATAGAAACATGATATTATAACCCAGTTTTATATTAGATTTACTAAACAGGATCTTTGGGGGAGGCCCCTGCTTATCATAAAACAGCTCGAGGAGCGTGGATTCATGCAAAGTGTGTTGTAATCTTTACACAAAGGGATAAGAAACAACAACCACAAGTTATGCTGTTATATTAACTTTGGATTCATTTGGATTTATTCTGTATTTTTTGTCTGATGATGGTAACAGCTTTGTTACCGAAACGTCACACACTATTTATTTATTTGGTTTTATTACATTGTGTTCCATGCTGTTGTTGTTATCAAAATGTGAAACTATTATAGACGTGTATGATTCTTTTAAAAAATAAACAATCTCTACTGTCCTTACTGCAATGAAAAAAATAATGGCGCGCTAATGCATCATAATTTGGTTGTTATAACCATGGTTAAGACAATTAGGACTTAAAACTCAGTATGCTAGAATTATGATGTTATAATCACGTTGCTGTTATAAAAGAGGCTATAATAGTGTGATTCCACTGTCCACACTGAATGCAATTGTAGTCAAAGAATTTAAGATGAAGGGATAAAGACAAGTTTTGATGTGAGTGTAAAAAGTCCAACCAGCCAAGCCAGGACAGAACAGTACCGAGAGACAGTGAATAGACACGGGATCTTTGAGAGAGGCCCCTGCTTATCATAAAACAGCTCGAGGAGCGTGGACTCATGCAGAGTGTGTTGTAATCTTTCCACAAAGGGATAAGAAACAACAACCAAGTTATGCTGTTATATTAACTTTGGATTCATTTGGATTTATTCTGTATTTTTTGTCTGATGTGAGTGTAGAGGTAGGAAAAGAAGCTGCTCACCTCAAAAGCAGTAGCCCAGTCCCCAGGAGAACTCAGGACATGGCTGGAACAACAAGAATTTGTAACCGGATGGCGCAGAGATCAACACAACACATACAGGGCAAGGTTGAGGATCTGCATCAGGCATCCTGCGGAGAGGTCCGGCACTCTCAGCAGTCCCAGGATATGTTTGAAGGTTCCGGATTGGACGAGGTGAGTGCAGCATTGCTGTTTGTCCAGGCGGGAGTAAGGGCCGAAACACTTGGCATAGAGAGCCTGCCACAGAGCAGCTACAATATTGACACCATTATATACCTTGTGCCTTAGTCTGATAGACAAATATTCATTAGTTTGTTCTGTATTTCATGTTATAAATTTCCAAGTTTCTCTTTAAAATGCATCGCCATTTAGTTCATATACAGTAGAACCTTAGTAGGACCTTTGGGAGAGGCTGCTGCTTATCATAAAACAGCTCGAGGAGCATGGACTCATGGAATTCATGTAATCTTTACATAAGGGGATAAGAAAAAACAACAGAACCTCTCTCAACACCTAGTTGCAGGGCCAAAGTTTTCTTTTTAGGAGAGGTGTCCTCTTACTGAAAAGATTCTAATTAGTATTAACAGTTTGGATTCATATTATAGGTTATATAATTACCTGTAGCAAATAATAATAAAAATCATGATTTCATGCTTTTTAGTAGGAACGGTGATTTTGATGATGAAAACTGTCCTTTGTAGAGAGGTGTCCTATAAAAAGAGTATTCTATCAATTTAGGACTTTTACAACCATCATGACATCAACACATTATTGGCTGTATTGACTCATCCATTGATGAGCTCTACTCATCCCCAGCAGACACCATCAAAATCTCAAGCTTTACAAGCTTGATACCCTAATATGATTGAGTGGAGATAAGAAAGAGGAAGAAGGACTTTTACAATCTTTATAATGAAGCAATTTTTTTTTATAACTCATATTATCAAAAAAGAACTGGCGAATCCTGTATAGGGCGAGAGGCCCTAAATAAAGGCTTTTTGTTGTTGTTGTATTATCAAAAAAGAACTAATCATTCATTTCACAGACTTAAATCCAACATAAAAACAATAACAATTTTACCACCTCTCTATATACAAAAATAATGCACATACAGGAACCTATTTGAATGATTAGAGAACAATTCTGTCTGTTCCTCATGTCAGAGGCGGCCATTTCTTTTGAAGTTGGCTTGACAAAAGTAGACACATTCTGTTGTTGTTGTTGCTTATTCCTCAAATCGTTTAAACGATCTCCATCAGGTTCCATTGTCTCAGCTTTTCTATTATAGTCCTGGGGTTTTCCCAGAGGTCTTTTTTGGAGGATTTGATACAATTCAATAGATGTTCAGGACTGGCAGGCTGGAAATCGCATTTAGGGAATTTCGGGAATCTTTGATTTTTTCCATTAAATTCTAGTTGAGAGATAAGAAAGAAGAGTTGATCTGTATACACTAGATGGAAGAAGGTGGTGGATATAGACATGTGGTGCACTTACAGTAAAAGCAGTCGCCTACTTCTACCCACCATGATATTCATGGCCTGTACCATATGTACTAGGGATAAGCAAATAAAAAAAAGGTGGTGGTGGTGGATATCTTACCTCCAGACTGTACTGGAGTCGGATTGGGTCCCCAGGGAGGAGCAAAGAGGAGAGGCTCTGGGCTCCATAGTGGGGCTGGGACTACCAAGGCAACACACATGAGTCAAAGCCATAGTCCGCAGTAGGCACAATCTCACCAGAGCAGAGTCCAGCTCAGCTAGCAGTGAGGGATCCGTGGGCAGAATCCGTAGTATCTTGTATACTTGCTGCCCCACCCTGCCATCACACATATCCAGGTTCCACAAAGATGCTTTAGAGAAGATATCAAAACTATGCACACATTTTTATTTTTCAAATTAAAACCAATAAACTTTTCTACTGTCCTTCCTTACTGCGATAAAAATATTTAAAAAGGACCTTGCTCATCTTTGATGAATACTCTCAGCAGTTTCATCAATTTAATCCATCAGACCACTTTCTAGAACTCTAATACTGTCTGTATTGGACCATTCTTTTGATATATGTGACACTGTAGTGGGTTAGTTATGGTATTTGAGCAAACTATACCGACATAAAACAGTATAATCAACACATATAGTCACGACCGTCTGTCGACCTCATGTCACGGATGCGCGCGCATCATCATTATGATCATTATATCATTATCTAATGATAATAATAATAATTATTATTATATTATTATTATTATTATTATTATTATCAACATATATAGTCACGACCATCTGTCGACCTCATGTCACGGATGCGCGCGCATCATCATTATGATCATTATCTTCTATAGAAGCTTCTATCTTTATAATTATGTATATTTACAAAAAGTCAATTCGCTCGCGCCTCTAGCGGTGAAAATGAGGGGTAATACCAGCTGACCTAATGTACATGTAAAGTTTGGAGCGGGACGTTTCACAAGAGTGACATCCACGGCTCCAATTTATAATTGTAACAAATAGTATTGGAATAAAAACATTCAATCGGGTAAAACACGGGCATTGCCCGGGTCATTCGTCTAGTTACATATAAATAGAATCGATATAAAGGATATTTTAGATAATCATTATTTATTAATCAGCAGCTTTCTGGTTGGAAGACAAAAATCTCTCTGAGGGACACTTTGGCTATGCAACTAAGTGTCCTTTAAAAAAAAAGAGAGAGATTTTACTGTACAAACAGAAACCTATTGTATGTAGCTTAAACCTCATGTGTGTGTTTCCAGGAACCCTACCTAAGACTATACCTAAAGATCAGGGAGTCATCTATAATGAAAAGGTATTCAAAGAAGTAACCTCTATGATAAAGCACAATTTGGATTATAGATTATAATACAAGAAAATAAGACCTAATCCAAATAATTTAATAGTGTGTGAAGTTCTTGTATTAGAAGTAACCCCTATAATATCATTTCCATGGCAGATCCAACTCACGTGTAGGGTTCGAGCTGGGCCAGCTTGAAGAAGAAAGGGTAGACAGAGAAGAGATCTCTACCAACCATCGTCTCTGGTGCCAATGCCTCCTGTGAACACAAGAGTTTGAGAAACCAAAGTTGGTTAGAGAAATACAATGGAAACATACAAGTTCCTGCTTCTCCAATGGCTTGGGAAGTACATCTTCTTTCTCCTGAACACAGCAATCTGTGTGAGGCAACTAGAGGAATGATCCCAGCAGCACTAACACAAGAAGCTAAGAGATAATTTTGACCAGGATGTTACTATAGGATCAACACTTGCTACAAACACTGTAGAATCTATATGGAGAGAAAAATGGATGAGGTTATTTTTTCAACGAGTTTCTTTATTTAAACTACAAGCTTTCAAGTCTTTATGTTTTCATCAATCCAATAGAAGAGGCACAATACAAAAGGACCTCATTATAATAGTCTTAAAAAAATGCTCCAAAGGCCCCCATTTTAAAAATGGGTCAAAATAATTTAGAATTTTAACAAAATGGATCAATTAACAGACAAGAAAATTGATAAATTCAAAGACCCAAAAAAATTTAAAATGAATCACTTCTTCTTTCTTATCTCAAAGCCATGATAATCATGGTGGGTAGTTAGCGACTGCTTTTACTGTAAGCGCACCACATGTCTACACATGTGAAAAGCAATTCGACTTTGCACTTACAAATATGCCAGAGCCCCGTTTGGTTACTTGCACTCGCTGGTGGGGTTGGACTTTTGCAAGAATCGGGGGCCATTGGAGCATTTTTTTTTTTTAAACAGAAAAAAAGTGTCCAATGCGGGAATCAAACCCAGGTCGTAGTGGTCGAAAACCAAACGGTTTAACCAGCCTTCCACCGACCCCCTAAAAATGAATCTGATTTGCATAGATAAATTTTAGCATATAAATTTATTATAAAGGACTGCGGCGTGTGATTATAAACAATACTTAAAATTATACCGCTTAAGTTTCTTTTCTATGAAAAATCAATATTTATTTTAAAGAGAAATATTTACTATTTCTAACTTTTTTGAATGAAGTATGAGAGGGTGAAAATATGAAGAGTAATGGCGAACGGGAAAAATAAAAGTGTCCAGGGGCGGGAATCGAACCCACAACCTTCTGCTTACCGGGCAGGTGCCATGTCCACCAGGCTACCCTGGACGTTATTTCTCCGTTCGTAAATAATACTTAAAGTAACTTATAATACATTATAAAGGACTGCGGCGTGTGATTATAAACAATACTTAAAATTATACCGCATAAGTTTCTTTTCTATGAAAAATCAATATTCCCGTTCGCCATTACTCTTCATATTTTCACCCTCTCATACTTCATTCAAAAAAGTTAGAAATAGTAAATATTTCTCTTTAAAATAAATATTGATTTTTCATAGAAAAGAAACTTATGCGGTATAATTTTAAGTATTGTTTATAATCACACGCCGCAGTCCTTTATAATGTATTATAAGTTACTTTAAGTATTATTTACGAACGGAGAAATAACGTCCAGGGTAGCCTAGTGGACATGGCACCTGCCCGGTAAGCAGAAGGTTGTGGGTTCGATTCCCGTACCTGGACACTTTTATTTTTCCCGTTCGCCATTACTCTTCATATTTTCACCCTCTCATACTTCATTCAAAAAAGTTAGAAATAGTAAATATTTCTCTTTAAAATAAATATTGATTTTTCATAGAAAAGAAACTTATGCGGTATAATTTTAAGTATTGTTTATAATCACACGCCGCAGTCCTTTATAATGTATTATAAGTTACTTTAAGTATTATTTACGAACGGAGAAATAACGTCCAGGGTAGCCTAGTGGACATGGCACCTGCCCGGTAAGCAGAAGGTTGTGGGTTCGATTCCCGTACCTGGACACTTTTATTTTTCCCGTTCGCCATTACTCTTCATATTTTCACCCTCTCATACTTCATTCAAAAAAGTTAGAAATAGTAAATATTGATTTTTCATAGAAAAGAAACTTATGCGGTATAATTTTAAATTTATCATTAGGTTATAAAAATATCTAAAAATCTTACACAATAAGTTTATTTATTACAAACACTGAGAGCTGTCAAGCAGCTTGTGGTGTTTTTAATAAGGAAACTTATTACGTAAGTTAAGAATCTCCTTATTGTGCAACTGAAAGTTGCTGATGGCTTGAGCCATTTTCTTGATTAATCAAGAATGGGTATTTGGCCAATTCTGGAATAATTAAAAATCAACAAAAATAGTTGATATTTATTCCGATAGATGGCGCAAGCCATCAGCAACTTTCAGTTGCACGATAAGGAGAGGCCTTTTTTCTTAATTTATGCACCTTATCCCAGTACAATATCACATTTGTACTATTTTTTTTCACATTATTACGTAAGGTTTTTAGATATTTTTATAAAAGTATATCGCAATTTTCTTATATTTGATATTAGGTTTGATACACATTGACCAAAGAAAAAAAAAAGATCTATCATGGATTTAGATGAAAGCAGATATGTGTAAAAAGAATTGTAAAAGAGCCAGGATAACATCATAGGTTAGTCACATTGACAACATGCTTATCATTTTGGAGCATGAACTCAAGGAATCTTTACACAAGGGGATAAGAAACAACAACAACATTGACAACAAATGTAGATTCGCTACTAGCTGCGAAATTAAATGGTACCCGATAAGTTCCAAGAGGATTACACAACACCTCAGTGCTTAATTAAGAGTGCTAAGAAATGCTAAGGAAAATTAGAAAAGGTAAAAATATTATGTGAAGGAAACAAAGAGGGAGTTTTAGTTGAACCACAGCATGCTGCAAAACTCAATTAAATAAATAATTGGTTATTTATTTATTAATTTATATATTGTAGATAGACAGTCTAACACTACAGAGTTGGAAAGGAATGGCAACTGTGACCAATTCATTTTGTAATCAGCAGAAGTAGTTTTATTGCTTTTGATATTTTGAGTACAGTTAAACCTGTCTATAGCACCCCCTCTTGGGACTCACCAAAATAGGGTGCTATAGAGAAGGGGTGCTATAGACAGGTCACTTTTAATGTAAATCGCATCGTACTACGTAGTTAAAATCGGGCACTATAGAGAGGATGGAGTTATTTAGAGGGGGCGCTATAGACAGGTTTAACTGTATTATGGAGATTAATTTGCACAATGAAGAATATCTAACCCCAGCTAGACATACAGAGTGTCAGCAACTTCCATCTAGACATCAGGATC
>CP092879.1:65963020-66003255 GCA_030710605.1 Cordylochernes scorpioides
TTTCCCACTGAAGAAATCTGAGGTTTCCCACTGAAGAAATCTGAGGTTTCCTACTGAAGGAATCTCTTGTGGTTTTCTACTATAAAGAGTTGAGGTGTGCTGCAGCTCCTGAACACCAAGGTGGTCCACACATGGTCCCCAGAGATCCAGGAGGGCATCCTGGAACTGTGCCACATGGCAGTGAGGCTTGTGGTTGCCCTGCTGCGTCTCTTCACTCCGGATGAGAGACCTGGACTTCTGGACAGCCTTTTCCTCATCCTCTCCATGGTAACCTACCTCTCACAGCTGTTGTTGTGGTGGTGACCATGGTATGTGTGTGCTCACCACAGATTTTCAACCCCTCCTCGGAGTTCCACATCAGAAACAAGGGAGAATCCAGCAAAAAGAAGCAGGAAGGAGAATCCTTTGGCAGAGTCATCACCATTGTAAGTTTTTAATCCTTTTTTTCTCCCTCCACATCTTTTTTTTACTCTCTCAATACCATATCTTAGTATTTTATTACAACTCTTTATACCTCTCTGTCTCCAGTAAACATTTTTCCCCAGTTATTTTGCATATTACAGACTATTTACTGCAAGCCACGGTACTAGAAAATTTTTAGTCTAAAATCCAATTTGTTAGGGAAAGATATAGCTATACATTAACCAAAATTTTCTCTCCTCAGGGCAATGATTGTGAAAGTCACTGAAACGATTGGAAATCAAATAAAAATTTGGTTATAAACACAAGGTAATAAGACTAAATTCAAATAAATAAATAAATAGTGTGTGACGTTTCGGTAACAGCGTTTTTACTATCTTCAGACAAAAGTAGTAAATGTATATTGAAAGAACTGAATTTTGTCTGAAGATTGGTCTTATTACCTTATGTTTATAAGCTTTAATTCAAATTGTGCCTTATCATTACCCCATATGCATCATTATACACAGTCACGAAGACTATACACATTAATTAAATGTAAGATTAATTGAGGAATATGAAACAAAGTCTTTTATAGTTGCCCCCATTCACAAGAGATGCGCAAGAGTCGCTAACCAACAGCAGCATTGTTAGAAGAGGAGTAGACCTCTTTAAAAATCCTGACTTCAACTGACCCAGTTGATTGACCTCAGCAAGGGTCCCACTCCAGGAATACGGAGGAGCTGTGTCTGTACTCATGTTAGAGTCGGCAGCAAAGGCGTCTGCCTCCATGTTAGGAACAGCCTCAAACTACAGGCAAAATCAGACTTTCACCAAAGTGTGCCTGGATCATAGTGTCATGATCAACGAAAGCTGCACCCCTACACCCCATTCCATGAGATCACTCATGGAATTCTTGTAATCTTTACACAAGGGGATAAGAAACAACAACAACAGAGATGCGCTGACTTCTCCCTCATACAGATGGTACAAGTTAGGAAGATCTTCACTCCGTTCTCTCTAAACTGATTTGTCTAGTATGTGCTTCTTGATAATGTGGATTTTTTTTTTCCAATATTAGGCTCACCCTCATAACATCTGCCTGTTTTCCCAACTTTTTTTTTTCTTTCTTTCCATTAATCAAATACAATTTAGTTTTAAAAAAATTGTTACTCAAAACGTGATAATTTCTGTAATATTATAAAGAATATTGTCTAATAAATAATTATGTACCATGTTGGATATAATGTATTCTGTATGGATTCAAATAAAGATGGCAGTCAAAGGAAGAGGAGATGGAAGAAGTAGAAGAGAAAAGAACGACAGATCCAAGTCGTGTATCTAGGTCACTTAGAACAAAGAGGCCCTCATATTCCAGAGTTGAATGTCCTGAGAGATTGGGATGTTAGGCAAAGCTTCTTCCCGACCAAATTTACCATCATGGCCGACAGAGACAGGGACCAATCAAAGGTCAAGCAGGGTCCCACATGACCCAAGCCAGGGGGCGGGGCAACCAGAGTTCGGTCGGTAACGTGTGTGTCAAGACGTGTGTGTGCATCTTCTAAAAGTAGTGCCTCGAGGTCCAAGATGTGAGTCATCTCAATCCAATTTAATCGCGAAAATCCTTCCATCTCCTCTCCCGAGCCGCCAATGATTAATATTCCGAGGTGTTTTGTGATTCATTAATCGATATAGTGTGCCGATTTTTTCATCCACCGCCATTGATAACGACTGCCCAAACATACAAAACCCCATCCACTCCCGAGGATTCTCAGGACAAAGCACTTTAATATAGAGAGTCGACAAGATTCTCAGGATCCTTTTCCCTTATACCACAGAGAGTCGACAGGATGGACGAGAAAAACGAAACGCAAGACGCGGAGGAATACACCGCAGAGGGAGAAAACAACCCCGCCGTAAGTACTCCCAAAATAGAACCACCCCCTCCGTCGGCAGAGTTGCCGGCCGTCTTGGCACGCCTCGCGGCGTGTTTATCTGCCCTTCAGACCACCAGCGACCGCGTGACCCATCGGACGGAGATAGAAGTCCAGAGCTTCGACGGGACCTACCCAGCCGCCCAGTTCTTTCGAACATATGACCAGAAAACAGACTGGGATGGTCTCACCAACACGGAAAAAGTGCTCCGCCTACCCCGTTACCTGAACAACAAACCGCTAGAACACTTCAGGAGGCTTCGGATGGAGACCCAACATTACATCCAGGTGAGACAGACCTTCCTGGATCTCTATCCGGAGACCAATGAGGCCACGTATGCCCAATACTTCTCCATGAAGCTGGCCGGACAGCCCAACCTGGAAGAATACTATCGGAATAAGACCGCGCTGGGTCTACAACTGGGCCTCCCACAAGAGGTCATCTTGGAGACGCTCACCGAGGGGCTGCCACCCTCCGACCAGCGCCTCGTCCGCATTGTGCCGCCAGAGAACCTAGGTGCATGGTTCCGGCTGGTGCAGCGGATCCGCGGCAGCGGCGCACCATCTCCAAGGCACCCAGACGAGCACGCACCACCCCTACTGGGCCCCTACGCACCGGTGCGACCTAGTCCAAGAACAGTGCCAACCAGGTCGACCCCGCCAACAGACTGCCGTTTTTGTGGTGGACTACACTGGCACTCTGAGTGTCGTCTCAGACAAGCCCCGCAGTTGCCCCGTGCCTCCGGAGACGCACGAGCAGCGCGCTCCGCGCAACTAGCGGAACAACGGCCGCGAGCCCAGCCCCATCACCAAGCGTCACGCGCACAAGCCACTGGGATAACCAAGGGAGCCCCAGACCAGCAGCCAGCAGGTAGGCCTACTGACCAGGCCTTTCGTCAACCTGACAATTAGATTGCCAATCTCCCATGGACTGGCCCTACCATTCCTGATAGACACGGGTGCGTCCGTTAACCTAGTGTCATGTGCCATATATAAAAATTTAAAGAATAATTTCCCTGACCTAAATTTAATAACTAAAAAAATAATAAATTTACAGACAATAGATGGCCACGTGCCAACAATAGGCCAGATTACCTTCCCCCTATCCATTCATGCCATAACCCAAAACGAAGTATTCCACGTGGTGGACGCCCCTCTACCATTTGGAATACTTGGTATTAATACCCTCCGTAAATTCAAATTAAAAATCGATTTTGCACATGGCACTATGTACCAACTCGACACACCTTTGTCGCCCCTGACCTACCACTTTGCTGTGTTGCCCGAAAGGTGCACATATTGGGAATGCCAGGCGGACCTATGCAAGGCCCACACTATTTTTCCGCCTTCCGCCAACAATACCCAATATGCGCATTTTTCGGACAACACGTCCACAACCCAGGGACTCACCCAACCACCGCACCATGTCCAATCAAAGAACTTTTTTAGAGCCAACTGCTCTTATTATAGGGTCAAGGTACCAGAACAACCACCCAATGCCAACCTTTCACACCCCACCAAGGTCCAAACGGACCACCTTCACCATACACCCAAACATCCCCATTCCACACACCATTCCATGTACCACACACACCACCCATTATCACCAGAACACCTCCCAGGGATCCCCATAGACAATCAACCGCAGCCACCGTATCCACCTCAATTCCCGGCGCTATTGCGCCAATACCAACACGTGTTCTCCCGGAACAAATTCGCGGTCCCATGCCTAAAGGTTCCCCCAGTAAGAATCGCCACCAACTCCGACAAAGTCGTCACCATCCGCCCATATAGGGTACCGATATGCGACCAACGGGAAATACGCAGTCAGATCCGACAGATGTTGGATAATGACATCATTGAGCCGTCCTACTCCCCTTTCTCTAGCCCGGTCACCCTAGTGACCAAGCGAGACAAGACCAAAAGGTTTTGTATCGACTATAGGAAGGTGAACGAGGTCATAAGCTCCGATGTCCATCCACTCCCGAGGATCGAAGATATACTGGACCGTCTCGCGCGGGCCAAGTATTTCTCGACTGCCGACGTCTCCTCCGCATATTGGCAAGTGCCGATACACCCTGATTCTCGACCACTGTTGGCCTTCGCCACGATAGACGGGTTGTATCAGCCCACCCGATTGCCTTTCGGACTTAAGACCAGTCCACAGATCTATGAAAGGGCAATCAATCAGGTCCTGCAGGGGCACGGACTTGATTGTGTGGCGCACTATTTTGACGACTTTGTCATATATTCGGAGACACTGGAGGAACACCAAGAACACCTGCGCAGGTTTTTCGCGTTCTGCGACGCGGAGAACTTGCAACTCAACCTCACCAAATGCGAGTTTTTTAGGCAGACCATCGAATTTCTGGGGTACACAATCACCGCTGGTACCACCACCCCACTTATCCGCAATACCGACGTAATCCACGCTATCCCACCCCCGAACAATCGCAAAACGCTGCAATCCTTCTTAGGCGCCGTGAACGTCTATAATAAGTTCATCCCGGACTATGCCCGTTTGCGGACCCCACTCAACAACCTTCTCAAGAAGGATGTGACGTGGGACTGGGATGACAAATGCCAAAAGGCGTTCACCAGCCTGAAGGAAAGCCTCACACAACACCCCGTATTGCACCTCTACAAGGATGAACTACCATGCCAGGTATATTGCGATGCATCAACACTTGGCATTGCAGGCGTCCTCAAACAAGTCCACTCCACTGGGAAGGCCTACCCAGTCCAATATTTCAGCCGCGCTCTGCGTGTACACGAGCGGAACTACACCATCTCCGAACTAGAATGCCTCGCCATTGTCGAGAGCGTGGAGAAGTTCCGTGTGTATCTAATGGGCAGAAAATTCACCATATTTTCTGACCATCACGCACTGCAGTGGCTGAAGACGATCAAAAACCCGTCAGGCAGATTATTCCGATGGAGTTTGAGGTTATCGTGTTACGAATACGAAGTCCGCTACATAAAAGGATCACTACAACATGAAGCGGACCTCCTATCCCGTAACCCGTTTTGTGGATTCTTAGACGCCACCATCATTAAGAACCACCAACTCACTCCTTCGGGAGAATCTAAACTGACCATTGATCGAAACGGACTGCAAACCCTAAAGCGTAGAGGTGTAACCAAAATTGTCGTCCCTGACGCCCTCGTTCCCGACCTACTAACAAAGGTGCACAGTCGGTACAACCACCCGGGCATATCCCAGATGACCAGGCTCATCTCTACCCAGTACTACTGGAAGGGGATGTCAGAAGACATCTCCAAAACCACCAAAGCCTGCGCCATCTGTCAGTCAACAAAACCCCCTCGAGGTCCCACGTTTGGGGAACTAGGACAACTTCCTGTGGCCACTCAGCCTTTTGATCTGGTCGCCCTCGACACCATAGCTGGACTTGCCAAATATGGTAACGCCAAAGCTTACCTCCACGTTGTGGTGGATCACTTTTCGCGCTACACGTGGACCTTCCCCTCAAAATCTACCAGCATCACCACCTATCAACAGGTGATAAAGCGAGTGTTGCAGGACGGCTCTCCGAAACGCCTACTCACGGATAGAGCGCCTGCGTTCACCTCACCAAAGTTCAGGAAGTTCCTGATTAACAGGAACATCCATCCCCTGCTCACCACCAGTAACAACCCCCAAGCTAATGGTCTATGCGAGCGCCTGAACGCTACCTTAACAGGCAAACTAAGGTTACTCCATTTGGAAAACCCCAAAGCCGCATGGACTAAGCTGGCGAAGCGCGTTACTGTGGTGTATAACAACACGCCCCACTCAGTTACCGGGTTCCCACCTGGCTACCTGATGTTCGGCGTTCTACCTCCCGAGCTCACTGAGCATGTAAACCCCTACCCCGTTTTAACCACAGCCCGACGGATAGCCCATGAACGTACCCAGGCCAAGCACCTCAAAGACAAACATGCCTACGACCAACAACATAAGACACCCCATTTTGAACCCGGAGATCTCGTGTTGGTAAAAGTTTACCATCACCCCAATACAGGCAAACTGGCTCCGTATTTCACGGGTCCCTACGAGATCTTAGAGATCATCTCTCCCAACGTGGTGAGAATAAACCGACCCAACCAACCTCTAAATCGGAATACCGACACAGTCCATGTAAATAAATTACAGTACTATAACGAAAATATTCGTTATATCGCACCTCCCACTCTGATACCACACCCTGCTAAACCCCAATCTAGGACGCTACCACCACTGTTCGAGCACCTCACCCCAGACCTCTTTACAGTTGAGCGCTTTGCTCCTACAATAGGCAATTGTACCACTACCACCCCTGTTGACCCACAATGTAACATTATCGCCCAACGCGATATTCCCCAACCTGCAATATCCCGTCCAACCCATATAACCAAAGTTAAAACCCCAATCCCTACAGTTAGGGCTGATCCCAAACCAATTCCCTTACAGGCAAGGTTTTTCGTAACGTGAAAACCTTCCCCTTGTTCCACCTCCTATACCTCATCAACCTTTTCATCCTACCCACTGTACTATTACCCATGGCCACCCTACTGTATGTCAGTGTCTATACACTGCAGCCCAACCGTCTCTTCCAACTACAGGAAGCCCTATTCGAAATAACCATCGCCGTAGTGGAACTAATCCATCGAACCATAGGAATAATTCTCCCGGAGTTATGGACCATCCTTGTCCACAGTCATGCCTTGGTCGCTCTAATAGGTGAAATCATAGGAGAGATTTTCCAAACCCTCTTTAGAGCGCGCCAAGTCGAATAGCAATCTCCCCACCTTTACAAACACTCGTCGATCACCCCGCTGTCAGCTGGCGTCCACTTTACAGAAACCTTCCGCCGCGCCGACGTCACGTCCTTTCCGATCACGTGACCGACGTCACATCCTCCCTGCGGAATGTAAACAAACCCGCCGTCACTTTTCGCGTGTCACCACACTTAAAGTTACTTTCTGGAACATACACTCACACACACTCGCATACATTCACGCACCTATATAGTTTTGGCAACCTTATGACCTACGACCCTATAATAAACAAAGATTGGACATTGTTATGTAAAAAAAAAAAATATTCTTCTTTTGTGTATATTTTTGTTAACCAATTTTAAAGGACTTGTACACAACCAGCACTTTTATTTTTTTATTTTTATTTTTTTTATTCCCACCATCCATGTCTATCACCCTTTCAATTTCTTAATCACCTCAAGTTTATTTTTTTTCCTTTTATTGTTTAAACCTTGTTTTGTCCTAACTGAATGAACAACTGACCTGACGCAATACTTCTCATGTATCAGCCTTCAGTTATCATACAGGAGCTTTGATTTCTTTTTTTATGTTTTGTTTATATTTTTTCACCGCCCCAAAGGCTAATCAGATTTCTTTTTCGTTTTTTTTTCCCTCCATCACCAAAATTTATTGTCTATAGTTTTCTTTTTATTTCTGTTAATGTCTTATATGTTTTGTTTGGATTGCACCTCATAGAGTTTCCCTTGCTGTGGGTTTCCACACAGCAAGATTGAACACCTATGCAGGCAAGATTTTTTTTTCCTCCAAAAAATTATCATATTTTTTCCTAGTTTAGCAAGCACCCCTATCTACTCAAATTTCTTTTTATTACTTATTTCCATCATTTACTTTCTCCCCAATTGTATCTAACCACTCACTATTTTAAAAAAAAAATTATTTTTTTTTCTTTCCCAAAAAAATTATTTTTCTTTTTTCAGAATTTAATACAGATCCCTTTTAAAATTCTTATTCATAGGGGGCGCATCTGTAATATTATAAAGAATATTGTCTAATAAATAATTATGTACCATGTTGGATATAATGTATTCTGTATGGATTCAAATAAAGATGGCAGTCAAAGGAAGAGGAGATGGAAGAAGTAGAAGAGAAAAGAACGACAGATCCAAGTCGTGTATCTAGGTCACTTAGAACAAAGAGGCCCTCATATTCCAGAGTTGAATGTCCTGAGAGATTGGGATGTTAGGCAAAGCTTCTTCCCGACCAAATTTACCATCATGGCCGACAGAGACAGGGACCAATCAAAGGTCAAGCAGGGTCCCACATGACCCAAGCCAGGGGGCGGGGCAACCAGAGTTCGGTCGGTAACGTGTGTGTCAAGACGTGTGTGTGCATCTTCTAAAAGTAGTGCCTCGAGGTCCAAGATGTGAGTCATCTCAATCCAATTTAATCGCGAAAATCCTTCCATCTCCTCTCCCGAGCCGCCAATGATTAATATTCCGAGGTGTTTTGTGATTCATTAATCGATATAGTGTGCCGATTTTTTCATCCACCGCCATTGATAACGACTGCCCAAACATACAAAACCCCATCCACTCCCGAGGATTCTCAGGACAAAGCACTTTAATATAGAGAGTCGACAAGATTCTCAGGATCCTTTTCCCTTATACCACATTTCCATATTTTTAGCTTTTTTTTTTTTTTCAATGCAAAATATTCACTGAGGAAAGATTTTAAAAAATAATTTTAATGATCTTCTCTCTTAAAATCTATACAAGAGAGAGAGAATGAAACTACTTTATTACAATGTCCATATATAAGGTTATATAAGGTTAAATGTGCAAAACTGAATAAATGGGAATAAATAAGACTAAATATATGGATAAAATTGATGAGGCACAATTTGGATTGTAGATTATAAACACAAGGTAATAAGACCAAATCCAAATAAATAAATAGTGTGTGACGTTTCGGTAACAGCGTTGTTGTTACCATCTTCAGACAAAAGTATTGAATGGTACTGAAAGTACTAGCGTTGTTGTTACCGAAATGTCACACACTATTTATTTATTTGGATTTGGTCTTATTACCTTGTGTTTAATTAAAATGAAAAAAGCCCTACCTACATTGACACAAAGTAGGGTGTGAGAGAGAGATATTGATTGTAGTGTGGTGTATTCACATTGGCGGTGTATCAGTATTCCTGGCTGATGGAGCTCATTGACAAGGTAAGTCTGTCTTCCACCCCACACTCTGTGATCACCAACTGTTGGCTGTAGTTTGGCAACCTGGGAGGCTTCCATCTCTACACCCAGTTCTTCTCTGAACGCCGCTTCTGCCCTGAGGTAAAGATTTTTGTTTTCTCTCCCTCAACTCTTTCTCTTTGTACACTTCAACTTGTAGAGTAATAGATAAGGATACCCCCTAGTTTGAAATAAAAGGTGCAAAATTGAAATATAAGTACAGTAGAACCTTCCTTTAGCTGACACCTCTCTACAAAGGACAGTTTTCATTTGCAAAATTACCATTTTTACAATTTAGCAACTCTCCGGTAAGAGGACACCTCTCCCTAAAGGACACTTTGGCTCTATAATTAGGTGTCCTTTACAGGGAGGTACTACTGTATAATCTAACAATTCAGTATACAGTATAGAAGTACCTCTCTGTAAAGGATAGTATTTAGTTGAAGGGCTGAAGTGTCCTCTAGGGAGAGGTGTCCTCTCATGGAACTTCTATTGTAAATATATATGTTATAAATAAAGATGAGATTTTCTGCTTGATTTTGGAATATCTTGAGGATCATACTATGTTAATGCAGTTGTGGTTAAATCTTGAAAGTATGATAATAAAAATAATTTTGATCAGTAATTTAATTGAACTAAAGGAATATATAAAACTAGACGAATGGCCCGGGCAACGCCCGGGTTTTACCCGAGTGCGCATATATTTTAAAAACGTTTTAATTCAAATATTATTCGTTACAATTATAAATTGGCGCCATGGATGTCACTCTTGTGAAACGTCCCGTTCCAAACTGTGTGTTTTTAAAATGTTTTAATTAAAATACTATTCGTTACAATTATAAATTGGCGCCGTGGATGTCTCTCTTGTGAAACGTCCCGCCCCAAACTGTGTGTGTCTTGAAAATATAAAAATAAAAATGTGAATTTTCATAAATATTTCATCATGTCTATTTTCTTTTTGCATTTCACCTATTAAATCGATAGAGATAATTACATTTGCAACATGAACTTAGGTATATTCACTAAATAGAAAACTGCATAGTAATAAAGATCATTTTTTAAAGGCACCATATCATTTTTTTTTTCAATAAAATCGAAACAAAAATTAACGATAAATAACGACAATTGCCTTAAAAAGAAATTGCCTTAAAAAAAAGAAACATTCGCGGTGATTTTGTCTTGCATTCGTTTATACAATTATTATATACGAATGACCCGGGCAACGCCCGGGTTTTACCCGATTAAATGCTTTTATTCAAATACTATTCGTTACAATTATAAATTGGCGCCGTGGATGTCATTCTTGTATAATATATAAATGAGTTTTAAAAATTGTAAAAAAAAAAAAATGCATCGGCCGGGAATCGAACCCGGGCCGCCCGCGTGGCAGGCGAGCATTCTACCACTGAACCACCGATGGTTATGAAAAATCCCATCCGTGAGCTTCAAACAGACAGAATAAGGCAAATATATAAGTAGATAACATAATTTGATAAAAGTAATGCCTGGCTTAAGGCGAGTAGAATAAAAAAAAAAAAAAGATTATTTACATAATGTACAAAAGTTTTGAGCCGGCCATTGGGAAACAACAACGAGTTTCTATAGGGGAAGAGTGACCTCTGGCGGTCGATTTAACAGAGTATTTGTATCTATGAAATATAATTTATATATATATATATATATATATAAATAAAATAATATTTTAATATAACATATATACAGTATAGAAGTACCTCTCTGTAAAGGACAGCATTTATTTTAAGAACCAATGTGTTCTTTAGAAAGAGATGTCCTCTCATGGAGCTTCTATTGTAATTATAAATTTACAGTAGAACTACCTCCCTGTAAAGGACCACACCTAGTTGACACGTGTCATTTAGGGAGTCTCTTACCAGAGAATTGCTAAATAGTAAAAAAAATGGCAATTTTATGGTAATGAAAACTGTAGAGAAGTGTCCTCTAGTGTGAGTATCCTCTCATGGAGGTTCTACTGTAGTAGCAATGGTGTTACCAAAATGTCCCATGAGGAATATTTGTTTGATCTTATTACCTTGGGATTCCCTTTGAAAAAAAGAAATGGAAAATGTTATCAAAATTACCAAATCTATTTAGAGACCTTATTTTTATTAAGTATTATTAATATTACAAGAAAATAAGACCTAATCCAAATAATTTAATAGTGTGTTACGTTTCGGCAACAGCATTGTCACCATCATCAGACAAGAATAAAAATGAAATGAAAATCATTTTTATTTTTGTCAGATGATGGTGACAATGCTGATGCCGAAACGTCACACACTATTAAATTATTTGGATTAGGTCTTATTTTCTTGTTTTATAATCTATAATCCAAATTGTGCTTTATTATTAATATTGTTAGAGGTTTATATAAAATTTTTCAAATAGAATAGAACAATAAACATCATTTTATTGTTGAAGTATGTTGAAGTTTGAGATTGAATCAAGGAATAAAAAGATTATTTAATAAACAAAGTAACTTAAAACAAGATGTTAAAGTAGCAACATTTTAAAGGCAAGTAAGTAGATATGTGTTGACGTCGACCGCAGCGCCGCCGCGGCCGTTGATTGGTGGATCCCCACGCCATTGGCTCCACGCCAATCTTTGGATCGCTTATTCCAACACTCCCTCTCGATCCAAAATGTTCAGTAGACCTCTTAAGTAGTGGAATTGGTTTCGTGGAAGAGGTTTAGTCATTATATCAGCTAGCTGTTCTGAGCTGCAAACATGATGCACTTTAAGTTCACCTTCTTCATGTTTGGATCTAATGAAGTGGTAGCGAACATCAAGTTGGTCTTGTACAGTGAAGAGAATTCCCATGTGTGGAGTGCCTTTCAGATAACGGAAAATATTCTTCACTGTTGTACAATGTGCAGGTCCTGGATATTCTAGGAATTTTCTCACTTGTGAAACTGCATAAGTGATATCTGGACGTGAAACACATGATGCAAACATAAGGGATCCAACAGCTTCTCGAAAAGGGAATTTAGGCATCTTTTCCTTTTGTTCTGGAGTAGGACAGTCCTGCTTTGTTAAGATGACAGAAGGATCCATAGGCACCGAAGCAGGAATACAGTCAGCCATATTAAATTTACTCAAAATTTTGTCAATATATGATGACTGGTGAATGAAAATACTTGCCCTATCTTCTGACTGCTCTATTTGTAGCCCAACAAAAAAGTTAACACTTCCAGATGTAATTTCAAATGCGTGTTCTAACTCATCCATTATAATAGCTATTGCCTCTTTATCTTTAGATAGAATAATTCCATCATCAACATAGAGAGCTAAGATAACATTTGAATCATTGTGTGTTCCAATGAAGATGCACGGGTCGGCGTCTGATGTTTTGAAATTATGGCTATTTAAAAAATTGGTAAATTTCTTATTCCAATTTCTAGAAGATTGTTTAAGACCATACAGACTTTTATGTAATCTATAGCAGCTATTATCATCTCTCTTGTAGCCTTCTGGTTGTTCAAGATAAACAAGTTCCTCTAATTCGCCATTGAGAAAAGCTGTCTTTACATCGAATTGCTTAAGAAACATCCTTTCAGAAGCAGCGTGTGATAAAAGAATGCGTAACGAATCATACCTGACTACTGGGCTAAACGTATCGAAATAGTCAACATTTTTGATTTGAGAATAGCCTTTTGCAACTAATCTGGCTTTGAACCGTTGAATTGTACCATCGGACTCCGTTTTAATTTTATAAACCCATTTACAACCGATAGGTTTATGACCATCTGCCAAACGTTCTAAAGTCCATGTTTTATTTTTATTTAATGCATCAATCTCTTCATCCATGGCTAATTTCCATCTTTCTGAATCTGAACTCGTTATTGCATCTATATAGTTACTGGGTTCATCAGCGAGCGCAAAGTTACATTGGCTATTCGAAACTTTAGAGCGTGTTATCATTGGATGCGAACTGATATCGGATACTGGCGGCATTTCCTGCACTGGAATGTTTGCTGTCGCAACTGGTGATTCATCCGGAGCGCTGTTAATCTGAAATATTATTTCTTTTGGTTTGGTAGATTCTCTATCTGGAGTAGCTTTCTCATCAAATGTGACATCTTTAGAAATTCTTATTTTTCTAGTTTTCCAATCCCATAATCTAAAATTTTTGCTTGTATTCTCATAACCTAAAAACATAAGTTTTATCGATTTATTATCCCACTTTTTACGGTTTTCTTTGGGAATATGCATATAAGCATTACAGCCAAATATTTTATAGTTAGCTACATTAGGCTTTGTGCCAAAGAAAAGTTCATAAGGTGTTGTTCCAGGGGTTTGCTTAGTCGCACTTCTATTTAGAATATAGGTTGCTGTGTTACATGCCTCAGCCCAAAAAAATCCTGGAAGATTTCGTGAATTTAGCATGGACCTGGCTGCTTCCACAATCGTACGATTGTCTCTTTCTATACGTCCTATCTGTTCGTGCACATAAGGTGCAGTGAACTCGTGAATTATCCCAAATCTTTTACATAAATCTGCAAAATTATCGCTTTTGAATTCTAGCGCATTATCAGTCCTAAGAACTTTTATCTTATTTCCAGTTTGAGTATAGATTAGAGTAGCATATTCTTTGAATATATCTAGCACATCTGATTTGTTTTTAATAAAATAAATATGGCGATAAACACTAAAGTAATCTTTAAATAAGCAGAAATACAGATATTTACTTAATGATTGAGTCTGCATTGGGCCACAAATATCAGCATAAATAAACTCACCTAGCTGGTAGTTTTTGCCATCTGAGGGATAGCACGACTTTCTATGGGCTTTTCCAAGTTGGCATCCTTCACAGAAGAAAAATTCTCCCTCTAAATCTTGAGGCTGCAGACCATCCACCAATCCTTTGGTCGCCATCTCTCGAAGTGTAGCAACTGGAAGATGCGCAAGTCTCTTGTGCCACAACTGAAGCTTGTTCTCGCTGGTGATGTAGCCTTGTGATGATGACGTAACCTTGAAGAGCATCCTGTAGAGGCCGTCATGACGCACTCCTACGGCTTTTAGGTCATTATCCATGAAGATCTGTAGCTTGTCATGTTTGATAATGACGTTGAATCCTCTTCTTGTGGACGTAGAAAGGCTATACAAATTTTTCTTTAGTTGCGGCGAGTAGAGCACATTTCTTATGTACGTATTGTACCATCCACCGTCGACGTAGGCTTGAATCTCGATGTCTCCCATGCCTTCTGCAAGTAGTGTCGAGTTGTCTCCCATGTAGATTGGATGATCACTGGTGAACGGCGTGTAGGTCTTGAACCACTCTCGTCGAAATGTCATGCTGCAGCTTGCACCGCTGTCAGCATACCAAATATCATTGGGCTCTACTTGATTATCGCACAAAAATAAGTCCATAGTCACTTGAACTTCCTTTTGAATCATGAAGATTTTTGGATTTATTTTTCTCATTAGCTAATCTTTTTCTACATTCGCGGCTCCAATGTCCAATTTTGTGACAATAGTGGCATTTAGTGTTCTTCTTGGCATCTTGAAAAGAACGTTGTGTATCTTTAGGCTTAGTTCGTGCTTGCCTGTGTAATAAGGCCTCATCTTGTTTAGAAGAACCGCTTTGTTGATTCCTTGTTTCTTCAATCAAAAGTCTTGCAGTTAAATTGTTAAGAGTTTGAGCTTTCGGATCTAACGATTCCCACGCTGCAACAAAGTAGCGCATACTCGAAGGCAAAGTATTTAAAATTTTTGCTACCTTTTGATCTTCCGTTATGGTTCCGCCCATTTGTGAAATTTGTGCAGAAATATTTTCAATTTTTGCTATGTAATCACTTATTGTTTCCGATGTCAATCGTGCATCGAAGAATTGTTGCCAAAGTAGGCCAATAGTAAATTCGGATTTTTGTTCATGAATAGCAAGTAATTTCTGCCACATTTGTGAAGCGGAAGTACAGTTCATCAGGGGCTGAAGAAACTTTAATTCGATTGCCTGTGATAATAACATCCTTGCCTTAACGTCCTTTGATTTCCAATTCTGTAGTGAACTTTCAGAGTTACTGTCGGAGGAAACAACATTCGGCTTTATTTCTAAGCCTTCCAATAATTCTAGTAATTTTTGTTGTTCCATAAGAAGCCTGAATTGGAATTTCCATAGTGAAAAGTTTTCACCATTAAAAACTTTAATCCTTGAAAGACAATCTTCGCTCATCTTCTTTGTCTTGGAATCGGCCAACGACAAAAAGAAACTAGGGTTATGGTTGGCGGTTGACGCCTAAAACTTCGAGCAAAACAAAGGCTTACTCACTGCTGGCGGTAAATCCTTTTAGGCGCAGTGGAAGCGTGCTGGGCCCATAACCTGTTGAAGTTTGAGATTGAATCAAGGAATAAAAAGATTATTTAATAAACAAAGTAACTTAAAACAAGATGTTAAAGTAGCAACATTTTAAAGGCAAGTAAGTAGATATGTGTTGACGTCGACCGCAGCGCCGCCGCGGCTGTTGATTGGTGGATCCCCACGCCATTGGCTCCACGCCAATCTTTGGATCGCTTATTCCAACAAAGTACAAGCTAGCTCTCAATCAAAGTGAAAATTCTTATCACTTTGATAAGCCAGTAGAGGAGTAACTTTTCTCAAAGGCTCGGTTGTTTTCACAACAATGATATTCATTGTTCTATTCTATTTAATATTTTTAGCTTCTATGCTACTCCCTTTTTCTCTCTTTTTTTTTTTTTGTATAATTAAGAAAAAAATCATGAATTTTTTTTAGTACCCTTATAAACACAAGGTAATAAGACCAAATCCAAATAAATAAATAGTGTGTGACATTTCAGTAACAGCGTTGTTACCATCTTCAGACAAAAGTACTGAATGAACAGTAGTAGTAGTACAGTACATTCAGTACTTTTGTCTGAAGATGATAACAACGCTGTTACCGAAATGTCACACACTATTTATTTATTTGGTCTTATTACCTTGTGTTTATAATCTATATTCCAAGGATCAAATTTAGGTTTTAGATGAGAAACAAGGTAACAAGACAAAATCCAAATTATTGAAATGTTTGTGATGTTCTGATACCCCAGTGCTGCTGCTGAAGTGTCACAAACATTTCATTAATTTGGTCTTGTTGCCTTATCTGTTGATCTTGTAGTTAAATAAAGTTGAATTCATTGATGGTCTTGATAATAAAAAATGATAAAAGGTAGCAAGGCCAAATCATTAAATGTGCATCACAACAGCATTTTTGTTAAGGTTTTCAATTAATTTTGTTGCCTATATGTTTCTAGTCTATAATCCACATTGTGTACCTTATCATAAAAAAAAAGATATACAGTAGAACCTCCCTGTAAAGGACAACACCTAATTGCAGAGCCAAAGTGTCCTTTAGAGAGAGGTGTCCTCTTACTAGAGAGTTGCTACTAAATTGTAAAAAATGGTAATTTTGCAAATGAAAACTGTCCTTTGTAGAGAGGTGTCTGCTAGCGGGGTGTCTGCTAAAGGGAGGTTCTACTGTACTAAAAAAAAGATTAAAATTTAGAGAGGTCCCATAGCAAACACTTTATCTTTATGAAAAAATAGTACAAATGTAATATTGTACTGGGATAAGATGCATAAATTAAGAAAAAGGCATCTCCTTATCGTGCAACAGAAAGTTGCTGATGGCTTGCGCCATCTATCGGAATAAATATAAACTATTCTCGTTGATTTCTAATTATTCCAGAATTTCCAGAATTTTGGTCGTTGAGGTACAGCTTGCTCCACGCTGATGAGGGCCAATAGCCCGAAACGTGTCCGTGGTTAGCTTTTCTTGATTAATCAAGAATGGGTATTTGGCCAATTCTGGAATAATTAAAAATCAACGAGAATAGTTGATATTTATTCCAATAGATGGCGCAAGCCATCAGCAACTTTCTGTTGCACGATAAGGAGATTTCTTTTTCTTTAGCCAATGTCAATATTTGCCTTACTAACAATATCAGGTGGCTTAGAGTAATAATAAATCAAAACTATGTATTTGATACTTTGTGTGTTTGATGGTGTACTGCATGTTTTATGAGGCAATGTATGATTTGTTTCTTCTTCTTTCTTATCTCCACTCAATTATATTAAGGTATCAAGCTTGTAAAGCTTGAGACTTTTGATGGTGTCTGCCGAGAAGAGTAGAGCTCATCAATGGATGAGTCAATACAGTCAATAATGTGTTTTTGGGGTTGCAGGTTGAGAATTGTACTTAGTACATAGAGGGAAAACCTTGCAACCATTCTGGAAAGTCATTGTCCCTACGGATGATTTGTTTAAATATGTCAAACACAAGAAATGTTTTCTACAGTATGATTCCATACACTACCAGACTTTTGATGGTGTCTGCCGGGGAAGAGTAGAGCTCATCAATGGATGAGTCAATACAGTCAATAATGTGTTTTTGGGGTTGCAGGTTGAGAATTGTACTTAGTACATAGTGGGAAAACCTTGCAACCATTCTGGAAAGTCATTGTCCGTAGATAATGATTTGTGTAAATATGACACACACAAGAAATGTTTTCTGCAGTATGATTCCATACACTACCAATATTTCCTACCAGTACAGTACAGTAGGTTTGAAGCTGTATGTGTGTATGACCAGGACCTGGCAGGCCTGCTGATGCCATTTGTGGGATGTACGGCTCACCTGTCTCCCACCTCAGTGGGACCCATCCTGACAGCCGGAGTGGAGCAGGTGGTGGTGTGTCTGGCGGAGATAAAGAATGACCCTTCCAAGGTACTGGCTTTAGTTAGATCTCTCTGTGACACTTTTATTGAACCTTTACTATGCAGTAGAAACTCTTTGTTTAGTGTAAAAGTACATAACCTCATCAATTTTTCTTGATTTTTATAAGACACAATTTATAGACTATAGATTAGAACTACAAGGTAATAAGACCATTAATTTATTTGGATTTGGTCTTATTACCTTGTTGTGTTCTTAATTTATTTACTTGTCTACATTTCAGCGAATCACAGTCACCCACTTCCAGTGAATTCCATGTCAGTAAATAAATCAAAAGGAGTTGATGTAACTACATCCTTCTTGTAAACAAACCAGCTAATGATTTTTCAAATTATGCAAATCTATTGATTCCACACTATTAGCAATTATGTCCAACCAACCCTTGAACTCAAATGACACGTTGAAGTGTAGTGTTGCCAGAATACCTTCCCCAAGCTGGTACTGATCGCTCGGCAGCTGGGAGCAGCCTTCCTGGATTTGGAGAAATGCAGGGAGATTGTGCAACTTTGTTTGGATGCCTCTTTGGCCCTAGTACGCTGTGCACGCTTCAACCTGCGCATTGTTGGCCTCAAGCTGGTAGGAAACAGATTTTATTATCCTCTTTTTGTTCATTGTTGACTTCAATAGACACTTGTTGAATGGCAATAATTGACAAGAGCTAATATGTAAATATGCATACAACAACAACAAAAAGGCTTTTATTAGGGCCCATTGCCCTGTATGGATTCGCCATACAACAACAAAATAACACAGTAATTTTTTCTCCCTTTCCCCATGTGCATGTGAGCCTTTGTTTGAAAAGGGATTTATTTACACTTCCGTTCTTAAACTTTCCTCACTACCTCTTTTGTGTATGAATCTATTTACAATTGATCTGTAGAAATTATAGAGTTCTATTGCTATATTTTTCTTTTCTGAAATAGTTCTGTGTCTGCAGTGAGTTGCTAAATCTCCAGAAGGTGTTTTTAAGAGTTTTTTCTCTTTCTTTACCTAAATATTTGCATTCTATGATATAGTGGGAGATTTGATCAGATATCATATTTCCACAAATCCTGCAGTGAATGTTTTCCTTTTTGATGATGAGAATATGACTTTCTGTAAATATGCATATGAGCATTTCACTGTTTTCAGTGGCTGGATATATAATAATTATTAAATTTCATATCATACTAATATTTTTGGGTTTATATGAAGTCTTTTTTTGTTAAATTGTATTTTTTTAAAGTAAACACATACTTTGTATGTATATAATCCTTAAGGATATTCCCAGACTATATTTACATATATCACCATCTTAGTTCTATCTTATTCCGAAGTGCTGCTGCTTAGTCAGCCTCTAATCTTATCTTCATTATCACTTTCTACTTATCAGGTTAAAAATATCGTACACAAATTGTGTGTTTTTTACCTTTTATTATTTTTTCAGTGTCTTTGCATAAAGCACATACATATAAAGGCCTTTTTTTAAAAGACATACATGGATTTACCACAGATTAAATGAAAAGATTAATAAAAAAGTGAAAGCTTTCCTCTCCGATTTACTTCTCACAGGTGTTTGCTTCTGAATCCTGTCTCTTGTATGTCCTTACTGCTTCTCAAATCACCACATTTATATATACAGGAAGACTTTTTTTTTTTTTTGGCTTATCCCTAGTACACGTGGTACAGGCCATGATAATCATGGTGGGTAGAGGTAGGCGACTGTTTTTAATGTAAGTGCACCACATGTCAACACATGTGAAAAGCAGTTCAACTTTACACTTACAAATGTGCCAGAGCCTCGTTTGGTTACTTGCAATCACTGGTGGGGTTGGAGTTTTGCAAGAATTGGGGGCCATTGGAGCATAAGGGATAAGAGCACAGGAAGACTTAATTAAGACAATTAATCTTGTACACATATTGGTATTGTAAAAACCTGAGGAAAAATTAAATAAATTAATAGATGTTCTTATATATAAAGCCTCTTAGGTTAAGCATGTGTGTGTTTTATAGATTGCTCATTTCATTGAGGAGTGCCAACAAAACCCTCTGCCAGGGCTCAGTGCTGAGGAACTCCAAGAATGGCTTGCGGAGCAGAGGGTCATCTCTGTTGCTCTGGAAAGTAAGTAGAGTTGGGGAATTCTTTTCTCTATTGAAGTCTTCTAAGCCACTTCTCCTAAGTCACTTTTTGGTTACATGTGAAGCTTCTAAGTTATATGTAAGCCCTATAGGCCACTTCTAAGGCTTCAAGGTACAGTAGAACCTCTGTGAGAGGACACTCACGCTAGAGGACACCTCTCTATAAAGGACAGTTTTCATTTGCAAAATTACCATTTTTAATATTTAGCAACTCTCCGGTTAGAGAACACCTCTTGCTAAAGGACACCTGGCTCTGCAATTAGGTGTCCTTTACAGGGAGGTTCTACTGTAATATGTAAGGACTATAGGCCACTTCTAAGGCTTCTAGGTTTTATGTGAGGCCTATAGGCCACTTCTAAGACTTCTAGGTTTATCTAAGGCCTATAGAGCACTTTTAAGAATTCTAGGTTATATGTGAGGCCACTTCTAAGGCTTCTAGGTTTATGTAAGGCCTATAGAACACTTTGAAGAATTCTAGGTTATATGTGAGGCCACTTCTAAGGCTTCTAGGTTTATGTAAGGCCTATAGAACACTTTTAAGAATTCTAGGTTATATGTGAGGCCACTTCTAAGACTTCTAGGTTTATGTAAGGCCTATAGAACACTTTTAAGAATTCTAGGCTATATGTGAGGCCTATAGGCTACTTCTAAGGCTTCTAGGTAACATGTAAGGCTTCTCTAAGTCCTTAAAAACTTCCCAGTTGCTTGTAAATCTTCTATGGCACTTTTTCAAGGCCACTTTTAAGACATCTAGTTACTTTTAAGACTTCTAGGTTACTTTTAGGAGTTATAGTTCTCTTGTTAGACATATAGGTTTATTTTCGGTGCTTCTTGGTTAATTTAGACTTTTAGACCACTTTTTAAATTTTGTCCCTTATTTCTTGAACGTTTAAGCTACTCTGAAATATTAATCTCCATATCTCAGAAAATGTTCTGTACTTCCTCAAGGTTCTCCTTAGCAGCTCTTTCACTCAGGTTGTAACACCATGTGTACCCAGGGAACCTAGACCAGGGCCAGTACACAGACAAGGTGAAGAGCATCCTCACCTTTGCCAGCCCTCACCTCAACCCTGAGGAAATCCGTAGCATCTGGGACCTCCAGGTAAGGACTTTTATTTACTTATTTTTCAAATATTTCTGCATTACATTTGTGATTCACATCTGTCAATTTGTTAAATATTGCCAAACATATCCTAAAGTACTTTTTAAGTACAGTAGAACCTCCATGAGAGGGCATCTCTATACAAAGGATAGTTTTCATTGTGCCAAAATAACCATATTTTACAATTTAGCAACTCTCTTTTTAGAAGACACCTTTTCCTAAAGGGCACGTTGGCTTTGCAACTAGGTTTCTTTTATGATGTTCTACTGTATATGCAATTATAATAGAATTTGTAAATAATGAAATCTCTGAAAAAAAGTATAAAGGTTACTCTTTTAGGTTTTGATAAAGTCATTAGCAATATTGTGTATTTATCTATATACTCACGGACAAAACTTAAGGAAGTGGAAAGTCTTTGATGTCACTAATTTTTCTAAGGAGAAAAGAGACACTTGGTTATCACTTGTGTCTTCAATAAAGGTCACTGTAATATCTTTCAGAGTTATTGTCTGAATCCCAATATACATGATAAAAGGTACAACTTCCTTAAGTTTGTTGTTTCTTATCCCCTTGTGTAAAGATTACACAAATTCCATCCTTAAGTTTTGTTCATAAGGGTAAAAAAAAAGGATGTCCAATCATAAATTCAAACCCAATATTCTGTATTGAACTTCAACATACTAGGGCCCAATAAACATGTTGAAGCCATATAGAAATAATGGATTCACATATTTCATCTAATGTGTTTTGTGTGTTTCTAGAAAGAACAAAACCTAGACACTGTGGAAAATCTCCGTGGGATGTTACTGGCTGTGGCACATGTCTTCACACAAGAGCAGTTTGAATTCCTGCTCTCCTTGGTGAACCAGGTGGGAGGATCCCTAGACATATTTACTCTTGATCTCAATTACAATTAGCTTGCAGCTTGTCATCTCTAAGAAGAATAAAGGATAATGGCGAAGAGATATATCTCAGCAGCTTATATTTCTTTGATAAAGAATCTTGTTGCCGTTAGCTTTTATTCCTTTTTAGAAATATACTAAATCTCTGCCTGGCTTACCAATCTGTTATATATACAGTAGAACCTCCATGAGAGGACACTCATGTTAGAAGACACCTCTCTACAAAGGACAAGTGCTTATTTGCTAAATTATCATTTTTGCTATTCAGCAACTCTTCGGTAAGAAGACACCCCCCTCTCCTAAAGGACACTTTGGCTCTGTAATTAGGTGTTGTCCTTTACAGGGAGTTTCTAGCTCTACTAGAAATCTGTCCTCAACCTACTACATGCAGTCTAATTTTTTAAATTCAAACAACACCCCATGGGATCAGAATTTTTGGTTGAATTAGGGTCTGTATTGAATATATAGTTGGTTAAAATGATAAGGATTATAGATTAAAACTATAAGATAAGACCAAATCCAAATAAATAGTGTGTGACGTTTCAGTAACAGCATTGTCACTGAAACGTCACACACTATCAATTTATTTGGATTTGGTCTTATTATTGACTTGTAAAATTCATACTTATAAATGCTTACATTTTTTCCCTACTTATCTCAAGTACACTTGGTACTAGCCATAATGGGCAGTTAGTGATTGCCTTTCTTGTATCCACAAGTAGAGAGTAATTTTACTCTAGAACTTACAAGTGTGCCAGTACCCAGTCTAAACAAGATTTAGAACAGGCCATCTAAAGCCATTGACGATAGAAAATAATAACAAAATCTACCCCACTTGCCCAAAATAAAACCTGTCGCCTGCAGCTCCAGAACACATCAGATACACTAAACAGGAACTTTGGGAGAGGCCACTGCTTATCATCAAACAGCTCGAGGAGCGTGCACACATGGAATTTCTGTAATCTCTGAACAAGGGGATAAGAAAAAACAACAGTACCTAGTCTGGTTACTTTCACTTACTGTTTGGTTTGGACTTGAACAAGAAGAAGGGAGGAGGTTGCATTGAAGATAAAAATAAGTATTCAGAAACATTGCACACTATTTATTTGTATTTAGTCTTATTACCTTGTGTTACCCTACTTCCATGTCAATTCCATCCTATATGCTAGATCCCCCCTATGTGGTGTTCCCAGAGCTGGCAATCTGGAACCCTGGTTGTCCGTAGAAGTCTGGTCCCCTACCTTGGACAGCTGGGACGGGAGACTCCTAACGGCAGGGTGTCCACCAAGGTAGACTCCCCTGATATCTCTAACACCTCCATCTAGATAATCAATTCTGGTAGCAACCTCATCGAGCTAGACCACTAGCGTAGTGTATTGAGTACTCATGTACTCTGATGGTAGAAAATGAAAACAATAAGGCAGGAATGTTTGTTTTACACATAAAACAAACTTCTACTGTTCTTACTGCGATGAAAAAATGTTGGGAGGGCTTGGCTTATCAGTGGTGAACCCTCCCAGCGGTTTTACTAATTTAATCTACCAGGCCGTCTTCTCAGAGCTCTAATACTGTATTGGACAATTCTGCTTATATATGTTACACTGAAGGGTTGGTAGCATGATCAACGATAGCCACATCCCTACACCCCATTCCATGAGATCACCTTGAGGAGCATGAACTTGTGGAATTTGTGTAATATTTACACAAGGGGATAAGAAACAACAACAACACTGAAGGGTGGAATCTCAGAAATGGTATTCAAGCAAACTATGGACATAGCTTTGAAGACAGTAGAATTACATATAAATATGATGGCGTATTATTGCCTTATACTCTGATGATATTAACACATATTGTTATACAGAAATTCTGCACTTATTTGGATTGCTTGTAGTGTTTTCATGGCAATTTTATAATGTAAATTATACATTTTTCAACATTTCTTTTATCTTGAGCTGGACTAGATTCTCTCATCCAGTGATACCTGGATGCTCACAAGAGCATTTTAGATAACGGAGCACCATCTAGTGGAACAAAAATTAACTAAACATTGATTTAAGCTTAGTCCATAATATTTGGCCAGCCCATTTTTTTGATAAATAAAGAAACGCCAACCACGATCACGTTTTGTCAGCGTAGTGCAGGCTGTACCTCAATGACCAATAATTGGTTTAAAGAAGCATATTTATATGTAATTCTACTGTCTTCAAAGCTATGTCCATAGTTTGCTTGAATACCATTTCTGAGATTCCACCCTTCAGTGTTATTGTTGTTTCTTATCCCCTTGTGTAAATATTGCACAAATTCCACAAGTTCATGCTCCTCAAGGTGATCTCATGGAATGGGGTGTAGGGATGCAGCTATCATTGATCATGGCACCAACCCTTCAGTGTAACATATTTAAAGAAATAAAGAAATGGGTATTTAGAGCCAAATTTGCGCAAATAGCTTTCTTATTTTTTCTTTTTTTTTTTCATGTCCCATCCAATTCTTTATATTTTTTGGATTGCCTTCAACAGGCATTATTCCTCTTATTCTTAAGACTTCTTTTCTGATTCTCTTAACCCATTTTATTCCTTCCATTAGCCTCTATATATACAGTAGAACCTCCATGAGAGGACACTCACGCCAGGGGACACCTCTCTTTTATTTTTTCAAAATTACCATTTTTACTATTTAGCAATTCTCCAGTAAGAGGACACCTATCTCTAAAGGACACTTTGGCTCTGCAATTAGGTGTCCTTTACAGGGAGGTTCTAGTGTACACATTTATCCTAAATGTTTCAAATTGTCCTCCATATCAACTTATGTTGTTGTTTCTTATTCCTTTATGTAAAGATTAGACGAATTCCATGTGATCTCATGGAATGGGGTGCAGCTTTTGTTGATCATGGCACCATGGCACACTTTGGTTATCAGCTTATAATTGAATGATGCTGTGGCAGGTACTGGAGGTGCTGTTTGATTGGATCAGAGATCCAGCGGCCACCCCTGCCCTGGTGGACGATGCCATCAGAGAACATGTGGACCTGTCAGTCCTCCACCCAGAGTCCGTTTCCTACACCTACATGAGGGCCTGCCTCTTCCACATCCAGAAGGTACAGAAGGGAGAACCATTTAAAGGAAGTGAACCTGAAATATCCTGTTGATGTTGTTGTTTCTTATTCCCTTGTGTAAAGATTACACAAATTCCATGAGTTCATGCTCCTCGAGCTGTTTTATGATGAGCAGCGACCTCTCCCAAAGGTCTTGTTTAGTCTTGAAATATCCTATTGTAACATAGTGATGATGGGCTAGACAGATACATGTTTGAGCAAAATATTAATTATCTATTATGTCAGCACGCAAATAGGAAACTACAATCAACTTAACAAATTTTATTATTAACAACTAGGTAACCAAGACTTCTGATCCATAGATTGCAAACTACTCAGGCTGTCCTATGGTTTAAAAGAGTCTGTCTTGGTAGCCTTAGTAAACCAGTTCATCAAGTGTCTTCAAGCCGGTTTGTTTCTTGCCAAGTTCAACAGAACAGTGCCATTGAAAGAGGGCAGTCCAAGGAGTGTAGCCATTTGGAATTGCTGGAAAACAAATCATATACAGCTAGATATATTTATAACCCAGGTTTCTGGAGTGCAGAACACCAACTACACATTTACAGCTAGACAATATTGAACAAACAAGCTATGTTTGTTGTTGTTTCTTATTCCCTTGTGTAAAGATTACACAAATTCCATGAGTTAATGCTCCTCGAGCTGTTTTATGATGAATAGCGGCCTCTACCTAATGTCCTGTTTAGTGCATCTAATGCAATGTGTTCTGGAGCTGCAGGTGCCAAGCTACATTTTGGACAAACAAGCTATGGAACATATATGATGATTTCATAAATATAGTTTTATTCTGTTATGAATTTTCAGTGATAAATTATAATAAAATGAATAAGGCACAATTTGGATTATAGATTATAAACACAAGGTAATAAGACCAAATCCAAATAAATAAATAGTGTGTGACGTTTCGGTAACAGCATTGTTACCATCTTCAGACAAAAGTACTGAATGAAACAATTTCACAATTTGGATTATAGATTATAAACACAAGGTAATAAGACCAAATCTAAATACATAGTGTGCAACATTTCAACATTGTTAACACCCCCCCCTCCCTCATTCAGTACTTTTGTCTGAAGATGGTAACAACGCTGTTACCGAAACATCACACACTATTTTTTTATTTGGATTTGGTCTTATTACCTTGTGTTTATAATAAAATAAGTTATCAAAAAATTTCTCTTCCCCACAGTATTAATATATACAGTTATCAGAGTCATCAAGCAACAATTCTTAATAATCAATTCTGTCACCGTTTGCTTTTGTGAATGGAATAAATACCCAAATATGGCCATTTCTCATAACCATTGGTGGTTCAGTGGTAGAATGCTCGCCTGCCACGCGGGCGGCCCGGGTTCGATTCCCGCCCGATGCATTTTTAATTTTTTTTTTACAATTTATAAAACTCATTTATATATTATACAAGAATGACATCCACGGCGCCAATTTATAATTGTAACGAATAGTATTTGAATAAAAGCATTTAATCGGGTAAAACCCGGGCGTTGCCCGGGTCATTCGGCTAGTTGATAATATAGTAATCACTACTAGTATTTAGAGTAATAATAAATTACACAGTAGAACCTTCATGAGGGGAGCCTTGAAGGACACTTTGGTTCTGCAACTAGGTGTTCTTTTCAGAAAGGTAGTTCTACTGTATTGATTTAGCAACAAGCATTTATTTGCGGAGAATCCGGTCAAAACTGGGCCATTTAGCCAGTACCTTCTACCAATCACATATGTGAGAATGGTCATCCACTGAACTGTTGTGTCCAGGGTGAACATGTGATGCCATGCCTTAAGCTTCTGGATATCCATAGTCTGAAGGATTCCTACAGAGTGAGTAGATTTGAGCCACACCTCAACTTCTCTCTTGTTAGAGAGCACACTATTTGTTGATTTTAATTATTCAATAATTGGCCAAATACTTGATTAATCAAGAAAAGCTAACCACATTTTGCCTTCTTCTTAATCATACTCTTTCTTCTTCTTCTTCTTTCTTATCTCCACTCAATCATATTAGGGTATCAAGTTGTGACCTTTGATGGGGTCTGTTTGACAACCATCATGATTGGGTGAAGTAGAATTAGTCTGCCCTTGTTATTAAGACTGGGAGCACTACTCAGTGGCACTTAGCTCCAAAAGAAATGGCCGCCTCTGACATGAGGAACAGATGTCATGTGCAGCTGCTCCTAATATGGAGTACAAACGCTGCTCATCCTGTATCCCTGGATTAGGAGCCCTTACAGGGTACTATTAGCCGGGCCAGCTGAACCCAGGTTTTTTAGCAAGCTTGTTACTGCTCCCTCTCTTCCTTTTTCATCCGGGCTTGGGACTGGGAAACTCTTTGAAAAACCATAATGTTTTACTCAACTTCAATTACTGTTTGCATTCAATAAATAATGTATTAATTACTAATTATTTCTACAACAATGGTAGTTATGGATCTCTGCAGCATTGTTACCATTGTTAAACTAGTGTGGACTCTCCATAAAGTCACCATGCTGCTACCCATGTTACTGCATCCTGCAGTTTACTTATGCCTGCTCTGCAATAAATCATACATCTTTTATTTCATATAAAATCCCTGCAGCAAGATTTATCACCTCCATTGTGTGCATTGTTCCAGGGAAGTTACCACATTTTCCAAGATCAAAATGAAAAGGTAGGTACACTCTTTATAAACTCACATGCCATCATGCCATGTTTTCAATAAAATGTTTATTATAGTAAAACCTTTCTATAGGAAATTCCAATGGGACTGAACCTATGGTTCACTATAGCCATGATTCAGCATAGCCATAGTCACATGTATTATAAAATGGGGATTATTTCAGGTTAATCCCAGGTTCGTTTTAGTGGGGTTTTGCTGTAAATATTTCTGGCAATGTGCTTCTTATGATTTATTATCAATTATTATATCCCTACACCCCTTACTGCAATGGTAAAAATTATTTGATGGGAGGGGGCTTCTCTCATCTTAATAATGTATACAATTTCAGTAAGGTCTGTAGAGATAATATTTAATAGTTGTTGTTATTTCTTATCCCCTTGTGTAAAGATTACACAAATTCCATGAGTTCATGCTCCTCGAGCTGTTTTATGATGAGCAGAGGCCTCTCCCAAAGGTCCTGTTTAGTACATCTAATACAAGCCAAAATGTGTTCTGGAGCTGCAAGTACCAAACTACATTTTGGGCAAGTGGGGTAGATTTTGTTGTCATTCTCAATGGCTTGAGATGGCCTGTTCTAAATCTTGTTAGTGTTGTTTGGTGCTGTCTATTTCTGATGTTCAGAGCTCCTCCTGGGTTCACTCCACTGTGCCATACTATTTGGCTGGTGGACCTTTGAGTTCTGGGTGGCCATTACTCCTAGGATGTACCATAATAATTTAATAATACAGTACAATCTCCATGAGAGGACACTCGCGCTAGAGAACACCTCTTTACAAAGGACAGTTTTCATTTTGTAAAATTACCATTTTTACTATTTAGTAGCTCTCCAGTAAGAGGACATCTCTACCTAAAGAACACTTTGGTTCTGGCAATTAGGTGTTGTCCTTTACAGGGAGGTTGTACTGTATAGGAAACACACATTGCCAAAAATAAATATTATAAATTTTACTATGATGCACTAGCGCGCCATCTGTTATCAAAATTCAAAACTATTTTAAAGGCGTAAGATTCTTTTTGATATGATGCACATACGATTAAACTGGCGAAACCGCTGGGAGGGTTCACCACTGATGAGCCAGGCCCTCTCATTAATTTTTCCATTGCAGTAAGGGCAGTTAGAAATTGTTTAATATCAAAAAGAATCTTACGCCTTTAAAATAGTTTTGAATTTTGATAAATTTTACTCTTTATAATGTTGGACACTGAAGGAAGCCTCTCATTCTTCTATCAAAACAGTCTCCAGATTTACATTCAGAATATTCCAAAGCTGGTGTTATGGCTTTGTCACTGACCCGATTCTGATTGTTTGCAGAGATGGTCAATAGATGGCACATATAGTTTTTGCCATTTATTTTGTGACGGGAGTGGTGACCTCTCATTTTATACACTCATAGACAACACTTATGGAAGTGGAATGTCTTGGATGTAAGCTATTTGTCTATTTTTTTTTTTTTTTTTAGAAGAATAAAAAGACAATTTTTTGTTCACACTTGGTTATCTCGTTTGTCTTAAATAAAGGTCACTGTGTATCAAAAATCTTTCAGAGTTAATGTCTGAATCCCGATATACATGCTAAAAGATACAACTTCCTTAAGTTTTGTTCACACTTGGTTATCTCGTGTGTCTTCAATAAAGGTCACTCTAATATCTTTCAGAGTTATTTTCTGAATCCCGATATACATGCTAAAAGATACAACTTCCTTAAGTTTTGTTCACACTTGGTTATCTCGTGTGTCTTCAATAAAGGTGTCACTCTAATATATTTCAGAGTTATTATCTGAATCCCGATATACATGCTAAAAGATACAACTTCCTTAAGTTTTGTTCACACTTGGTTATCTCGTGTGTCTTCAATAAAGAGGACTGTAATATCTTTCAGAGTTATTGTCTGACTCCCGATATACATGCTGAAAGGTACAACTTCCTTAATGTTTTGTCAATGAGTGTACGTTTACCATTTTTAAAATAAGACCAAGCAAGGAGAACCTGAATTTATATATAGACATTAAAAAATTGATATAATATTAAATTCGGAATATCAGCCTCTTTTATATTGAGAAATATTTTTGATGGTTAGAGGAGAAAGCAATATACCTTCTTCTTCTTCAAAAAAAAAATATATATGATGTAATTCTACTATAGATGTGTGAAAAATTAGCAGTCGTTTGTGGCTGTCTCCACCTCAATCATCTCTCTCTTTTTTTTTTTCCAAATCTTTTATACAAAAACAAAATTTACATACATGTTAACTGCTTTAAAATTTACATATTAAAAGATTTATATTGTACAATTGAATTTAGAGAATTTGGTTTTATTTGCATACATAAAATTGAATTTAAGGAAATGAGAGGGAGAGAGAAACTATGAAAAACTGGAAATTTACTTTCTATCATTCAAAATGTATCATATATATATTGGCAAAATCGCTGATGATCCAGGCCCTCCCAATATTTTAACATTGCAGTAAGGACGGTAAAAATTGTTGTATTTGGAAAAGAATCATACGCATCAAAAATAGTCTCAATTTCTTATAACGGATGCCATGCTAATACATCATATATACCTTTCTCTCTACAAAAAAAAAAGAGTGTTCTAAGTGTTACTTCTAAACCTTGTGTTTGTTGCTCCAGAAGATTCTGACGGACCTGATCCACAACCACAATCTGGTTCTCCTGCTGACCCAGAGCCTGGTCACCAGCATAGCTAGTGGACAAGACTCAAGATACTCCAGCTCTCAGGTAGCTTGCTATGATTGCTTTGGGTATTTGTGGGGGGCTTTATGATAGGACACTCTTACTAGAGGACACATCTCTACAAAGGCCAGTTTTCATGGCCAAAATGACTATTTTATTTTATTTTTTAGTTGTTATATATTTTTTTAATTTCAATTTAAAGCGCTATGTCCCCCTAGGGACATTACTGTATTTCCTTCATTGGTATTGATAGGCCTCCTCGGTTGTTCTATGTGTCAGCAGGTTGTGTCTGTAAATGCTCCAATGGCCCCCAATTCTTGCAAAAGTCCAACCCCACCAGCGAGTGCAAGTAACCAAACGGGGCTCTGGCACATTTGTAAGTGCAAAGTCAAACTGCTTTTCACCTGTTTAGACATGTGGTGCACTTACTGTAAAAGCAGTCGCCTACTACTACGCACCATGATTATCATGGCCTGTACCACATACACTAGGGATAAGCAAAAAAAAAGTGTAATCATTATTTCCCTCTGGTATGACGCTTTTATCGTTATTTCTGTATATTCTTCTTTCCATTGTTTGGTTTTACCCATATGGTCATACTTTATTTTAGATTTCACTTTATTCCTCCTAAAATTATGTTAATATCTCCGCCCGTTTTAGCTTTATTTATGTTTTAAATTTTATTATTACCATAATTTTATATTTTTACAAAATTAGTTATACAAAGCAGCAATATTAATTTTGATTCATTTTAATCATTACGCCATCTATATCATATATGCTAATTATCTCATAGATCGATTCTTTTATATAGTTCTGTCTACCCACATTTCATTGTACCTGTTGAAGGGCTTGACAGCCCGAAAGCTTGTCACGAATCCATTCATTAAAGAAACGTTTTTCTCCTTATTTTATCATCTATTATAAAAGTGTGTGTTTTGCTACAGGTGGTGGATACCCACCTAGGCTATCTCTCCCAGGTGATGGAAAAGGGCAAGGTGAACTTGTCCTATGAGCAAGCTTGCGTGGTCTGGGAGGGATTGATGGCCTGGGAGGAACATAGGGAGGCTTGTCTGGACTGGTTCAACAAGTTTTTCCACCTCATGGACCACTCCACCAGCAAGCTGCTGTTCAAGCATCAGCTGCAAGGGCTGGACTCCCGGACTCTCACTCCCACAGGTATATTCTCTCTGTTGTTGTTGTTTTTTTCTTATTCCTCTTGTGTAAAGATTACACAAATTCCATGATGATAAGGCACAATTTAGATTTATAGATTATAAATACAAGGTAATAAGAACAAATCCAAATAAATAGTGTGTGACGTTTCGGTAACAGCGTTGTTACCGAAACGTCACACACAATTTATTTATTTGGATTTGGTCTTATTACCTTGTGTTCATAATCTATAATCCAAATTGTGCCCCAAATAGCGTGTGAGGTATCTGTGTAACAGCGTTGTTACCATCATCCGACAAAAGTACTAATGAGTTTTATGATTCTTAGAAAACTTATCTTCTTCTCTGCTATCTTGTTTATGCACTTGATAACAGTAACTATTTAAAATATGCTGTGATATATATATTTTTTTCTTAGTCAGTATTTTTGTCTGATGATGGTAAAAATGCAATCTGCATATGTTGAGCACGAGGTGGGTGAATTTTTGAGAATTCTCTGTGAAAGTTTAATAAATATCTGCCAATGGTTTTTGTACCTATGAATGTGCACGCAAATTGAAGTGGTGAATCAATTTCTTATTAGTACAGCTTTGTGTTTTATTCTAATTTGAATGATCACAATGTGGCAACTACAAATAATTAATTAAATACAAAACACATTATTGACTGTATTGACTCATCCATTGATGTTCTCTACTCATCCCCAACAGACACCATCAACAAGCTTTACAAGCTTGACACCCTTAATATGATTGAGTGGAGATAAGAAAGAAGACGAAATAACTACAATAATTTATCTTGAAGATAAAGGTTGCCTGGCCGACATTCATAATTCTTTAAAAATGGACACTTAGGTCAGATAAAGATTTATTTTCTCAACATTTCAACAGGAGAAAGTCAAGAAAAAAACGAAGAGATTGAGATTGAAACACCCTTTATTGACATCCTGTCAATTATGTTTTACAAAATTAATGAAGAATAATGGGAATATTTACAATGATTTATGAGTGAGGAAGGCTCCACCATCTCGATAGCATCCTCCTCCAGACCAAGAGAGGGTCTTCTTGGACCCCCGCAACTCCAGGGCCAGAAAGTATTTGTAGATTCGGGTCTTGGCAGATGCCATGATGGCCAAGGCATTGTCCTCCAGGTCTCGCCCGAAGATCCAGCTCTGCAGGTCAGGGGGGATGATGTGGAAGGCCTCCACGATGACTGGCCTGATCAGCCTACAGGACCAGTAGCGGTGGGCCAGTGACATGTCTGACGAAGACATTTTTGTTGAAATGTTGAGAAAATAGAACTTTATCTGACCGAAGTGTCCATTTTCTTTTTTTTTAAATACAATAATTTAATTCACTTATCTTATTCTCTCCAGACATATAAATAACTAAATTTTATATGAACTTTGTGGCCAAGTTTATAACCAGATGTTTAATGTTTCAGGCTTCAGCTGTTTCAAAGTCTACCAGTCCTTCAATGCCAATGATGAAGCTGATCAGGTGAAGTAGTGCTTGACAAACTGTGATTTCTACTTGAAATATTGATGCAAATAATATTATAATTGAGTTAAATAAATTTAAAATATTGGAAGAGTTTCTTTATTAAGGTATCGGGAGGCAAGCTTTCGCGTGGTCGCGCTTCATCAGGCCACTGGCTCCGCAAAGGCGTGCAACAGATACAATAGAGATTCAGAGAAATACATTTTAAAAATCAAAAATAAAAATAGTTTCCAGTTGTACAACTAAAACAACAAAAATTGTGGTCTAGTCATCATTATAACACAGTTTATTCAAGAAACAAAAGACTGTATATTGGAAAATATTCAGAACAACTTTCTAGTTCAAATAGTTGACAATGTTTATTACTTCTGCTGGGGGTCGATGAACGAGTGGTATAAACTGTCAATTTCTGATAGTCTTGTCCTAGGTTCAAATCCCACATTGGACACTTTTTTTCTGAATAAAATATGGCCCCATTGCCCCAATGTAATGTTTTTTCCAATGTAACATGTGTGTCCAGGTGTTGGGAATGAACAAACTCTGGGAGATCATGCTGCTGTGTGAGGATTCCCAACTTCTCTCTTCTGTCATCACCCACCTGCTGTCCCGCTACCATTGTCCCCTCTCCTCCCCTCAGGTGACTTGTTTACCTTGTTGGGTAGCTCATGAGTTGTTTCTTATCCCCTTGTGTAAGGATTACACGAATTCCATGAGTTCATGCTCCTCAAGCTGTTTTTTGATAAGCAGCGGCCTCTCCCAAAGGTCATGAGTTAATGGCTACAGTCTTCTTCTTCTTTCTTATCTCCACTCAATCATATTAGGGTGTCAAGCTTGTAAAGCTTGAGACTTTTAGGAGCATTACTCAGTGGCAGGCCGACTTAGCTCCGAAAGAAATGGCCGCCTCTGACAGGAGGAACAGACGCCATGTGCAGTCGCTCCTAACATGGAGTACAAACACCTGTATCCCTGGATTAGGAGCCCTTACAGGGTACTATCAGCTGGGCCGGCTGAACCCAGGTTTTTTAGTGAGCTTGTTACTGCTCCCCCTCCTCCTTTTTCATCCGGGGTTGGGACCGGCAAAGGCTGAGTTAATGGCTAAAATAAAACCCCTATTTGGAACTGAACCTTTGCTTCACTATATCCACATACTTCTTTGTACTACAAAATAAAAATGGGGATTATTTCTTCTTTCTTATCTCCACTCAATCATATCAGAGTATCAAGCTTGTAAAGCACTAATCAACTACCACCCACCATGATTATCATGGGCTTTACCATGTTTACTAGGGAAATAATAATTTAAAAAATAGCTGCTGATTCATTGGGCTACAAATTGAGGAGGTGTGGAGTTAGCTGGTGCAGATTTAACCAGCACTGGACTTATGATCTTGCCTAAGTCTAAAATCTGTAGTCTTTTATAATGTTGTGTATTTGATCTTTGTTGTAGTACCATTTGCATAGTTTTGATTTTACATATTGGTGTTATAAATAGGATGTGTAAATTAGTTAAGCAGTCAGCAGTTAAGTAGTCCAGAGCTTAGCAGTTAGCTCCCAGTAGTCTTGTTAACTTTGACATGTTTTCATTTGTAGTCTTAGCTTGGCAATAAAGGGCAATTTTGCTCAAGTATAGGTTTGCTGTTAAAGTGTGGCAGTGGCATACAACATATACACAAAACTAAAACTATAGAGATTAGTTCTTGTGCTTCAGATATCTATTTAATGAGCATTTTACTTTGCTCTGAGGGAAATTGAAACCTAAGGAAAGGGAAATTAGTGGGCTATGCACTGCCCACCATAATTTTTTTTATATGAAGGTAGCTGTGTATATTGAAGTAATTTTTTGTTGTTGTTGTAGGAAGTGAACAAGAACAACCTGGAGTTTGTCGAAGTGTGCAAGCAAAGGTTTTATGTAAGGATTTCCTTTCTGGGTTTTCCTGAGCACATGTAACAAGTCTGTCACAGGAGATACTGTCAATTCCTGCTCAGCAGCCTCCTTCCAACGATGAGTAAGTTTCTTGATCCTTCTTGCTGCATCACTAAACTTTGTTCTGGTGAAGTGGACTGTCAGGCATCTCGCGAGAACTGGCGAAAGATACCTGGTTGTTCTTGAAAGTAGTCATATTCTTTATTTATCTTTAGCCAATGTCAATATTTGCCTTACTAACAATATCAGGTGGCTTAGAGTAATAATAAATCAAAACTATGTATTTGATACTTTGTGTGTTTGATGGTTGACTGCATGTTTTATACTGCACAATGTCTTGGTATGATTTGTTTCATCTTATCTCCACTCAATTATATCAGGGTATCAAGCTTGTAAAGCTTGACACTTTTGATGGTGTCTGCTGAGAATGAGTAGTGCTCATCAATGGATGAGCCAATACAGTCACTAATGTGGTTTGGGGTTGCTGGTTGAAAATTGCACTTAGTACATAGTGGGAAAACCATGTAACCATTCTGGAAGGTCATTTTCCGTAGATGACCAGACTTGAGTCTGGAAATTGTTGTTCCCTTGGGAGGACAGAATTGGTGCTTGCCCCTCCTGCTGTAGTCATAAGCTTGTCTCATAAGATTAGAGCCATACATGTCTAAGGACTCTCCTTAGCAAGGAAGAACAAGGAATGACTCTCTTTTCTCTCCTCTAAGTTCAGATTTTTTTAACACCCACCCCCAAAAACAAAAGAAAGAAAATATAGTAGAACCACAATGAGAGGACACTCATGCTAGTGGACATCTTTCTATAAGTGACAGTTTTCATTTGAAAAAATTACCATTTTTCACTATTTTTCAATTCTTCAGTAAGAGGACACCTCGCCCTAAAGGAAACTTTGGCTCTGAAATTAGGTGTTGTTTTTTACAGGTAGGTTCTACTCTACCTCATTCATAGTTGAAAAAAAAAATCCTATACCGTGGAATATTTCTGTAAAGGATACCTAGTTGCAGAGCCAAAGTGTTATTTACAGAGAGGTGTCCTTTTACTAGAGAGTTGCTAAATAGTAAAAATGGCAATTTTGCTGAAGAAAATATCCTTTGTAAAGGACAACACCTAGTTGCAAGGTGTCCTTTAGGAAGAGGTGTCTTCTTACTGGAGATTTGTTTCATAGTAAAAATTATTATTTTGATGATGAAAACATGTCTTTTGTTTGGAAATGTCTTGGATAAGACTCAAGATGTACCAAGACCTGATCTAAATAAATAGTTTAAATATATAAATGTAATGCCTCGATAAAGGTTGGCGTTCAGTCAGCCGAAATATTGGCAAAATAAATCTTTTATTAAATCTGTGGCGACTACACTTTGCTTCAGCGAGCGCGAACTAGGACGGCCTCGGGAACCGCGAGCATCAACCTGACTACGCATGCGCGTGGGACGTCATCAGAGACTCTGGCCACTCGGCGGTAAACATCTAGGCTAACTCCGACGGCCGTTACTTCAACCGCGTTGCTTCTTTTCTATTTCTATATTTCTGGCTTTAAATAAATTTAAATTTTAATTATAATTTTATCAGCAGCCTTTCCACAAGCCACAACAACACATCATGCAACAATCCTACAAATCCAATATATGCTTTTTATTATCTAATAAAGTAAATGATGAAGTGGGGATGGTGGTGCACAGACCCATGGAACTTGGCGAGGAGAATTCCCATGGAACCAATTACAGCAATGACTGGAGTCATCTTACCAAGCAGGCCTCCAAGATTGTCAAGCTGCCTGAACAAACCAGGTACCTTCCTCCAACCTTGGTTATGCTGATAATTGCTTGCCCACCAACACCATGGAGTGTAAGACCAATTCTTGATTTAATCGTGGCGAAGAGATTGCAGAGTTAGAGAAGTTGTGTGTCCAAGTGTTCCTATCAATGCACAATTTTGTATTTTTGAATATTTTTCTTTCTGTAAAGATATTGTAGCTGTAACTATTTTTACTGCTTCTTTCTTTTTTCCCATGATTGGTTACAATGTGGATTATTGATTAAAAAACATAAGGTAATAAGATCAAACCCAAATAGTGACATTTCTGTAACAACATTGTTACCATCATCAGAAACGAAACTGAAACGTCACACACCATTTATTTATTTAGATTTGGCTTTATTACCTTGGGTTTCTTTTCCTAGTTTGCCTAAAAATTAGGCAGGATAAATAAATGTAAGTCTTCTGTTGATTCAAAGGCTGAAACACATTCTGTGCATATCTGATTTAGCTTCAGATAGCTTAATTTAAGGAACATACAACATTGTTACTGACCTTAACATGGATTCAGACATAGGTTGGTGGTCATGTTTAATGGTGGCATTTCACCATTTATCCAGTATTGTCGTTATTTTTTATGTGGCCTTTTTATAGGCCTCTCTAGTGATAAGGTACAATTTGGATTATAGATTAGAAACACAAGGTAATAAGACCAAATTCCTAAGACCTAAGAAGTTATTCCCCTTGGCAGAGCTGACTGCTATAGGGCGCGTCCCCAGGTGGCGGATAGGGGAACGACCTTCAGATATGAAGGCCAGCTGCGAAACAAGCAGAATAACTCTGACGAATAAGCAGTCACGGACCAACAGCAGCATTGTTAGAAAGAGGAGTAGACCTCTTTAAAAATCCTGAGTTCAACTGACCCGGTTGATGGACCTCAGCAAGGGTCCCACTCCAGGGATACGGAGGAGCTGCGTCTGTACTCATGTTAGAGTCGGCAGCAAAGGCGTCTGCTTCCATGTTAGGAACGGCCTCAAACTACAGGCAAAGTCAGACTTTCACCAAAGTGTGCCTGGATCATGGTACCATGATCAACGAAAGCTGCACCCCTACACCCCATTCCATGAGATCATGGAATTCGTGTAATCTTTACACAAGGGGATAAGAAACAACAACAAGAAGTTATTCTTTTGTGTTTCTAATCTATGATTCCCCCTCTCCCCAAATTTTACCTTATAATTTTTGATAAAACTTCAATGGACCTAAGACGTTATTCTTACAATATTTATTTATTTATTTGGGTCTCTCTAGTATTATGAATTTTTGTTTTGTAAATGTTTTTTTTTTACCTAGAATAAAATTCTTTTTAATGTCAAACTTTAGAGAAATGTCGTCTCACAAGACCTTCAGGATAAAGATGAAGCTGGCCATGAAGGTCTCTGAACAGGCCTATCCTCCAGTAGATGAGGACTGTTAACAAGATAAAGTTTAACGCCAATCAAGTCACACCAAGCTCAAACTTTAAATTAGTCTGTTCATTTGTGTTCAGAGGATAGCAATAAAGGCTTAATGTCTACACATGTGAAAAGCAGTTCGACTTTGCACTTACAAATGTGCCAGAGCCCCGTTTGGTTACTTGCACTCGCTGGTGGGGTTGGACTTTTGCAAGAATCGGGGGCCATTGGAGCATTTTTTTTTAACAGAAAAAAGTGTCCAATGCGGGAATCGAACCCGGGTCATACTGGTCGAAAACCAAACGGTTTAACCAGCCTTCCACCGACCCCCACCTAGGTATCTGATATATATATATATGCTAACACTTCCAATATACTCAGTCAACGATAGTTTCCCTATTGGCTCTAGAAAAAGAAACATAAATCAGGGAGAAGAGTTTATCCCAGACTTGTGTTTCTGTTGTTGTTGTTTCTTATCCCCTTGTGTAAAGATTACACGAATTCCACGAGTTCATGCTCCTAGAGTTGTTTTATCATAAGCAGCAGCCACTCCCAAAGGTGTTGTTTAGTACATCTAATGCAAGCCAAAATGTTTCTTCTTCTACTTACAATATACACCTAGTTGATTGATCTAGAATTATGATAGACTAGTCCACCCTATTCTCTTGTTGGAGACTAGGTCTGTTGATTCAGAACTGCCTATTAGACATTCTCAGCTGCCATAATCTCCTGGCTAACCTGGGATCTGTCCCCCCCTGGTAGGATTCCACCACTCCTCCAAAAGAGGAGGAATGTGCCCCCTGATTCCTTATGTCCCGTGATGTCCAGTGCCAAAGTGATCCGTCTCCTCCAGATGTTGGAGCAGTTCCTGATGTTGGAGGAATGGAAGGTGCTCTACCCCCACTCTGTGCCACCTCACGCAGCCACCTTCCCCGGCCATCCCATCTCTGTCTTGGCCACAGTCAGGGATCCTCGGTTGGTAAACAGTACCACCACCCTGCAGGTAGGAAGGACCCTCAGCTGAGGACACTTTTGTGCTGGACTGATATCCCAGTATTGCTCACAAATAAAGACAGTAGATCATAGGATGAAGTACATTCATGGACAAAACAAAGTTTCACCAGTTTAATTGACCATAACAATTTTTGCCGGTCCCAAGCCCAAGGAGGAGGGGGAGCAGTAACAAGCTCACTAAAAAACCTGGGCTCAGCTGGCCCGGTTGATAGTACCCTGTAAGGTCTCCTAATCTAGGAATACAGGATGAGCAGCATTTGTACTCCATGTTAGGAGTGGCTGCACATGGCGTCTGTTCCTCATGTCAGAGGCGGCCATTTCTTTTGGAGCTAAGTCGGCCTGCCACTGAGTAGTGCTCCCAGTCTTAATGACAAAGGCAGACGCATTCTACTTCACCCAGTCATGATGGTTGTCAAACAGACACCATCAAGGGTCACAACTTGATACCCTAATGATTGAGTGGAGATAAGAAAAAGAAGAAGACGATTCTACTTATATACCCCACATTTAGGCTGCTTTTCACATGTGTAGACATGTGGTGCACTTACAGTAAAAGCAGTCACCTAGCTCTACCCACCATGATTATTATGGCCTGTACCACGTGTACTAGTGATAAGCAAAAAAAAAAAACATGGTTGGAATCTTGGTTAGGGTATTTATGGCAACCATGGACATGAGCTTATAGGACATTTGAATTACATAGAAATTTTTGCATTGA
>CP092879.1:66011764-66157433 GCA_030710605.1 Cordylochernes scorpioides
ATATTTGCATAATAGATCGGTCTTTCACACATTTACATATTATGATAAAGTCCATAACTAACAACTAGAACAGGCCATAACTAAAAACTACATCAGTCCCTAACTACAAACTATATTAGAGAGACCATGCCTATAAACTAAATTTATCCAAAACTACAGACTATGAGTAATGTATATTTGCATAAGAACAGCCAGTATCTCATTTGCATACTACGTTATCATCCATAACTACGAACTATAAAACATTCCATAAAAACAAACTAAAATAGACCATAACTAACATACTCAAGAGTTCACAACTACAAACTAAACTAGCTTAAAGCTATATATTATACCAAAACTACCCACTAAGGTAACCTGTATTTGCATACTAGATCAGTCTCTTATTTGAATATTAGGTGTTAAAGAGTCCACATTACGACAACCTAAAACAATCTATAGCTACAAAACTAAACAGGCTATATATATAACTAGAGACTAGATTAGTCTAGAGCTGCATGTAGTTATACATACTGGAGCAATTTGTATATATTGTGGAGGAAGAAAGGAAAGAAGGGAACAGAAGAGGACAACCCACCTGATCAGAGATGATCCGCCTATTCTAGAAACATGCCACATTACACCATTAGAAACATCAACGGCCAAAAATACAGAGAGAGAGTGGAAGAGAAGAAGAGAAAGCCAGAGAGAATAATCTTTGGTTTGAAAGAGAAACAAAGCTTTGTTGCTAGAAGTTTTTTTAATCTTGTTGAATAACACATACAAACTTTTAGGTTTATTAGCCACAAATAGAATACCTTTTTTAATTAATTTACAAAGACAAAAGTCAACAAAAAATGATTTTATCAAACAAATATTTTACATTAAGTAGAATCCGATTGAATACTGTGTCTTTTGTTTTTCAAGGTAGTCCTACACTTGAGTTTGGCTTTTGAAGAATCAAAGTGCTGAGCTGAAATTTTGATTTTAGGAGAGGGAAGAGATAACAATCACAAGGAGAAAGGAAGTCAAAGCTGTAGAGATGATGTAGAATACATTTGATATATATTTTTTTGGGTTGAATATTCGACAGCGCAACCTTTGAAACATGAGGCTTTGTCATGATGTAACAACTAGCCAATTTGATGATATTCTTTAGCTTTCCTGCTGAATAGCAAATCTTGGCCTTTGGGTGTTTTCCAGACTGCATGCTTCACCTGTTTGCTAACAGGATCATAATGGTGTAGCCAACTCACATTGCCAGTTTTGATGGGATTCACTATAAGCCAGCTTGGTCATTTTCCAATACAGTAGAACCTCCCTTAGTGAACAATCAAACTAACAGACACCACCAAGGGTCCCAGTAACAGACCTACAAACTACAAGGGAAGGGAACACCTTCCTACCGGACTCACTTTTCTGCGGTACAAGGATCTCTCGAAGTGCACGGTGAGGTTGAGATGGGAGCGATCCAGGAAGCAGAGAAGTCTGTGGTCCAGATAGGTGAGGAGCTGCATCAGGGGTTGGCTGTGGTCCCTACAGTGGCTGGGGCAACACCTACCTGCTCTTCTTCATCCATGTAGATGTTCAGGTTCTCCCAGGACTTGTAGACCATCTTGCCAATGGTCATCCTCAGAGATTTCACTGTCTCGTGCCCGTAGACCTGTAACTATAGCCCTGCTGTGTCAATCTCATGCCTCACTAACATAAAGAGTGTCACAGGTATCTTTTTTAAATGTGATGAAACCAATAACAATAATAATAAATCCTTCATGAGAGGACACTCTCACTAGAAGACAGCCTTATACCAATTAGCAACTCTCTGGTAAGAGGACACCTCTCTCTAAAGGACACTTTGGCTCTACAACTAAGTGGTGTCCTTTAGAGAGATGTTCTACTGTATTAATAAAAAAAGGAAGAAAAAAAAAAGGTGTTGATGCTAAGTGCAGAATGTGTGGTAGCGTATTAACTTACACTTTAAAATAGCGACATCTTTTTTTTTTTTTTTGCTTATCCCTAGTACAAATAGTGACATCGTCTTCTTTCTTATCTCCACTCAATCACACTAAGGTATCAAGCTTGTAAAGCTTGAGATTTTTGATGGTGTCTGCCGGTGAAGAGTAGAGCTCATCAATGGATGAGTCAATACAGTCAATAATGTGTTTTGGGGTTGCAGGCTGAGAATTGCACTTGGTACATAGTGGGAAAACCCTGCAACCATTCTGGAAAGTCATTGTCCGTAGATGACCAGACTTAAGTCTGGAAATCAAAGACTGTTGTTCTCTTGGGAGGACAGAACCGGTGCTTGTCCCTCCTGCTCTGTACCAGTCATGTGCAGCATCAGATTTCCATTCCTGCAGGCATTGGGTTTTGATGGTACAGAGGAGGTCTCTTTCGTCCTTTACCAGTGACATCTAATAAGTGTAGGATAGAAATACAAGTAGTGTGAGATTTATAAAATGCAATACTACCTCTTTGTTCAGATCATAGCATTATAATTTATTTTTAAAGTTTTTGTAATAATCCGAAGAAAGAGGTAGTATTGCATTTTATAAATCACACTACTTGTTGCCATTAGAGTCTTTGTCTTAGCATTATAATTTATTTTTAATGTTTTTGTAATGATCTGAAAAAAGAGGTAGTATTGCATTTTATAAATCACACTACTTGTTGCCATTAGAGTCTTTGTCTTAGCATTATAATTTATTTTTAATGTTTTTGTAATGATCTGAAAAAAGAGGTAGTATTGCATTTTATAAATCACACTACTTGTCGCCATTAGAGTCTTTGTCTTAGCATTATAATTTATTTTTAATGTTTTTGTAATGATCTGAAAAAAGAGGTAGTATTGCATTTTATAAATCACACTACTTGTCGCCATTAGAGTCTTTGTCTTAGCATTATAATTTATTTTTAATGTTTTTGTAAAGGCAAAGGTTCTAATGGCCACAAAAATTTCTATATTCAATATATCTATTATATATATATATTTATCTTCAAAAGAAGAAACTGGTCACCGTTAGTTTTTGTCTCTTCTTAGCAATGGCATCCAGCAATTCCTCCTATTGTAGTAACTTATATTAATAAGAAGTAAAAGACTTCACTAAAATGAACCTGTTGTTGTTTCTTATCCCCTTGTGTAAAGATTACACGAATTCCATGAGTTCATGCTCCTCGAGCTGTTTTATGATGAGCAGCGGCCTCTCCCAAAGGTCCTGTTTAGTGCATCTAATGCAAGCCAAAATGTGTTCTGGAGCTGCAGGTACCAAACTACATTTTGGGCAAGTGGGATGAATTTTGTTATTATTTTATATCTTCAATGGCTTGAGATGGCCTGTTCTAAATCTTGTTAGTGTTGTTTGATGCTGTCTATTTCTGATGTTCAGAGCTCCTCCTGGGTTCACTCCACTGTACCAACTGTGCTTAGGTGGGATCCTCCAGTTCTTGTTTGATGAACAAAAATGAACCTGGAGGGGGGATATAGAAAACCTAATGTAATAACCCGTATTCCATTTCATTGAAAATACCTTTGTAATAACAAACTTTGAGATTTTTTAAATAATAAACTACCCCTATAACCTACACACTTTTATATCCCAAAATAAGAAATTCTATATAAAATACTAGGCTTATAATGAACTTTTTTACTTTTAATTGATTTTTAAAACAACAAAATTTTGAGATGTTTCAGCTCACAGATCCCAATTTTAAAGCAATAAATTTTGCTGCATATATTGTTTACATCCACATTCAATTTTTGCCACATATTTTATATTTATTTTTACATCGGGGGGTCGGTGGAAGGCTGGTAAACCGTTTGGTTTTCGACCACTAGGACCCGGGTTCGAACCCGCATTGGACACTTTTTTCTGTTTAAAGAAAAAAAAATGCTCCAATGGCCCCCGATTCTTGCAAAAGTCCAACCCCACCAGCGAGTGCAAGTAACCAAACGGGGCTCTGGCATTAGTAAGTGCAAAGTCGAACTGCTTTTCACATGTGTAGACATGTGGTGCACTTACAGTAAAAGCAGTCGCTAACTACCCACCATGATTATCATGGCCTGTACCACGTGTACTAGGGATAAGCAAAAAAAAAAAAAAAAAAAAAAAAAAAAATTTTTACATTTATTTTCACTCATGGAGAAAACTTAAGAAAGCTGTACCTTTTAGGATGTATATTGGGTATTCAGACAATAACTCTGAAAGATATTACAGTGACCTTTATTGAAGACAACCGAGATAATCAAGTGCAAACAAAATTGCCTCTGTCACCTTTAAAAAAAAAAAAAAAATAGACAACCAGTGATATCAAAGACTACATTTCTTTAAGTTTTGTCCATGAGTTTAAATAGCACATATCGTCTTTTGTTTAGTGTGTGCCTGATTGGTCTTGTATGAATGGTTTGTGAAAGAGCATTGCTTGATGCAAAAATTTCTATGTAATTCAAATGTCCTATAAGCTCATGTCCATGGTTGCCATAAATACCATAACCAAGATTCCAGCCATAATGTTTTTTTTTTTGCTTATCACTAGTACACGTGGTACAGGCCATGATAATCATGATGGGTAGTTAGCGACTGCTTTTACTGTAAGTGCACCACATGTCTACACATGTGAAAAGCAGCCTAAATGTGGGGTACAAGAGCTCTAAAAATTGGTATGGTCAATTAAACTGGTGAAACTTTGTTTTGTCCATGAATGTACTTCATCCTATGATCTACTGTCTTTATTTGTGAGCAATATTGGGATATCAGTCCAGCACAAAAGTGTCCTCTCAGCTGAGGGTCCTTCCTACCTGCAGGGTGGTGGTACTGTTTACCAACCGAGGATCCCGGACTGTGGCCAAGACAGAGATGGGATGGCCGGGGAAGGTGGCTGCGTGAGGTGGCACAGAGTGGGGGTAGAGCACCTTCCATTCCTCCAACATCAGGAACTGCTCCAACATCTGGAGGAGACGGATCACTTTGGCACTGGACATCACGGGACATGAGGAATCAGGGGGCACATTCCTCCTCTTTTGGAGGAGTGGTGGAATCCTACTGGGGGGGGGGGACAGACCCCAGGTTAGCCAGGAGATTATGGCAGCTGAGAATGTCTAATAGGCAGTTCTGAATCAACAGACCTAGTCTCCAACAAGAGAATGGTGTGGACTAGTCTATCATAATTCTAGATCAATCAACTAGGTGTATATTGGAAGTAGAAGAAGAAACATTTTGGCTTGCATTAGATGCACTAAACAGGACCTTTGGGAGTGGCCGCTGCTTATGATAAAACAACTCTAGGAGCATGAACTCATGGAATTTGTGTAATCTTTACACAAGGGGATAAGAAACAACAACAACAGAAACACAAGTCTGGGATAAGTTCTTCTCCCTGACTTATTTTTCTTCTTCTAAAGCCAATAGGGAAACTATCGTTGACTGTGTATATTGGAAGTGTTAGTATATATATCTTATATAAAGAAAAAAAAAGATATTCTGCTTGTATTTAGAATTGTTGAGATTATCTTAATTTTGGTTATCTTGAGGATTAAGCTATGGCGGTGCAGTCGTGGTTGAATAATCTTGAAATAAAAATAATAATGGTTTTGATCGGTAATTGCTTTAATTGTGATAAAGGAATATATAAAAGAACATAATTTGATAGAAGTAATGCCTGGCTTAAGGCGAGTAGAATAAGGAAAACAAAAGATTATTTACATAATGTACAAAAGTTTTAGCCGGCCATCGGGATAAAACAACAACGAGTTTTTTTATATGCAAAGCATGACCTCTGGCGGTCGATTTAACAAAATATTTGTTTCTATGAAATTATAATTTAAAATAAAATAATATATTTATATAACATATATATATCAGATACCTAGGTTGGTAAGCCTTTATTACTATCCTCTGAACACAAATGAACAGACTAATTTAAAGTTTGAGCTTGGTGTGACAATTGGCGTTGAACCTGATCTTTTTATCAGTCCTCATCTACTGGAGGATAGGCCTGTTCAGAGACCTTCATGGCCAGCTTCATCTTTATCCTGAAGGTCTTGTGAGAAGACCTATCTCTAAAGTTTGACATTAAAAAGGATTTTATTCTAGGTAAAAAAAAAACCATTTACAAAACAAAAATTCATAATGCTAGAGAGACCTAAGGTAATAAGCCCAAATCAAAATAAATAAATATTGTAAGAATAACGTCTTAGGTCCATTGAAGTTTTATCAAAAATGATAAGGTAAAATTTGGGGAGGGGGAATTATAGATTAGAAACACAAAAGAATAACTTCTTAGGTCTTAGGAATTTGGTCTTATTACACCTTGTGTTTCTAATCTACTAGCCGAATGACCCGGGCAACGCCCGTGTTTTACCCGATTGAATGTTTTGATTCAAATACTATTTGTTACAATTATAAATTGGCGCCTTAAATAAATGCATATATTAGTTAATAACTATAGCCTATGTGCTTTATCTGTCTATGTACTGTTGGCTTCCGTAGGCGTCTCTTACTGGGAAAAAGAAAGAGAGGATTCCATTTGGTTATTAACAAATATATGCATTTATTTAAGGAGCGACCCGCTCCAACACAATAGTTACAAAAACCAAAAAGCGAGTGGAGGGGGGGGGCATGATGGGGGGGCAAAGGTGGCGTGATCGTAGCCAACCAATAGGAGGGCGCCATTCCAAAAAAAAAGCAAACGGTGACAGAGATGATAAATGATTAGGAGATGAAGAATTAAGAACGCATGACGCTCGTAACTGTATATAGAATAATCCAAATTGTACCTTATCACTAGAGAGGCCTATAAAAAGAGAGAGAGAGAGAGAGAGAAAAGAGAGAGAGAGAGGCCACATAAAAAATAAAGACAATACTGGATAAATGGTGAAAATATGTGCTACCATTAAACATGACCACCAACCTATGTCTGAATCCATGTTAAGGTCAGTAACAATGTTGTATGTTCCTTAAATTAGGCTATCTGAAGCTAAATCAGATATGCACAGAATGTGTTTCAGCCTTTGAATCAACAGAAGACTCACATTTATTTATCCTGCCTAATTTTTAGGCAAACTAGGAAAAGAAACCCAAGGTAATAAAGCCAAATCTAAATAAATAAATGGTGTGTGACGTTTCAGTTTCGTTTCTGATGATGGTAACGATGTTGTTACAGAAATGTCAAACACTATTTGGATTTGGTCTTATTACCTTATGTTTTTTAATCAATAATACAAATTGTAACCAATCATGGGAAAAAAGAAAGAACCAGTAAAATAAGTTACAGCTACAATATCTTTACAGAAAGAAAAATATTCAAAAATACAAAATTGTGCATTGATAGGAACACTTGGACACACAACCTCTCTAACTCTGCAATCTCTTCGCGACGATTAAATCAAGAATTGGTCTTACACTCCATGTTGTTGGTGGGCAAGCAATTGGGCCACAATTATCAGCATAACCAAGGTGTGGAAGGAAGGTACCTGGTCTGTTCAGGCAGCTTGACAATCTTGGAGGCCTGCTTGGTTAAATGACTCCAGTCATTGCTGTAATTGGTTCCATGGGAATTCTCCTCGCCAAGTTCCATGGGTCTGTGCAACACCATCCCCACTTCATCATTTACTTTATTAGATAATAAAAAGCATATATTGGATTTGTAGGATTGTTGCGTGATGTGTTGTTGTGGCTTGTGGAAAGGCTGCTGATAAAATTATAATTAAAATTTAAATTTATTTAAAGCCAGAAATATAGAAATAGAAAAGAAGCAACGGTTGAAGTAACGGCCGTCGGAGTTAGCCTAGATGTTTACCGCCGAGTGGCCAGAGTCTCTGATGACGTCCCACGCGCATGCGTAGTCAGGTTGATGCTCGCGGTTCCCGAGACCGTCCTAGTTCGCGCTCGCTGAAGCAAAATGTAGTCGCCACAGATTTAATAAAAGATTTATTTTGCCAATATTTCGGCTGACTGAACGCCAACCTTTATCGAGGCAATACATTTATATATTTAAACTACTTATTTAGATCAGGCCTTGGTACATCTTGAGTCTTATCCAAGACATTTCCAAACAAAAGACATTTTTTCATCATCAAAATAATAATTTTTACTATGAAACAAATCTCCAGTAAGAAGACACCTCTCCCTAAAGGACACCTTGCAACTAGGTGTTGTCCTTTACAAAGGAAATTTTCTTAAGGCAAAATTTCCATTTTTACTATTTAGCAACTCTCCAGTAAAAGGACCCCTCTGTGTAAATAACACTTTGGCTCTGCAACTAGGTGTCCTTTATAGGGAGGTTCTACTGTATAGGCATTTTTTTTTTCAACTATGAATGTGGTAGAGTCAAACTACCTAGCTGCAAAGGACATCTAATTGCAGAGCCAAATTGTCCTTTAGGGAGAGATGTCCTCTTTTACCAAAGAATTGCAAAATAGTAAAAGATGGTAATTTTTCATATAAAAACTGTCTCTTGCATGAGTGATCTCTCATGGAGGTTCTACTTTATTTTATTTCTTTTTGGAGGGGGATGTTCAAAAATCTGAACTTACAGGAGAGAGAGGGTTAATTTCCACTTCTGCCTTGCTAGGGAGAATTCTTAGACAAGCATGGCTTTAATCTTATGAGACAAACTTATGACTACAGCAGGAGGGGCAAGCACCAATTCTGTCCTCCCAATGGAACAACAGTCTTTAATTTCCAGACTTAAGTCTGGTCATCTACGGACAATGACTTTCCAGAATGGTTGCAAGGTTTTCCCACAATGTACTAAGTGCAATTCTCAACCTGCTACCCCAAACCACGTAATAGACTGTATTGGCTCATCCATTAATGAGCACTACTCATTCTCAGCAGACACCATCAAAAATGTCAAGTTCTCCAAGCATGATACCCTGATATGATTGTTGAGTGGAGATAAGAAAGAAGAAGACTTCTGGCAAGAAAAACCAGGTAGCTTTTGTCAGTTCTCGCGAGATGCCTCACAGTTCACTTCACCGGAACAAAATTTAGTGATGCAGCAAGAAGGATCAAGAAACTTACTCATCATTGGAAGGAGGCTGCTGAGCAGGAATTGACAGTATCTCCTGTCACATACTTGTTACATGTGCTCAGGGAAACCCAGAAAGGAAATCCTTACGTAAAACCTTTGCTTGCACACTTCGACAAACTCCAGGTTGTTCTTGTTCACTTCCTACAACAACAACATTACTTCAATATACACATCTCCCTTTCCTATAAAACATTGGGGTTAGCAATGCATAGCATTCTAATAGGCTTCAATTTCCCCCTCAGAGCAAGGTAAAATGCACATTAAATAAAAAGATGTGTAAAGCACAAGAGCCAATCTTTATATACAGTTAAACCTGTCTATAGCGCCCCCTCTTGGGACTCACCAAAATAGGGTGCTATAGACAGGTCACTTTTAATGTAAATCGTACTACGTATTTAAAATCGGGCGTTATAGAGAGGGAGGCACTATTTAGAGGGGGCGCTATAGATAGGTTTAACTGTATTTAGTTTTGTATATGTTATGTCGCACTGCTGCACTTTAACTATAACTTTAGCAATTATCCTTTATTACCAAGCTAAGATGACAATAGAAAACATGACATCTAAGATAACAAGACTACTGAGAACTAACTGCCAAGCTCTGGATTACTTAACTTTGGACTAAACTAATTTACATGTCCTATTTATAACACCAATATGTAAAATCAAAACTATGCAAATGGTACTACAACAAAGAACAAATATGCAAATACACAACACAAAGTCCAGAGCTGGTTAAATCTGCACCAGCTAACTCCACATCTCCTTAATTTGTAACCCAATAAATCGGCAACTCTATTTTTTGAAATTATTATTATTTTCCTAGTAAACATGGTAAAGACCATGATAATCATGGTGGGTAGTAGTTGGCGACTGCTTTTATGGCAAGTACACCACATGTCTGCACATATGGAAAGCAGTTCGACTTTTACACTTAAAAGTGTACCTAGAGAGCCCTGTTGTGTAATTACACTCACTACTGGTGTTTTTCAATAATCGGGGGTCAAAAAAGTGTCCAATGTGGGATCCAAATACAGGTTGTGGTTTCAGAAAGTCAACAGTTTATACTGGTCATCCACTGACATCTCTCTAAGCAACTGCTAAATATTCACACAACCCATTAACTCAGCAACTGTTAGATTCACATCTATATAAACTGTACCTATTACTCCACACACATCTCTATACAGTAAAACCTGGTTAAAATGAACCAGGGTATATAGTGAACCTTCTTTTATAAGGAATCAAAAATAATCCCAATGGTTGCAAAGTTTTCCCACTATGTACTAAGTGCAATTCTCAACCTGCAACCCCAAAACACATTATTGACTGTTTTGACTCATCCATTGATGAGCTCTACTCTTCCCCGGCAGACACCATCAAAAGTCTCAAGCTTTACAAGCTTGACACCCTAATATGATTGAGTGGAGATAAGAAAGAAGAAGAAAACTGTAGCCATTAACTTGTGACCTTTGGGAGAGGCCGCTGCTTATCAAAAAACAGCTCAAGGAGCATGAACTCATGGAATTCTTGTAATCTTTACACAAGGGGATAAGAAACAACAACTCATGAGCTAACCCAATAAGGTAAACAAGTCACCTGAGGGGAGGAGAGGGGACAATGGTAGCGGGACAGCAGGTGGGTGATGACAGAAGAGAGAAGTTGGGAATCCTCACACAGCAGCATGATCTCCCAGAGTTTGTTCATTCCCAACACCTAGATACACACACATGTTACATTGAAACACACGTTACATAGGAACATATGTTACATTGGGGCAACAGGGCCATTTTTTATTCAGAAAAAAAAGTGTCCAATGTAGGATTTGAACTTAGGACAAGACTATCAGAATTTGAAAGTTTATGCCAGTATCACCGACCCCCAGCAGAAGTAATAAACATTGTCACCTATTTAAACTAGAAAGTTGTTCTGAATATTTTCCAATATACAGTCTTTTGTTTCTTGAATAAACTGTGTTATAACGATGACTAGACCACAATTTTTTGTTGTTTCAGTTGTACAACTGGAAACTTATTTTTATTTTTGATTTTTTTAAATGTATTTCTCTGAATCTCTATTGTATCTGTTGCACGCCTTTGCGGAGCCAGTGGCCTGATGAAGCACGACTGCGCGAAAGCTTGCCTCCCGATACCTTAATAAAGAAACTCTTCCAATATTTTAAATTTATTTAACTCAATTATAATATTATTTGCATCAATATTTCAAGTAGAAATCACAGTTTGTCAAGCACTACTTCACCTGATCAGCTTCATCATTGGCATTGAAGGACTGGTAGACTTTGAAACAGCTGAAGCCTGAAACATTACATCTGGTTATAAACTTGGCCACAAAGTTCATATAAACTTTAGTTATTTATATGTCTGGAGAGAATAAGCTAAGTGAATTAAATTATTGTATTTAAAAAAAAAAAATGGACACTTCGGTCAAATAAAGTTCTATTTTCTCAACATTTCAACAAAAATGTCTTCGTCAGACATGTCACTGGCCCACCGCTACTGGTCCTGTAGGCTGATCAGGCCAGTCATCGTGGAGGCCTTCACCATCATCCCCCCTGACCTGCAGAGCTGGATCTTCAGGCATAACCTGGAGGACAACGCCTTGGCCATCATGGCATCTACCAAGACCCGAATCTACAAATACTTCCTGGGCCTAGAGTTGCGGGGGGTCCAAGAAGACCCTCTCTTGGTCTAGAGGAGGACGCTATCGAAATGATAGAGCCTTCCTCACTCATAAATCATTGTAAATATTCCCATTATTCTTCATTAATTTTGTAAAACATAATTGACAGGATGTCAATAAAGGGTGTTTAAATCTCTTCGTTTTTTCCTGACTTTCTCCTGTTAAAATGTTAAGAATAAAACTTTATCTGACCGAAGTGTCCATTTTTAAAGAATTATGAATGTTGGCCAGGCAACATCTATCTTCATGATAAATTATTGTAGTTATTTCTTCTTCTTTCTTATCTCCACTCAATCATATTAGGGTATCAAGCTTGTAAAGCTTGAGACTTTTGTTGGTGTCTGTTGGGGAAAAGTAGAGCACATCAATGGATGAGTCAATACAGTCAATAATGTGTTTTGTATTTAATTAATTATTTGTAGTTGCCACATTGTGATCATTCAAATTAGAATAAAACACAAAGCTGTACTAATTAGAAATTGATTCATCACTTCAATTTGCGTGCACATTCATAGACAAAAAACCATTGGCAGATATTTACTAAACTTTCACAGAGAATTCTCAAAAATTCACCCACCTTGTACAGATGTACATATGCAGATGGCATTGTTACCATCACCAGACAAAAGTACTGACTAAGAAAATATATCACAGCATATTTTAAATAGTTACTGTTATCAAGTATGTATACAAGATAGCAGAGAAGAAGATAAGTTTTCTAAGAATCATAAAACTCATTAGTACTTTTGTCTGATGATGGTAACAACGCTGTTACACAGATACCTCGCACACTATTTGGGGCACAATTTGGATTATAGATTATGAACACAAGGTAATAAGACCAAATCCAATTAAATAAATAGTGTGACGTTTCGGTAACAGCATTGTTACCATCTTTAGACAAAAGTACTGAATGAAAATAAAAGAATCATTCAGTACTTTTGTCTGAAGTTGGTAACAACGCTGTTACTGAAACGTCACACACTATTTATTTGGATTTGGTCTTATTACCTTGTGACTATTTGGATTTGTTCTTATTACCTTATATTTATAATCTATAAATCTAAATTGTGCGTTATCATCATGGAATTTGTGTAATCTTTACACAAGGGGATAAGAAGAAACAACAACAGAGAGAGCATACCTGTGGGAGTGAGAGTCCGGGAGTCCAGCCCTTGCAGCTGATGCTTGAACAGCAGCTTGCTGGTGGAGTGGTCCATGAGGTGGAAGAACTTGTTGAACCAGTCTAGACAAGCCTCCCTATGTTCCTCCCAGGCCATCAATCCCTCCCAGACCACGCAAGCTTGCTCATAGGACAAGTTCACCTTGCCCTTTTCCATCACCTGGGAGAGATAGCCTAGGTGGGTGTCCACCATCTGTAGCAACACACACACACTTTTATAATAGATGATAAAATAAGGAGAAAACGTTTCTTTAATGAACGGATTCGTGACAAGCTTTCGGGCTGTCAAGCCCTTCAACAGGTACAATGAAATGTGAGTAGACAGAACTATATAAAAGAATCGATCTATGAGATAATTAGCATATATGATATAGATGGCGTAATGATAAAATGAATCAAAATTAATATTGCTGCTTTTTGTATAACTAATTTTGTAAAAATATAAAATTATGGTAATAATAAAATTTAAAACATAAATAAAGCTAAAACGGGCGGAGATATTAACATAATTTTAGGAGGAATAAAGTGAAATCTAAAATAAAGTATGACCATATGGGTAAAACCAAACAATGGAAAGAAGAATATACAGAAATAACGATAAAAGCGTCATACCAGAGGGAAATAATGATTGCGCTTTTTTTTTGCTTATCCCTAGTGTATGTGGTACAGGCCATGATAATCATGGTGGGTAGAAGTAGGCAACTGCTTTTACTGTAAGTGCATCACATGTCTACACACATGTGAAAAGCAGTTTGACTTTGCACTTACAAATGTGCCAGAGCCCCGTTTGGTTACTTGCACTTGCTGGTGAGATTGGACTTTTGCAAGAATTGGGGGGATATTGGAGCATTTATATACACAACCTGCTGAAACATAGAACAACTGGGGAGGCCTATCAATACCAATGAAGGAAATACAGTAATGTCCCTAGGGGGGGACATAGCGCTTTAAATTGAAATTAAAAAAATATATAACAACTAAAAAATAAAATTAATAGTCATTTTGGCCATGAAAACTGGCCTTTGTAGAGATGTGTCCTCTAGTAAGAGTGTCCTTTCATGGAGCCTCCCCCACAAATAACCAAAGCAGTCATAGCAAGCTACCTGAGAGCTGGAGTATCTTGAGTCTTGTCCACTAGCTATGCTGGTAACCAGGCTCTGGGTCAGTAGGAGAACCAGATTGTGGTTGTGGATCAGGTCCGTCAGAATCTTCTGGAGCAACAAACACAAGGTTTAGAAGTAACACTTGGAACACTCTTTTTATTGTATGGAGAAAGGCATATATGATGTATTAGCGTATCATCTGTTATAAGAAATTGAAACTATTTTTGATTCGTATGATTCTTTTCCAAATACAACAATTTTTACTGTTAGGATCAGGCATACTTTAGCCACGTTTTAAAAGTTAAAAGAGAAAAAGAAAATATAACGTGGTGAGTTTCTTTTTATTAAAAATACAAGCTTTCAAGCAAAAGCAAAATCTAGGTGTGTTGATACGTGCTTGTTCGTGGCAATTCCGCTTTAATTTTCAAATCTTACTTAGTTGGGTGTATTTACCTCTCCGCATATTTTTTCTTGGATTACCCGAAGAAAAGCATTTTGCTTGAAAGCTTGTATTTTTAATAAAAAGAAACTCACCACGTTATATTTTCATTTTCTCTTTTAAATTTTTACTGTCTTTACTGCAATGATAAAATATTGGGAGGGCCTGGATCATCAGTGATTTTGCCAATATATATATATATTTTTTAAGAAGGTATATTGCTTTCTCCTGTAACCATCAAAAATATTTTTCAATATAAAAGAGACTGATATTCCGAATTTAATATTATATACATTTTTTTAATGTCTATAAATTCAGGTAATCCTTGCTTAGTCTTATTTAAAAAATGGTAAACGTACACTCATTGACAAAACATTACAAGAGTTGTACCTTTTAGCATGTATATTGGGATTCAGACAATAACTCTGAAAGATATTACAGTGACCTTTATTGAAGACACATGAAATAAGCAAGTGTGAACAAAATTGCCTCTGTCTTCTTCTTAAAAAAAAAAAAATAGATGACCAGTGACATCAAAGACTTTCCACTTCCTTAAGTGTTGTCCATGAGTGTATAAAATGAGAGGTCACCATTCCCGTCACAAAATAAATGGCAAAAACTATATGTGCCATCTATTGACCATCTCTGCAAACTAGCAGAATCGGGTAGGTGACAAAGCCATAACACCAGCTTTGGAATATTCTGAATGTAAATCTGGAGATTGTTTTGATAGAAGTGAGAGAGGCTTCCTTCAGTGTCCAACATTATAAAGAGTAAAATTTATAATTATATTTATATGAAATAGATAATTATAATATTTATTTTTGGCAATGTGTGTTTCTTATACATTAGAACCTCCCTGTAAAGAACACCTAATTGCAGAGCCAAAGTGTCCTTTAGGTAGAGGTGTCCTCTTACTGGAGAGCTACTAAATAGTAAAAATGGTAATTTTGCAAATGAAAACTGTCCTTTGTAAAGAGGTGTTCTCTAGCGCGAGTGTCCTCTCATGGAGATTGTACTGTATTATTAAATTATTATGGTACATCCTAGGAGTAATGGCCACCCAGACCTCAAAGGTCCACCAGCCAAATAGTATGGTACAGTGGAGTGAACCCAGGAGGAGCTCTGAACATCAGAAATAGACAGCATCAAACAACACTAACAAGATTTAGAACAGGCCATCTCAAGCCATTGAGAATGACAACAAAATCTACCCCACTTGCCCAAAATGTAGTTTGGTACTTGCAGCTCCAGAACACATTTTGGCTTGTATTAGATGTACTAAACAGGACCTTTGGGAGAGGCCTCTGCTCATCATAAAACAGCTCGAGGAGCATGAACTCATGGAATTTGTGTAATCTTTACACAAGGGGATAAGAAATAACAACAACTATTAAATATTATCTCTACAGACCTTACTGAAATTGTATAAATTATTAAGATTAAAGAAGCCCCCCCCCCCTCTCTCTTGAATAATTTTTACCATTGCAGTAAGGGGTGTAGGGATATAATAATTGATAATAAATCATAAGAAGCACATTGCCAGAAATATTTACAGCAAAACCCCACTAAAACGAACCTGGGATTAACCTGAAATAATCCCCATTTTATAATACATGTGACTATGGCTATGCTGAATCATGGCTATAGTGAACCATAGGTTCAGTCCCATTGGAATTCCCTATAGAAAGGTTTTACTATAATAAACATTTTATAGATAATATGGCATGATGGCATGCGAGTTTATAAAGAGTGTACCTACCTTTTCATTTTGATCTTGGAAAATGTGGTAACTTCCCTGGAACAATGCACACAATGGAGGTGATAAATCTTGCTGCAGGGATTTTATATGAAATAAAAGATGTATGATTTATTGCAGAGCAGGCATAAGTAAACTGCAGGATGCAGTAACATGGGTAGCAGCATGGTGACTTTATGGAGAGTCCACACTAGTTTAACAATGGTAACAATGCTGCAGAGATCCATAACTACCATTGTTGTAGAAAATATTAGTAATTAATACATTATTTATTGAATGCAAACAGTAATTGAAGTTGAGTAAAACATTATGGTTTTTCAAAGAGTTTCCCAGTCCCAAGCCCGGATAAAAAAGGAAGAGAGGGAGCAGTAACAAGCTTGCTAAAAAACCTGGGTTCAGCTGGCCCGGCTAATAGTACCCTGTAAGGGCTCCTAATCCAGGGATACAGGATGAGCAGCGTTTGTACTCCATATTAGGAGCAGCTGCACATGACATCTGTTCCTCATGTCAGAGGCGGCCATTTCTTTTGGAGCTAAGTGCCACTGAGTAGTGCTCCCAGTCTTAATGACAAGGGCAGACTAATTCTACTTCACCCAATCATGATGGTTGTCAAACAGACCCCATCAAAGGTCACAACTTGATACCCTAATATGATTGAGTGGAGATAAGAAAGAAGAAGAAAGAGTATGATTAAGAAGAAGGCAAAATGTGGTTAGCTTTTCTTGATTAATCAAGTATTTGGCAAATTATTGAATAATTAAAATCAACAAATAGTGTGCTCTAACAAGAGAGAAGGTGTGGCTCAAATCTACTCACTCTGTAGGAATCCTTCAGACTATGGATATCCAGAAGCTTAAGGCATGGCATCACATGTTCTCCCTGGACACAACAGTTCAGTGGATGACCATTCTCACATATGTGATTGGTAGAAGGTACTGGCTAAATGGCCCAGTTTTGACCGGATTCTCCTCAAATAAATGCTTGTTGCTAAATCAATACAGTAGAACTACCTTTCTGAAAAGAACACCTAGTTGCAGAACCAAATTGTCCTTCAAGGCGTCCCTCATGAAGGTTCTACTGTAAATTTATTATGACTCTAAAGAGTAGTAGTGATTACTATATTATCAATACTGTGGGGAAGAGAAATAATTTGATAACTTATTTTTTTATAAACACAAGGTAATAAGACCAAATCCAAATAAATAAATAGTGTGTGACGTTTCGGTAACAGCGTTGTTACCATCTTCAGACAAAAGTACTGAATGAGGGGGGGTGTTAACAATGTTGAAATGTCGCACACTATGTATTTAGATTTGGTCTTATTACCTTGTGTTTATAATCTATAATCCAAATTGTGAAATTGTTTCATTCAGTACTTTTGTCTGAAGATGGTAACAATGCTGTTACCGAAACGTCACACACTATTTATTTATTTGGATTTGGTCTTATTACCTTGTGTTTATAATCTATAATCCAAATTGTGCCTTATTCATTTTATTATAATTTATCACTGAAAATTCATAACAGAATAAAACTATATTTATGAAATCATCATATATGTTCCATAGCTTGTTTGTCCAAAATGTAGCTTGGCACCTGCAGCTCCAGAACACATTGCATTAGATGCACTAAACAGGACATTAGGTAGAGGCCGCTATTCATCATAAAACAGCTCGAGGAGCATTAACTCATGGAATTTGTGTAATCTTTACACAAGGGAATAAGAAACAACAACAAACATAGCTTGTTTGTTCAATATTGTCTAGCTGTAAATGTGTAGTTGGTGTTCTGCACTCCAGAAACCTGGGTTATAAATATCTCTAGCTGTATATGATTTGTTTTCCAGCAATTCCAAATGGCTACACTCCTTGGACTGCCCTCTTTCAATGGCACTGTTCTGTTGAACTTGGCAAGAAACAAACCGGCTTGAAGACACTTGATGAACTGGTTTACTAAGGCTACCAAGACAGACTCTTTTAAACCATAGGACAGCCTGAGTAGTTTGCAATCTATGGATCAGAAGTCTTGGTTACCTAGTTGTTAATAATAAAATTTGTTAAGTTGATTGTAGTTTCCTATTTGCGTGCTGACATAATAGATAATTAATATTTTGCTCAAACATGTATCTGTCTAGCCCATCATCACTATGTTACAATAGGATATTTCAAGACTAAACAGGACCTTTGGGAGAGGTCGCTGCTCATCATAAAACAGCTCGAGGAGCATGAACTCATGGAATATGTGTAATCTTTACACAAGGGATTAAGAAACAACAACATCAACAGGATATTTCAGGTTCACTTCCTTTAAATGGTTCTCCCTTCTGTACCTTCTGGATGTGGAAGAGGCAGGCCCTCATGTAGGTGTAGGAAACGGACTCTGGGTGGAGGACTGACAGGTCCACATGTTCTCTGATGGCATCGTCCACCAGGGCAGGGGTGGCCGCTGGATCTCTGATCCAATCAAACAGCACCTCCAGTACCTGCCACAGCATCATTCAATTATAAGCTGATAACCAAAGTGTGCCATGGTGCCATGATCAACAAAAGCTGCACCCCATTCCATGAGATCACATGGAATTCGTCTAATCTTTACATAAAGGAATAAGAAACAACAACATACGTTGATATGGAGGACAATTTGAAACATTTAGGATAAATGTGTACACTAGAACCTCCCTGTAAAGGACACCTAATTGCAGAGCCAAAGTGTCCTTTAGAGATAGGTGTCCTCTTACTGGAGAATTGCTAAATAGTAAAAATGGTAATTTTGAAAAAATAAAAGAGAGGTGTCCCCTGGCGTGAGTGTCCTCTCATGGAGGTTCTACTGTATATATAGAGGCTAATGGAAGGAATAAAATGGGTTAAGAGCATCAGAAAAGAAGTCTTAAGAATAAGAGGAATAATGCCTGTTGAAGGCAATCCAAAAAATATAAAGAATTGGATGGGACATGAAAAAAAAAAAAGAAAAAATAAGAAAGCTATTTGCGCAAATTTGGCTCTAAATACCCATTTCTTTATTTCTTTAAATATGTTACACTGAAGGGTTGGTGCCATGATCAATGATAGCTGCATCCCTACACCCCATTCCATGAGATCACCTTGAGGAGCATGAACTTGTGGAATTTGTGCAATATTTACACAAGGGGATAAGAAACAACAATAACACTGTGAAGGGTGGAATCTCAGAAATGGTATTCAAGCAAACTATGGACATAGCTTTGAAGACAGTAGAATTACATATAAATATGCTTCTTTAAACCAATTATTGGTCATTGAGGTACAGCCTGCACTACGCTGACAAAACGTGATCGTGGTTGGCGTTTCTTTATTTATCAAAAAAATGGGCTGGCCAAATATTATGGACTAAGCTTAAATCAATGTTTAGTTAATTTTTGTTCCACTAGATGGTGCTCCGTTATCTAAAATGCTCTTGTGAGCATCCAGGTATCACTGGATGAGAGAATCTAGTCCAGCTCAAGATAAAAGAAATGTTGAAAAATGTATAATTTACATTATAAAATTGCCATGAAAACACTACAAGCAATCCAAATAAGTGCAGAATTTCTGTATAACAATATGTGTTAATATCATCAGAGTATAAGGCAATAATACGCCATCATATTTATATGTAATTCTACTGTCTTCAAAGCTATGTCCATAGTTTGCTTGAATACCATTTTTGAGATTCCACCCTTCAGTGTTGTTGTTGTTTCTTATCCCCTTGTGTAAATATTACACAAATTCCACAAGTTCATGCTCCTCAAGGTGATCTCATGGAATGGGGTGTAGGGATGTGGCTATCGTTGATCATGCTACCAACCCTTCAGTGTAACATATATAAGCAGAATTGTCCAATACAGTATTAGAGCTCTGAGAAGATGGTCTGGTAGATTAAATTTGCGAAACCGCTAGGAGGATTCACCACTGATTAGCCAAGCCCTCCCAATATTTTTTCATGGCAGTAAGGACAGTAGAAGTTTGTTTTATGTGTAAAACAAACATTCCTGCCTTATTGTTTTCATTTTCTAGCATCAGAGTACATGAGTACTCAATACACTACGCTAGTGGTCTAGCTCGATGAGGTTGCTACCAGAATTGATTATCTAGATGGAGGTGTTAGAGCTATCAGGGGAGTCTACCTTGGTGGACACCCTGCCGTTAGGAGTCTCCCGTCCCAGCTGTCCAAGGTAGGGGACCAGACTTCTACGGACAACCAGGGTTCCAGCTTGCCAGCTCTGGGAACACCACATAGGGGGAATCTAGCATATAGGATGGAATTGACATGGAAGTAGGGTAACACAAGGTAATAAGACTAAATACAAATAAATAGTGTGCAATGTTTCTGAATACTTATTTTTATCTTCAATGCAACCCTTCTTCTTGTTCAAGTCCAAACCTAACAGTAAGTGAAAGTAACCAGACTAGGTACTGTTGTTTTTTCTTATCCCCTTGTTCAGAGATTACAGAAATTCCATGTGTGCACGCTCCTCGAGCTGTTTGATGATAAGCAGTGGCCTCTCCCTAAGTTCCTGTTTAGTGTATCTGATGTGTTCTGGAGCTGCAGGTGACAAGTTTTATTTTGGGCAAGTGGGGTAGATTTTGTTATTATTTTCTATCGTCAATGGCTTTAGATGGCCTGTGTTCTAAATCTTGTTTAGACTGGGTACTGGAACACTTGTAAGTTCAAGAGTAAAATTACTCTCTACTTGTGGATACAAGAAAGACAATCACTAACTGCCCATTATGGCTAGTACCAAGTGTACTTGAGATAAGTAGGGAAAAAATGCAAGCATTTATAAGTATGAATTTTACAAGTTAATAATAAGACCAAATCCAAATAAATTGATAGTGTGTGACGTTTCGGTGACAATGCTGTTACTGAAACGTCACACACTATTTATTTGGATTTGGTCTTATCTTATAGTTTTAATCTATAATCCTTTATCATTTTAACCAACTATATATTCAATACAGACCCTAATTCAACCAAAAATTCTGATCCCATGGGGTGTTGTTTGAATTTAAAAAATTAGACTGCATGTAGTAGGTTGAGGACAGATTTCTAGTAGAGCTAGAAACTCCCTGTAAAGGACAACACCTAATTACAGAGCCAAAGTGTCCTTTAGGGAGAGGGGGGGTGTCTTCTTACCGAAGAGTTGTTAAATAGCAAAAATGCTAATTTAGCAAATAAACACTTGTCCTTTGTAGAGAGGTGTCCTCTAACGTGAGTGCCCTCTCATGGAGGTTCTACTGTATAAATGAACAGATTGGTAAGTCAGGCAGTGATTTAGTATATTTCTAAAAAGGAATAAAAGCTAACGGCAACAAGATTCTTTATCAAAGAGATATAAGTTGCCGAGATATATCTCTTCGCCATTATCCTTTATTCTTCTTAGAGAGATGACAACCTGCAAGCTAATTGTAATTGAGATCAAGAGTAAATATGTCTAGGGATCCCCACCTGGTTCACCAAGGAGAGCAGGAATTCAAACTGCTCTTGTGTGAAGACATGTGCTACAGCCAGTAACATCCCACGGAGATTTTCCACGGTGTCTAGGTTTTGTTCTTTCTAGAAACACACAACATATAGGTGAAATGTAGTGTGAATGCATTATTTCTATATTGATTCAACATGTTTATTGGGCCCTAGTATGTTGAAGTTCAATACAGAATATTGGGTTTGAATTTATGATTGGACATCCTTTTTTTTTACCCTTATGAACAAAACTTAAGGATGGAATTTGTGTAATCTTTACACAAGGGGATAAGAAACAACAACAACAAACTTAAGGAAGTTATACCTTTTATCATGTATATTGGGATTCAGACAATAACTCTGAAAGATATTACAGTGACCTTTATTGAAGACACAAGTGATAACCAAGTGTCTCTTGTCTCCGTAAAAAAAAAAACCTGAAAAATTAGTGACATCAAAGAATTTCCACTTCCTTAATTTTTGTCCATGAGTGTAGATAAATACACAATATTGCTAATGACTTTATCAAAGACTAAAAGAGTAACTTTTATACTTTTTTCAGAGATTTCATTATTTACAAATTCTATTATAATTGCATATACAGTAGATCCTCTCTATAAAGAACACCTTGTTGCAAAGCCAAATGTCCTTTAGGGAAAGGTGTCTTCTAAACAGCAAGTTGCTAAATAGTAAAATATGGTTATTTTGGCACAATGAAAACTATCCTTTGTATAGAGATGCCCTCTCATGGAGGTTCTACTGTACTTAAAAAGTACTTTATGCTACGCGTAGCAATATTTAACAAATTGACAGATGTGGATTTCAAAAATGTAATGCAGAAATATTTGAAAAATAAGTAAATAAAAGTCCTTACCTGGAGGTCCCAGATGCTACGGATTTCCTCAGGGTTGAGGTGAGGGCTGGCAAAGGTGAGGATGCTCTTCACCTTGTCTGTGTACTGGCCCTGGTCTAGGTTCCCTGGATACACATGGTGTTACAGCCTGGGTGACAAAGCAGCTAAGGAGAAACTTGAGGAAGTACAGAACCTTTTCTGAGATCTGGAGATATATATTTCAGAGTAGCTTAAACGTTCAAAAAATAAGGGACAACATTTAACAAGTGGTCTAAAAGTCTAAAGTAACCAAAAAAGGCCTAAAATAAACCTATATGTCTAACAGGTCTTAACCCTTAGTTACTGGCGCCTATTTTCCTTACACAATTACTAGCGTTCGGCCTCTCAGGCCGTCTTTTAAAATCAATAATAAACCATGTTATTTATAAAATAAAAAGAAATTAAACGTATACACATAATTTCCAAAGAATAAATATTTTGTTTTTTTCGAATAAACATAGCTCTAAACAAAATTAAATGGAAATGTACAAGAAACTCTTTCTATCTAAAATATTCTATATATATTCTAAAAAATTATATATAAATATTTTATTCAAGATCAGGTGCACAATTCAAGCATATTTCAATAGAATGATCTTTGCAGATTGGTTCTTTGCATTTTTTGAATTGCATTTGAGTTCGACGATCTTTTTTACATAGGTAGCATCTTTTGCGTTTTTTGGACCAAGGACTGCCACTTGTGGATTCCCAGATAACACATATTATTGATATTTCGTTTGAATATCAAATAAATATTTGCCTACCTCAAGTGATGAAGTTCCAGCATGCTTCTGAATTAATACTTGCAGATCTCTTGACAAATATTTGGCTTGATTTCTCATATTCAAGGCATCTCTCATTAGTTGTAGAGCAAGCTGCTTTATAAAATCTTTTCGAGCCATTCCACCGTCTTGCTTGACAGCCTTATAAATTACTGCTGAATTTATTGCAACCACATCCAAAAAGTTGAAAAATAAACACAGGGGCCATCTTTTGGTTCTTCTTCCAACTGAATACATGTCTGATCAACTACATCTACACCACCTTTGGTCATATTATAAAATGTGATTATCTCGGGCTTTTATTGTTCAGCAGTTTCTTGATTAATTGTTGTGGTCGAATGCATTGTGGAGAGTAATATAACAGATTTTCCAATTTTAGGGACATAGGATACCAAATTTTTGTTTTTTGAAAAACCAAAAGTGGAACCTAACTTCTATTATATTATACAAAATAACAATCACAAAACACAATTTATAATGCATATAATTGAAGCAAGAGTAATAAAAAAACGAATGCTCAACTTATTTGTTGCGTTTGAACGTCTATAAAACCAAAAGTGAAACGGCCAATAATAGGGGCGCTAAAATTCCCAGTGACGTAATTATTGGCGCTCAGCTTTAAAGGCCGTTTGATTTAATAACTCGGGATATACAAAATAGATTTCTCTTAAAATGAAAAGTTCTTCAAATAAATGCATTTTATTAAGCTACCTAAAATTTTAATGAAAAATATTGCATTTTGAAAATTTCGCAAACATTTTAAATTTTCACACGGCCTTTCAAGCCGAACGCCAGTAATTACGGGTTAAAGGTAACTAGAAGCCTTAAAAGTGGCCTTGAAAAAGTAGCATAAAAGATTTACAAGCAACTGGAAAGTTTTTAAGGACTTAGAGAAGCCTTACATGTTACCTAGAAGCCTTAGAAGTAGCCTATAGGCCTCACATATAATCTAGAATTCTTAAAAGTGTCCTAAGGCTTCACATAAAACCTAGAAGCCTTAGAAGTGGCCTATAGTCCTTACATATTACAGTAAAACCTGCCTGTAAAGGACACCAAATTGCAGAGCCAGGTGTCCTTTAACCGGAGAGTTGCTAAATATTAAAAATGGTAATTTTGAAAATTAAAACTGTCCTTTATAGAGAGGTGTCCTCTGGAGTGAGTGTCCTCTCACAGAGGTTCTACTGTACCTTGAAGCCTTAGAAGTGGCCTATAGGGCTCACATATAACTTAGAAGCTTCACATGTAACCAAAAAGTGACTTAGGAGAAGTGGCTTAGAAGACTTCAATAGAGAAAAGAATTCCCCAACTCTACTTACTTTCCAGAGCAACAGAGATGACCCTCTGCTCCGCAAGCCATTCTTGGAGTTCCTCAGCACTGAGCCCTGGCAGAGGGTTTTGTTGGCACTCCTCAATGAAATGGGCAATCTATAAAACACACACATGCTTAACCTAAGAGGCTTTATATATAAGAACATCTATTAATTTATTTCCTCAGGTTTTTACAATACCAATACGAGATTAATTGTATTAATTAAGTCTTCCTGTGCTCTTATCCCTTATGCTCCAATGGCCCCCAATTCTTGAAAAACTCCAACCCCACCAGCAATTGCAAGTAACTAAAAGGGACTCTGGCACATTTGTAAGTGAAATGTTGAACTGCTTTTCACATGTGTTGACATGTGGTGCACTTACAGTAAAAGCAGTTGCCTACCTCTACCCACCATGATTATCATAGCCTGTACCACGTGTACTAGGGATAAGCTAAAAAAAAAGTCTTCCTGTATATATATAAATGTGGTGATTTGAGAAGCAGTTGTGGTAAGGACATACAAGAGACAGGATCCAGAAGCAAACACCTGTGAGAAGTAGATCGGAGAGGAAAGCTTTCACTTTTTTAAATTAATATTTTTATTTAATCTGTGGTAAATCCATGTATGTCTTTTTAAAAAAGGCCTTTATGTGTATGTGCTTTATGCAAAGACACTGGAAAAAATAATAAAAGGTAAAAAACACACACAATTTGTGTACGATATTTTTAACCTGATAAGTAGAAAGTGATAATGAAGATAAGATTAGAGGCTGACTAAGCAGCAGCACTTCGGAATAAGATAGAACTAAGATGGTGATATATGTAAATATAGTCTGGGAATATCCTTAAGGATTATATATATTATATTAAAATATTATTCTATTTAAAATTATATTTCATAGATCCAAATACTCTGTTAAATCAACCGCCAGAGGTCATGCTTCCCCTATAAAAACTCGTTGTTGTTCTTCCCCGATGGCCGGTTCAAAACCTTTGTACATTATGTAAATAAGCTTTTCTTTTTTATTCTTACGCCTTAAGCCAGGCAGTACTTTTACCAAATTATGTTCTTTTATATATTCCTTTAGTTCAATTAAATTACTGATTAAAATTGTTTTTATTATCATACTTTCAAGATTTAACCACGACTGCATCACCATTGCCATAATCCTCAACATGATCTAAATTCAAGCAGGAAATCTCTATTCATTTTTATTTATAACATATATATATACAAAGTAGGTGTTTACTTAAAAAAAACCTACTTTTTAACAAAAAAAAAGACTTCATATAAAACCAAAAATATTAGTATGATATGAAATTTCATCATTATTATATTTCCAGCCACTGCAAACAGTGAAATGCCCGTATGCATATTTACAGAAAGTCATATCAAAAAGGAAAACATTCACTGCAGGATTTGTGGAAATATGATATCTGATGAAATCTCCCACTATATCATAGAATGCAAATATTTAGGTAAAGAAAGAGAAAAAACTCTTAAAAACACCTTCTAGAGATTTAGCAACCCACTGCAGATGCTGAGAACTATTTCAGAAAGAAAAATATAGCAATAGAACTCTATAATTTCTACAGATCAATTATAAATAGATTCATACACAAAAGAGGTAGTGAGGAAAGTTTAAGAATGGATGTGTATATAAATCCCTTTTCAAATAAAGGCTCACGTAAACATGGGGAAAGGGAAAGAAAAAATTACTGTATTATTTTGTTGTTGTATGGCGAATCCATACAGGGCAATGGGCCCTAATAAAAGCCTTTTTGTTGTTGTATGCATATTTACATATTAGCTCTTGTTAATTATTGCCGTTCTACAAGTATCTATTGAAGTCAACAATGAACAAAAAGAGGATAATAAAATCTGTTTCCTACCAGTTTGAGGCCAACAATGCGCAGGTTGAAGCGTGCGCAGCGTACTAGGGCCAAAGAGGCATCCAAACAAAGTTGCACGATCTCCCTGCATTTCTCCAAATCCAGGAAGGCTGCTCCCAGCTGCCGAGCGATCAGTACCAGCTTGGGGAAGGTATTCTGGCAACACTACACTTCAACATGTCATTTGAATTCAAGTATTGGTTGGACATAATTGTTAATAGTGTGGAATCAATAGATTTGCATAATTTGAAAAATCATTAGCTGGTTTGTTTACAAGAAGGATGTAGCTATATCAACTCCTTTTGATTTATTGACTTACATGGAATTCCCCGGAAGTGGGTGACAATAATTCACTGAAATGTAGACAAGTAAATAAATTAAGAACACAACAAGGTAATAAGACTAAATCCAAATAAATTAATGGTCTTATTACCTTGTAGTTCTAATCTACAGTCTATAAATTGTGTCTTATAAAAATCAAGAACAATTGATGAGGTTATGTACTTTTACACTAAACAAAGAGGTTTTACTGCATAGTAAAGGATCAATAAAAGTGTCACAGAGGGAGATCTAACTAAAGCCAGTACCTTGGAAGGGTCATTCTTTATCTCCGCCAGACACACCACCACCTGCTCCACTCCGGCTGTCAGGATGGGACCCACTGAGGTGGGGGACAGATGGGCAGTACATCCCACAAATGGCATCAGCAGGCCTGCCAGGTCCTGGTCATACATACATACAGCCCACGGCTTCAAACCTACTGTACTGGTAGGAAATATTGGTAGGGTATGGAATCATACACATACTGCAGAAAACATTTCTTGTGTTTGTCATATTCATACAAATCATACCTGTACAGTATAAAACATACACACAAGATAATAAGACCAAATCCAAATAAATAGTGTGTGACACTATTTATTTATTTGGTCTTATTACCTTGTGTTTATAATCTATAATCCAAATTGTGCCTTATTATAAAACATACAGTACACCATCAAACACACAAAGTATAACATCAAATACATCGTTTTTTTAAATTGATTCATTAATAATCTAAATCCTGTTATTGTTAGTAGGGAAAATATTTACATCGGGATATTTACTATAGGACCTCTCTAAAATGTAATTCTTTTTTCTTTTTTAAGTATAATTATTTTGTGATAAGGAACAAGGTGGATTATAGATTAGAAACATAAGTCAACAAAACCAAATAGAAAACCCTAACAAAATGTTGTTGCCAAAACATCATGCACATTTATTGTTGTTGTTGTTTATTATCCCCTTGTGTAAAGCACACATTTATTGAATTGGTCTTGCTACCATTTATCATTTTTATTATTGAGTCCATCAATGTATTCAACTTTATTTAATTACAAAATCAACACATAAGGTAACAAGACCAAATCCCATGGAATTTGTGTAATCTTTACACAAGGGGATAAGAAACAACAACAACAGACCAAATCCAAATTAATAAATGTCTGTGATGCAACAACACTTGGATACCAAAATATCTCAACCATTTCAATAATGTGGATTTTGTCTTGTTACCTTATATTTATCATCTATAATCCAAATTTGTTTCTTATCACCTATAAGGGTACTAAAAAAATTATGATTTTTTTTTCTTAATCTAAAAAAAAAAAAAGATAACAGAGAAAAAGAGAGTAGCATAGAACCTAAAAATATCAAAATAAATAGAACAAGGAATATCATTGTTGCGAAAACAACCGAGCCTTTGAGCAAAGTGACTCCTCTACTGGCTTATCAAAGTGATAAGAATTTTCACTTTGATTGAGAGCTTGTTTGTACTTCCCAATAAAATGATGTTCTATTCTATTTGAAAAATTTTATATAAACCTCTAACAATATTAATAATAATGATAAAGCACAATTTGGATTATCCTTATATATATAAAAATGAAATGCGAAATCGATGTTTGTTATCGCATCACGCAAAATCTACTGACTCAATCATTATGGAATTTCGCATGTAGGTAGCTGAAGATTTCGTTTAACATATAGGCTATTCAAAAAACTAAAAAAGTTAATGTGCTTTTTTTAAAAAATAAAAAACCAAAAAGCGTTAGTTCCAGTCTTTTACCGCTAGGGCGCAGCACTGGTCGCGACGATAAATGAATTTGATTTTTTTAAAGCATCGGTGGTTCAGTGGTAGAATGCTCGCCTGCCACGCGGGCGGCCAGGGTTCGATTCCCGGCCGATGCATTTTTTTTTTTAACAATTTTTAAAACTCATTTATATTATATCTTCTATATAAATGGAAATTTCATAAGTGGTGTTCGCTAAAAACTTTCGTTACAATGCATCAATTTCGACCAAATTTTCAACATTTATGTAAAACGAGATGGAGCAGGTTTTGCTTAACATCAAAATATTTTTCCTAACTTTAAAATACATAACTTTGCTGTTATCGATAAAATACAAAAAAAATTCAACAGAGTTAATTTTATTTATATATAAATACAAAAAAAAAATTCAGCAATTCATTCAACTCAATCTAAAAAAATATTCAAAACAAGCAATTTTAAGATAACACCATATGTAAAACAGTCGGCCAAGAAAACAACAACGATATTACATCTTTCTCACATATTCACACACAATCTTGATTAATAACACAGGTCTACAAAAAAAAACTTTTTTTTGCACAAGTGAACTTGATGCTGTTTCTAGTGTAACTTTTCATGCTGAACTCAAAAATCTAATCAGAAATTTCCCATCACCCATGGTTTTTGCCTGACGATCTTTTTTTAGTATTGGGATAAATACATGCATCCAACATGAAAGAGACTTACGAAAACATGAAACTGCTTTTGAAAAAGATAGAATATGAAAGATACGGTTGGAAAATATGCAGCGATTTGAAAGTCGTTGCTCTCTTGCGTGGATTACAGCTTGGATATACAAAATTTTGTTGTTTTCTGTGTGAGTGGGATAGCAGAGATAGGGAAAGGCATTACATTAAAAAAATGTGGCCAAACCGTAAAATCTTTACTCCAGGATATAAAAATATTGCAAATCTACCCCTGATCGATTCAGAAAATATTTACTCACCACCATTACATATTAAACTGGTATTAATGAAGAACTTTGTCAAGGCAATAGATCGAAATGCCAGTGGATTTGCCTACCTAAAACAAAAATTTTCTAGTATAAGTGAAGCGAAGATTAAAGAAGGCATTTTCGTTGGACCTCAGATTCGAGAATTGCAGCAGGATGGAAATTTTCAAAATAGTTTGAATGAAGTTGAAGCAGCAGCATGGAATTCCTTTAGAAACGTTTGCAAAAACTTCTTAGGAAGTGTCAAGGTTGAAAATTACCGAGACATAGTTAATGATCTGTTGCTTTCCTACAAGGCACTGGGATGTAACATGTCCCTCAAGATCCATTTCCTGCATTCACATCTAGATTTCTTTCCAGACAATCTTGGCGCAGTTAGCGATGAGCATGGTGAGAGGTTTCATCAAGCTATATCAAGCATGGAGAAGCGGTACCAAGGTAAATGGAGTCCCGCTATGCTTGCCGACGACTGCTGGGCACTCAAGAGGGATCTACCACAAGCAAAGTATAGAAGAAAATCCACTGTCACTGCTTTTCAATAATAAATATGTTTCGTTCATATATGCCTATATATTAACAATATTTCCAAATTCAAGTAGGTGTATCTCAGAAATATTGTGTAATAGAAAAAAACTAATGGTATATTTGGATTCAGGACATGTAGATAAGATGCTATTTCTTTGTGGACAAAATAAAATATTTTTTGATAAACCAGTTACGTGACATTGTTTGCAATTTTTAGTGTATTTATCCCAATACTAAAAAAAGACCGTCACGCAAAAACCATAGGTTATGGGAAATTTCTGATTAGATTTTTGAGTTCAGCATGAAAAGTTACACTAGAAACATAATCAGGTTCTCTTGTGCAAAAATCTTGTTGACCAGTGTAATTAAAACTAATCTTTAGCATTGTTTATTATACTTCATAATATATAATATTCGTTAGGCAAACTTTCACTCGGATAAAACCCGGGCGAAGCCGGGTACACATCCGCTAGTAGATTATAATACAAGAAAATAAGACCTAATCCAAATAATTTAATAGTATGTGACGTTTCGACAACAACATTGTCACACCCTCATCAGACAAGAATAAAAAATGATTTTTATTTCATTTTTATTCTTGTCTGATGATGGTGACAATGCTGTTGCCGAAACGTCACACACTATTAAATTATTTGGATTAGGTCTTATTTTCTTGTAATATTAATAATACTTAATAAAAATAAGGTTTCCAAATCTATTTGGTAATTTTGATAACATTTTCTATTTCTTCTTTTTTTCAAAGGGAATCCCAAGGTAATAAGATCAAACAAATATTCCTCATGGGACATTTTGGTAACGACATTGCTACTACAGTAGAACCTCCATGAGAGGATACTCACGCTAGAGGACACTTCTCTACAGTTTTCATCACCATAAAATTGCCATTTTTTGACTATTTAGCAACTCTCTGGTAAGAGACTCCCTAAATAACAGGGAGGTAGTTCTACTGTATATATATTTACAATAAAAGCTCCATGAGAGGACATCTCTTTCTAAAGAACACATTGGTTCTTTAAATAAATGCTGTCCTTTACAGAGAGGTACTTCTATACTGTATATATGTTATATTAAAATATTATTTTATTTAAATTATATTTCATAGATACAAATACTCTGTTAAATCGACCGCCAGAGGTCACTCTTCTCCTATAAAAACTTGTTGTTGTTGTTTCCTGATGGCCGGCTCAAAACTTTTGTATATTATGTAAATAATCTTTTGTTTTCCTTATTCTACTCGCCTTAAGCCAGGCATTACTTTTATCAAATGATGTTATTTTATATATTCCTTTAGTTCAATTAAATTACAGATCAAAATTATTTTTATTATCATACTTTCAAGATTTAACCACATCTGCATTAACATAGTATGATCCTCAAGATATTCCAAAATCAAGCAGAACATCTCATCTTTATTTATAACATATATATATATTTACAATAAAAGTTCCATGAGAGGACACCTCAGCCCTTCAACTAAATGCTGTCCTTTACAGAGAGGTACTTCTATACTGTATACTGAATTGTTAGATTATACAGTAGAACCTCCCTGTAAAGGACAACACCTAATTATAGAGCCCAAAGTGTCCTTTAGAGAGAGGTGTCCTCTTACCGGAGAGTTGCTAAATTGTCAAAATGGTAATTTTGCAAATGAAAACTGACCTTTGTAGAGAGGTGTCCGCTAAAGGAAGGTTCTACTGTACTTATATTTGAATTTTGCACCTTATTTCAAACTAGGGGGTATCCTTATCTATTACTCTAAAGGTTGAAGTGTACAAAGAGAAAGAGTTGAGGGAGAGAAAACAAAAATCTTTACCTCAGGGCAGAAGCGGCGTTCAGAGAAGAACTGGGTGTAGAGATGAAAGCCTCCCAGGTTGCCAAACTACAGCCAACAGTTGGTGATCACAGAGTGTGGGGTGGAAGACAAGACTTACCTTGTCAATGAGCTCCATCAGCCAGGAATACTGATACACCACCAATGTGAATACACCACACTACAGTCAATCTCTCTCTCTCTCTCACACCCTACTTTGTGTCAATGTAGGTTGAGCTTTTTTCATTTTCTTTTTAATTAAACACAAGGTAATAAGACCAAATCCAAATAAATGAATAGTATGTGACATTTCGGTAACAACAACGCTAGAACTTTTGTCTGAAGATGGTAACAACGACGCTGTTACCAAAACCTCACACACTATTTATTTATTTGAATTTGGTCTTATTACCTTGTGTTTATAATCTATAATCCAAATTGTGCCTTATCTTTTTTTAATTAACTTTTAACGATTTTCCAAATTTGTGCTTAAGATTTTTTGATAGGCATTAATAGTGCTCTCTCTCAAGGAGTCCATTGGTAGCAGAGTCTTTCCAATGGTGGACGCCAACACAAGAAGACCTTGTATACCATGTGGTGCACTTACAGTAAAAGCAGTTGCCAACTTCTAACCCACCATGATTATCATGGCCTGTACCATGTATACTTGGGATAATCAAACAAAAAGGCCTACAAATTACTTTTTCTATTTATTTTATCCATATATTTAGTCTTATTTATTCCCATTTATTCAGTTTTGCACATTTTACCTTATATAACCTTATGTTTAATTTAGTTAGAATATTTACCAGGTCTATTAGTATGAAACGCGAAAATGGGCGCCAGAGGCCGCTGTGCAACTTTATTTGAGCCGACGGTGGCGCTGTTGTAGGCGTTTTGTTCTTTGACTCACGTGGCATCAGCATGCGTGCAGTTTTAGAAAAATTCAAATCGTGAAAAATTTCTGGAGCCCGTGGAAAATGGCGATTTCCGAGCCAAAAAGTGCCCATTTGCGGGAAGTTTTGTTGTTCGCCTTCAACTGGAAGAAAAGTGCCACTGAAGCCCACCGAATGCTCGAGGAAGTTTACGGCGACCACGTTTGAGTAAATCGCAGTGTTACAGGTGGTTTAAAAAATTCCAAAGTGGCGATTTTGAACTTGATAATGAACCACATGGAAAACCGCCCCCAAAAGTTCGAGGACGCTGAACTGCAAGCTTTGTTGGATGAGGACAGTACCCAAATGCAGGAGAAACTCGCAAAACAGCTCCAGGTGTCTCAAGGTGCTGTTTCTCTACGTTTAAACAGCCTCGAAATGACCCAAAAGCTTTCCAGATGGGTCCCCCACGAGTTGAGCGAAAGGCAGCAATATCGGCGTCTGGTAACCTGCGAAGGGCTGCTCGCCAGGCATGAAAAGAAGTCATTTTTGCACCGAATCGTAACTTCTGATGAAAAATGGATCCACTTCAGCAATCCTACGCGCCAAAAGTCGTGGAGCCTGCCCGGCCAATTTCCAAAACAGACGCCTAGTCCCAATCGCTTCGGAAAAAAGGCAATGCTTTGCATATGGTGGGACCAGACCGGCGTGGTATATTTCGAGCTTCTGAAACCTGGCAAAATGGTCAATACTAGTCGCTACGAACAACAAATGCACAGTTTGAGAGAGGCGTTGAATGAAAAAAGACCGGAATGGCGTGAAAAGCACAACAACCTGATACTGCAGCATGACAACGCTCCAGCCCACAATGCTACGGTGGTCAAAAACACCATAAAAGACTTGGGCTGGGAACTCTTACCCCACCCGCTGTACTCATCAGAGTTAGCGCCGTCGAACTACCACCTTTTCACATCTTTAGGACATGCCCTAAAAAACCAGGAATTTTCGAACTCAAACATACTCCGAAAATGACTTGTTGACTGGTTCGACTCAAAAGGAATAGAAATTTTCAGACAAGGAATTCGAAAATTGCCTGAAAAGTGGTCCGAGTGTATAGCTAATCAGGGCAGTTACTTTGAATAAAAAATCTTTTGTTGTATGGAATTGGTGAACATTTGAATTCACTGAAAATTTTCGCGTTTCATACTAATAGACCTGGTATGTTTATATATAAAGGTTTAATATAATTTTTCTATGATTCTGTAAATATTCATTGAATTTATCATCATCACCTTTTTTGTTTACAAAAATGTTATATGAAAAATAAAGTAATGTAATTGAAAGAAATGGTTGCCCTCATGTTTACTGATCCAATGTTTTAATAATCTAAGGTTTATGTTGTAAGAAAATTATACATTGAGAAGAATTATACACCTTATATATGGACATTGTAATAAAGTAGTTTCAATCTCTCTCTCTTATATAGATTTTGAGAGAGATCATTAAAATTATTTAAAAAATCTCTGCATCAGTGAATATTTGCATTAAAAAAAAAAAAAAAAGCTAAAAAAATAGTGAAATTATGATGTCTTGAGTAACAATTTTTTAAAACTAATCGTATTTGATTAATGAAAAGGAATAAGGCACAATTTGAATTATAGATTATAAACACAGGGTAATAAGACCAAATTCAAATAAATAAATAGTGTGTAACATTTCATCGTTGTTACCATCTTCAGTCAAAATTCAGTACTTTCAGTATACATTCGGTACTTTTATCTGAAGATAGTAACAGCGTTGTTACCGAAACGTCGCACACTATTAATTTATTTGAATTTAGTCTTTTTACCTTGTGTTTTATAACCAAATTTTTATTTGATTTCCTATCATTTCAGTGACTGTCTGCCACAATCATTGCCCTGAGGAGAGAAAAATTTGGTTAATGTATAGCTATATCTTTCCCTAACAAATTGGATTTTAGACTAAAAATTTTCTAGTACCGTGGCTTGCCGTAAATGGTCTGTAATATGCAAAATAACTGGGGAAAAATGTTTACTGGAGACAGAGAGGTATAAAGAGTTGTAATAAAATACTAAGATATGGTATTGAGAGAGTAAAAAAAAAGATGTGGAGGGAGAAAAAAAGGATTAAAAACTTACAATGGTGATGACCCTGCCAAAGGATTCTCCTTCCTGCTTCTTTTTGCTGGATTCTCCCTTGTTTCTGATGTGGAACTCGGAGGAGGGGTTGAAAATCTATAGTGAGCACACACATACCATGGTCACCACCACGACAACAGCTGTGAGAGATAGGTTACCATGGAGAGGATGAGGAAAAGGCTGTCCAGAAGTCCGGGTCTCTCATCCGGAGTGAAGAGACGTAGCAGTGCAACCACCAGCCTCACTGCCATGTGGCACAGTTCCAGGATGCCCTCCTGGATCTCTGGGGACCATGTGTGGACCACCTTGGTGTTCAGGAGCTGCAGCACCCCAACTCTTCAGTGAGAAAACCACAAGAGATTTCTTCAGTGAGAAAACCACAAGAGATTTCTTCAGTGAGAAACAATGGGAGATTTCTTCAGTGGAAAACCACAAGAGATTTCTTCAGTAGAAAACCACAAGAGATTTCTTCAGTGGGAAACCACAAGAGATTTCTTCAGTAGAAAATCACAAGAGATTTCTTCAGTAGAAAACCACAAGAGATTTCTTCAGTAGAAAATCACAAGAGATTTCTTCAGTAGAAAACCACAAGAGATTTCTTCAGTAGAAAACCATAAGAGATTTCTTCAGTAGAAAACCACAAGAGATTTCTTCAGTAGAAAACCATAAGAGATTTCTTCAGTAGAAAACCACAAGAGATTTCTTCAGTAGGAAGCCTCAGATTTCTTCAGTGGGAAACCACAGGAGATTTCTTCAGTGGGAAACCACAAGAGATTTCTTCAGTAGAAAACCATAAGAGATTTCTTAAGCAGAAAACCACAAGAGATTTCTTCAGTAGAAAACCACAAGAGATTTCTTCAGTAGAAAACCACAAGAGATTTCTTCAGTAGAAAACCACAAGAGATTTCTTCAGTAGAAAACCACAAGAGATTTCTTCAGTAGAAAACCACAAGAGATTTCTTCAGTGGGAAACCACAAGAGATTTCTTCAGCAGAAAACCACAAGAGATTTCTTCAGTAGAAAACCACAAGAGATTTCTTCAGCAGAAAACCACAAGAGATTTCTTCAGTAGGAAACCACAAGAGATCTCTTCAGTAGAAAACCACAAGAGATTTCTTCAGTAGAAAACCACAATAGATTTCTTCAGTAGTAAAACCACAAGAGATCTCTTCAGCAGAAAACCACAAGAGATTTCTTTAGTAGAAAACCACAAGAGATTTCTTTAGTAGAAAACCACAAGAGATTTCTTCAGTAGAAAACCACAAGAGATTTCTTCAGCAGAAAACCACAAGAGATTTCTTCAGTAGAAAACCACAAGAGATTTCTTCAGCAGAAAACCACAAGAGATTTCTTCAGCAGAAAACCACAAGATATTTCTTCAGTAGACAACCACAAGAGATTTCTTCAGCAGAAAACCACAAGAAATTTCTTCAGTAGAAAACCAAAGAATATTTCTTCAGTAGAAAACCACAAGAGATTTCTTCAGTAGAAAACCAAAGAATATTTCTTCAGTAGAAAACCACAAGAAATTTCTTCAGTAGAAAACCAAAGAATATTTCTTCAGTAGAAAACCACAAGAGATTTCTTCAGTAGAAAACCAAAGAATATTTCTTCAGTAGAAAACCACAAGAAATTTCTTCAGTAGAAAACCAAAGAATATTTCTTCAGTAGAAAACCACAAGAAATTTCTTCAGTAGAAAACCAAAGAATATTTCTTCAGTAGAAAACCAAAGAATATTTCTTCAGTAGGACAGGAGATTTGGTTGAACCACAGAGAGAAACAGATCACCCCCTCCCCATCAATCAATCAATCAATCAATCAAAATTTATTTCACCCACGTACAACATTCACTTTATACAAACTATACACGTTACCATGCCTTACTCAAACTATCTACAGAGGTTTTATGAGATACAAGGTGTTATATTTTTGTTCTGAAAATAAATCAATCAAATTTTAAATCTTTAGATAAAACAAAGGCATATATTGGATGCCAGACCTAATGAGAGAAGCACCTCACTAACCGAAATATTGGCAAATAAATCTATTTATTCAATCCAATATATTATGTTACATGGTTTGGTATATGGTATAAGATACAGATAAACATTGATGGATGGGATCCTATTAACTGGAACACGAGTCCCACCACCTCAACAAAATGACATGGGACAATTTGTATCAAAATTAGAAAAATAAGACTACATCCAAATAATCAAAAGGTAACTCCGCCTTTGCCGGTCCCAAACCTGGATGAAAAAAGAGTAGGGGGAGCAGTAACAAGCTCACTAAAAAAACCTGGGCTCAGCTGGCCAGGCTGATAGTACCCTGTAAGGGCTCCTAATCCAGGGATACAGGATGAGCAGCGTTTGTACTCCATGTTAGGAGCAGCTGCACATGGCGTCTGTTTCACATGTCAGAGGCGGCCATTTCTTTTGGAGCTAAGTCAGTCTGCCACTGAGTAGTGCTCCCAGCCTTAATGACAAAGGCAGACACATTCTTCTTCACCCAGTCATGATGGTTGTCAAACAGACACCATCAAGGGTCACAACTTGATATCCTATGATTGAGTGGAGATAAGAAAGAAGATCACAAGGTAACAAAACCAAATCCAAATAGGATTTTAATCTATAATCCAAATTTTACCTAATCATCATGATAAAGCATAATTTGGATTATAGATTAGAACTACAAGGTATTAAGACCAAATCCAAAAAATAAATAAATGGTACATGACGTTTTGGGAACAATGTTGTTACAATCAAATGGTTGTCTGATAAGGAGGTAACAACGCTGTTACCAAAATGTTACACACCAAGTATAGAAAGAAGCCATTAACTATGCCATTGACAGTTCCCAAGGATGGAAGAGGAGAGATGGGTAAGTAGTAAAAAGCTTGCTAAATAAAACCTGGGTTCAGCTGGCCAGGCTGATAGAAGACTGTAAGAGCTGTCCAACCAGGAACAGAGAATTAGCATAGCCCAAGTTAAGATCGGCTGCACATGTCATCTGTTCATGTCAGACAGTTGAAATTTGAGCTAAGACGGCCTCTCAAACTTGAAGCTCACAATCACTCAGACTTTACATTATTTTATTGGGAGGAGATAAGAAGATGAATATCACAATAAAATAAATGAAGAACTATCAAAGAAAAAAAAAAGAGAGATGTGATCAAACCTGGGAAAAGGCACAATTCGGATTATAGAATAGAAACACAAGATAATAAGACCAAATCCAAGAAAATAAGACCCAATACAAATAAATTAATAGTGTGTGACATTTCGGGAACAACGCTGTTACTGAAACGTCACACACTATTCATTTATTTGGATTGGGTCTTATTTTGTTGTATCTATAATCAAAATTGTGCATTATCAAGACATAATCCAAATAAATAAATGGTGTATGCCAGTTTGGTAAACAGCATTGTTACCATCATCAGAAAAAAAGTACTCCTTTATCAACAGTACTTTTGTCTGATGATGGATGGTAACAATGCTGTTACAGAAACATCACACACTATTTATTTGAATTTGGTCTTAAAACATTGTGTTAGCAATTCTAACAAGAGAACAACAGCCTTTGATATCCAGACTGGTCATCTATGGACAATGACTTTCCAGAATGGTTGCAAGGTTTTCTCACTAAGTACTAAGTGCAATTCTCAACCTGCAACCCCAAAACACATTATTGACTGTATTGACTCATCCATTGATGAGATCTACTCATCCCCAGCAGACACCATCAACAAGCTTTACAAGCTTGATATCCTAATATGATTGAATGGAGATAAGAAAGAAGAAGATTGTATTCATTCATACATTGATGAGCTCTACTCATCCCCAGCAGACACCATCAACAAGCTTTACAAGCTTGATACCCTGATATGATTTAATGGAGATAAGAAAGAAGAAGAGAAATTCTAACCTTAGAGAAGGCTTCCAACAGGAGGTTGTTGATACGGAAGTCTGGGAGGTCCTCCAGAATCACCCGGGCTTCTAAGACACCCAACCAACAGGTGAGGAGGACATGAGAGAGAAGGGGAAGCAGAACTGGAACTACCTGGGGACTCAGAGATCCAGATGAGAGACCCCAGGAGCTGGTAGAAGGCCTCCTCCTTGCGATAGGGAATAGACCACTTGGTGGAGAACACTCGGCCCTCCAGGCTGGATAGCAGATCGCTGATCAGTACCAAGGGATCCAGCTGCTGGGGGCCTTGTTGCTGGGAGGACTTCTCCTGAACACATTCCAACTTCGCATCAGCAAATAACCTCTTTATGATGCATTGATAAAGCACAATTTGGATTATAGATTATAATACAATAAAATAAGACCTAATCCATAAATGTTGGACTTAGGTCTTATTTTCTTGTACTCTTTATGATGCATTAGCATGCCATCTGTTATGAAAATCCGAATCTATTATAGACACGTATGATTCTATTAAAAATTAAACAATTTCTACTGCCCATACTGCAATGGAAAAATTAATGGGAAGGCCTGGATCATCAGTGGTTTTGCCAGTTTAATCTACCACTGGGAGGGTTCACCACTAATGAGCCAGGCCCTCCCATTAATTTTTTCCATTTCAGTAAGGGCAGCAGAAATTGTTTAATTTCTAAAAGAATCATACGCGTCTATAATAGTTTTGAATTTTAATAACCTCTTTATGATAAGGCACAATTAAACAAGAAAATCACATTATTGACTGTATTGGCTCATCCATTGATGAGCTCTATTCATCCCTAGCAGACACCATCAAAAGTCTCGAGCTCTAGAAGCTTGACACCCTAATATGATTAAGTGAAGATAAGAAAGAAGAAGAAGAATAAATAAGAAAATAAGACTAAATCCAAATAAATTAATAGTGTGTGATATTTCGGTAACAGCGCTGTTACGGAAATGTCACACACTATTAATTGATTTGGATTTGGTCTTATTACCTTGAAAGTAACTTCCTTAATTCAACTCTTACTGTAATTCAACTAAGTTTTCAAACCTCAATAAGCCTTTTTACACTCATGGACAAAACTTAAGGAAGTGAAAAGTCTTTGATGTGTCCTGTCATTTATTTTTTTAAAGAAGAAGAGGCAATTTTGTTCACACTTGATTACACTACACTTGGTATCTTCAATAAAGGTCACTGTAATATCTTTTAGAGTTATTGTCTGAATCTCAATATACATGCTGAAAGGTACAGCTTCCTTAAGTTTTGACCAAGAGTGTATATACTAAATTCTGTCCTAACCAGTCTTGATCCCTGAAGAACCAACATATACAGTATATATGAATATTCAATGATAATCACTAGTATACATTATTAAGATCCCTTGAACTCCACATTAGACAGGTATTAGTGTAGTTAGTAAAAGCAACCAAAAAAAAAAAAAAGGGAGAATCAGTAAACTATTGAGGGGACATTTATACTACAAAGAGTCTTCTTTCTTATCTCTACAGGCCATGATAATCATGGTGGGTAGTTATCAACTGCTTTTTCTGTAAGTGTACCACATGTCTACACATGTAAAAGCAGTTACAAAGAGTAACACAAGATAATAAAACTAAACCCAAATAAATAATACTGTGCGACATTTTGGTAGCAATGATTTTATCAAAATGTCACACACTATTTATTTGGTCTTATTATCTTGTGTTTCTAATATATAATCCAAATTGTACATTTCAGTAAAGGTGTTGCTACTGAAACGCCACACTATTCATTGATTTTATTTGATATTATTATCTTGTTTTTAATCTATAATCCATGATAAAAGGTACAATTTGGATTATAGATTATAAACACAAGGTAATAAGACCAAATCCAAATAAATAAACAGTGTATGACGTTTCGGCAACAGCGTTGTTACCATCAAAAGTACTGAATGAATATTAAACTACAGCATATTTTAAATAATTACTGTTATCCATTTAGAAAACTAACTTTTTCTGATCTGTTATCTTGTTTGCAGACTTGATCACAGTGACTATTTAAAACATGCTGTGGTAAAATTTCTCATTCAATACTTTTGTCTGAAGATGGTAACAATGCTGTTACTGAAACATCGCACACTATTTATTTATTTATTTGGATTTGGTCTTATTATCTTGAATAATGGTCTTATTATAAACTGAAGGTAATTGTGCCTAAATAGGTCTTATTACCTTGTGTTTTTAATGTATACAGTTTACTCTCGTTATAACGCCACCATCCGGATTTTGCAAAAAAGCGGCGTAAGGCGAGGGTGGCGTTGTATCGAACACGTTTAAAATGTGAAATTTGAAGATACAAAAAATTATTTATAACAATTACTAAAAACAACTTATACCCTAAGTCAATATATAGAATGCCGGCATTAATTAATTAATATGACAAATAGGAATAATTAATTTATAATTTATTCATAAAAAAGTAATTACATTTTCTTGAAGAAGTCTGTGATCACAACTTGTGTTTTCGCTCCCTTACTTATGGCATAGACACGGCGTAAGAAATCCGCAGATAGATTGACGTCGTCAGATGTTGCTCTCTTGGAGTGCTCAAGAAACAACAAAACTGTCTCAGCAGCTGTTCTGGCTTCCCTTAACGATGGTAGGCGCTGGGTCACTATTGCATCATCATTCTCGCCAAGTTCTTCTTTCGCTGTAACAGTGGACACCAGAAAATTGTCATCTGTTAGCTTCATTTCCGCCTCCTGGGAATCATCAACCAGTTGAAACTCCCTTTCAGTCATCAAAATCTCTGGTGTAATAGCGAAGATGTCGCGAATGCGATCGAGCAGATTTCCATATTTAAGAGGCTCAACTGCAGCAGTAGCTGATGGAATCAGGGATCACAGAATCCCAAGCCATTTTACAATAGCGCACAGCGTAATCCAGACGTAATTCTGTGGGTAGATGGGCATCCGCCAATTCCACCATTTTCTGGAGTTGAAGCTTGCGATATTGAGCCTTGAAACTTTTGATGATGCCACTATCCAGTGGTTGCAGATTGGCAGTCATATTTGGTGGAAGGAAGTGTATCTTTATGTTGCTGAGACCATCATTAGGGACGCAGTGAGACGTAGCGTTATCTAACAACAGTAGTATACGACGTCCTTTCAGAGACAAGCTGCTTGTTGAACTGCAGTAGCCATTCTTGAAAGATACTAGAGGTCATCCATGCTTTGCTGTTAGATGTGTAAGTGCAGTAGAAGTGTGGACTAAAGTTTCTGAAGCATCGAGGCTTTGCCGATTTTCCAATAATCAGCAATCGCCGCTTGTCTGTTCCAGTAGAGTTGCAGCAGAGTAGAACAGTGATTCGTTGCTTCATCCTTTTGACACCATGGCAGCTTTAATCTTTGTGAGCAAGTGTTCGGTCAGGAATGAGCTGAAAAATAATCCTGTTTCGTCTGCACTGTATATGTTAGCTGGATCATATCCGGAGTTCGCCAGAATACTGTTCAAATTTGTAAGATGTTTATCAATGATAGCTGGAGAAATCGATGCGCCTTCCCCACAGAGCCGTCGTTGCGAAATATGGAATCTCCCTTTAAATCGCTGCAGCCACCCACTGCTGTACGCGAAATTTTCTGGTACGTCCAAATGCTCGCCAAGTTTTTTTGCATTTTCTCTTAAGAGATCATCAGTAATAATAATATTATTGGCACGCTTTTGGGTAAACCAGTTAAAGAGAGCGTCATCCAAGTCACTAAATTTTCCGACTCTTTGTCTCTTTGAAGAACCAACAGTATAATTTACCCACTTCTCAGCCTGAGTGAGAATATCACGGACAGTTGTTCGTGGAAGTGAGAAACGCTTTCCAATCTCATTCTTCGACATCGTAGGGTTATTTCTTGCCAACTGGCATATCTCCTTCTTCTTTTCAATGGTGATCGACTCACGTTTACGCTTTTGGGAACTCATGATACGACAATAAAGTTGTTGTGTTGACGTTAGCAAAGGATGAAGAGACTGTGTATGTCCCAGGAACAAGCAGGAAAAGGGTCTGCTGGCTGTTCACACAATCTGTTATCTGTTGTGTCAACAGCAAACAAAGTCTGGCGCCATTGGCGTAAAAAAAAATGCAGACAGGAAAGGGGGAGCGGGGGGGGGAGTGAGGGACGTTGTGAGCGGCGCTATAACGAGTGGTTTTTGCTACTTGGGATACGAAAAATCAGAGGCGGAAGGTGAACAGCGAGGGAGTGGCGTTATATTGAGAAAAATACATTGATGTCGATTGGGACAAAACGAAAAAGCGGCGTAAGGCGAGGGTGGCGTTATAACGAGAGTAGACTGTATATCCTAATTGTACCTTTTTACGACACAAAGAGAATTTAAGAAGAAAAAAGATGAAAGGAAGTATCGAAAGGAAGTAAAGGAAGGATGAAAGTAAAGGATGAAAGGAAGTAAAGAAACCCTAACTAATAATTAACCAGTAAAAAATGTTAAACCAAAAGTATAAAAGAATGTAGTTACTTCCTCCTCCTTTTTGTTGAGTCACTTCCTCTTTGTCTGAAATATGGTCAAAGCAGAGAAGTCACTAGCTGAGTCTTGTTGGTAAAATTTGTAATATGAGATTCCATATTTCAATATTAAACAAAAGGTAATAAGACCATATTCAAGTGAATAAATAGTGTGTGATTATTTTGGTAACAGCGTTGTTACCATCTATAGACAAAAATACTGGATGAGAAAATATATCGCAGCACATTTTAAATAGTTACTAAAGTGAACACAAGGTAATAAGACCAAATCCAAATAAATAAATAGTGTGTGACGTTTCGGTAACAGCCTTGTTACCATCTTCAGACAAATTGTGCCTTATCAGATTCAATACCTGTATTGGGGGGGTCGATGGAAGGCTGTTTAAACCATTTGGTTTTCGACTACTACGACCCGGGTTCGATTCCCGCATTGGACACTTTTCTATTTAAAAAATGAAAAAAAAATGCTCCAATGGCCCTTGATTCTTGCAAAAGTCCAACCCCACTAGCGAGTGCAAGTTACCAAACGGGGCTCTCTGGCACATTTGTAAGTGCAAAGTCGAACTGCTTTTCACATGTGTAGACATGTGGTGCGCTTACAGTAAAAAGCAGTCGCTAACTACCCACCATGATTATCATGACCTGTAACACGTGTACTAGGGATAAGCAAAAATATATATATTATAATTTAAATAAAAAAGATAAGATTATTTCTGTTGTTTTGGATCATATTGATTTGTATGCTATGGTGTTGCAGTCGTGGCATGAATCTTCTTGAAAGTAAAATAATAAAAATAGTATAGATTAAAAATTGCTTTAATTGAGCTATAAGATAAACATAATTCTGTAAAAGTCCCGCCTGGCTTAAGGCGCAAGAATAAATAAAACAAAATATTATTTACATAATCACAAAGTTTTGGGTCGGCCAATCGGGGAAGAACAACAATGAGCATTTATTGAGAAAGCGCGACCTCTGGCAGTCGATTTAGCAGAATATTTGTATCTATGAAATATATAATTTTAAATAAAATAATATTTTTATACAACATATATATATTTGTATTAACTCATGTACTAGTCACAACTACTAGTTGCTGGAGGATGATAGGGTACAACTGGGATTGCAGTAAAACCTCCCTTTAGCAGACATTCCGCTAGTGGACACCTCTCTACAAAGGACAGTTTTCATTTGCAAAATTACCATTTTTACTATTTAGTAACTCTCCGCTAAGAGGACATCTCTCTACAAAGGACAGTTTTCATTTCCAAAATTACCATTTTTACTATTTAATAACTCTCGGGTAAGATGAAACCTCTCCCTAAAGGACAATTTGGCTCTGTAATTAGGTGTCCTTTACAGGGAGGTAGTTCTACTGTACAAGATTAGAAACCTAAGATAACATAAAACCACTTATCCAAATAAAAAAACTGTAATATTTTGGTAACAGCGTTGTTACCAAAATATTATAAACAATTTATTTGGATGTGTGTGGAAGTGTTGTTACCATAAGTGGATCCAAAGGTCTACACACAAAGAGATGTTTTAGTGTTTAAAGTACAGAGAAAAGTGAAGGAGAGAAAAGAACAAAGTCCTTTTTTGGAAGCAGCCCTTCACCTAGAGCTTCGACAGCTCGATAAGAAAAGATAAGAGATAGTTCTAACTTATCCTACCATGTCTTGCTTACCTGAAGGGGGAATTCCCTCAGACAACTGTAGAGAAAGAAATAAATTATCCTAATCAATTCTTTTATATCTATATATATATAAATGAATGTTTGTATGTTTGTTTGTATGTCCGGTATACAAATTCGCAGTAGTTCACTAATTCAAACCAAAATTTCCATACATAGGTAAAAAAATACGGGGAAGACGATAGGCTATTTTAAAAAATATATAAATCAATTATTCAAACTATATATTTTTAGTCAGAAAATGATGATATTGCTGTATCATGTTTGATTATCAGATACAAAATTATATAGGGAAAAATTCCAAAAAGCAGAGACCACGGGTGAAATCAGTTCATTATTTTGTACGCAGGAACAAAATTCTAACAGAAAAACATTCATTCGAGCAGAAAACAAAAGCCAGATCATCTTTCTATAAAAATATCGCTTCTCAGACACAAAGTTTGGAGCGGGACGTTTCACAAGAGTGACATCCACGGCGCCAATTTATAATTGTAACGAATAGTATTTGAATAAAAACATTTAATCGGGTAAAACCCGGGCGTTGCCCGGGTCATTCGGCTAGTAAGGAATAAAAAAAAAATAATTTTATACAATCAAAAATGATAAAGTACAATTTGGATTATAGATTATAATTTAAAAAAAAAAGACTTAATCCAAATAATTTATTAATGTGGAGGTCGGTGAGGTGGAATGAGGGTCGGTGGAAGGGTGGTCTAAACCATTGGTTTTCGACCTCTAAGACCCATAAACTCCGCCTTTGCCGGTCCCAAGCCCGAATGAAAGAGGAGGAGGGGGAGCAGTAACAAGCTCACTAAAAAACCTGGGCTCAGCTGGCCCGACTGATAGTACCCTGTAAGGGCTCCTGATCCAGGGATACAGGATGAGCAGCGTTTGTACTCCATGTTAGGAGCGGCTGCACAAGGCGTCTGTTCCTCATGGCAAAGGCGGCCATTTATTTTGGAGCTAAGTCGGCCTGCCACTGAGTAGTGCTCCCAGGCTTAATGACAAAGGCAGTTGCATACTACTTCACCCAGTGTGGAGATAAGAAAGAAGAAGACCCAGGATCGAATCCCACATTGGGTACTTTCACACACTAATAAATTATTTGGATTAGATCTTATTTTCTTTTTTTATTATACAATCAAAAATTTAAGGAAACAAGTCCAAATCCAAAATCAATAATTCTTATACGGCCATAATCTAAAATCTCCAAATTGTACTTTCTCATTATACAGTAGAAACTTTCCTTTAGTGGACACCCCGCTAGCAGACACCTCTCTACAAAAGACAGTTTTCATTTGCAAAATTACCATTTTCACAATTTAGCAACTCTCTGGTAAGAGGACACCTCTTCCTTAAGAACACTTTGGCTCTGTAATTAGATGTCCTTTACAGGGAAGTTCTACTGTACAATCAAACTTTTTTTAAAGCTTTTATTTTACTTGCTTCCATTGCCTGTTTGTCTACAAATCTTATAATTAATATAAGATATTCCAATTATGTTTTGTTGTTGTTTCTTATATCCTTATGCAAATATTACACAAATTCAATGAGTCCAATGAGACATTGAGCTGTTTGGTGATAAGCAGCGGCCTCTCTCGAAAGTCTGGTTTAATCTGCCATCCTAATTTCAGTCGTCCCAATTAGCTGCCTTCCTACAATCTCAATTTTCAGAAGTCTTTAATATCAATTTATTCCTATTACCTGCGATTCTAATGGTTTCTACCATCCTAAAAGACCCCCCCCAAATCCAAAATTATCAAATTAAGTGTGAGGTTTGGTATAACAGCATTTAGTTACCATCATTCAGACTTGTTACTTATGCTAAGTCAGCCTGCAACTGAGTATTTCCCCCAGTCTTAATGACAAAGGCAGACGCATTCTACTTCACCGAGATAAGAAAGAAGAAGAAGAATACTTGTTACCAAAACATCATTCCTAATTTGATAATTTGGATTTGTTTCTTTTCATCTAGTTTATATTTTCATCTATGGGGCTATGTCTACTTGGGAGTTTAGTAATCATTATTATTATTATTTTGTAGCTGTAAAGAGATGCCAGGTGTTCCTCACATTGGGGAACAATGAGGAAGTGATAAACCGAAACTAAACTAATGATGAATAACTCAGAGAAAACTTGCAGATGGCAGCAACCTTGGCTAGAGCAGTTGTCAATATAGGAGCCATGGTCCTGATCCCAGTCCTCAACTTGATTTTTATATATGACTCTCTCTATCTCTCTTACCTATTTTTTAAAATCTTTCTAAAACCTAAGCTCAAGACACCGTAGAAATTTTAAAAATAAGTCGTTGAATATCAAACACAAGGTAATAAGGTCAATTCCAAATAAATAGTGTTTGATGTTCCGGTAACAACATTGTTACCATCATCAGACAAAAGTATTTTCTGATTGATATTGTCTGATGATGGTAACAACATTCAGTACTTTTGTCTGATGATAATAATAATGTTATTACCAATACGTAACTCCGCGTAACTCCGCCTTTACCAGTCCCAAACCCGGATGAAAAAGGAGGATGGGGAGCAGTAACAAGCTCACTAAAAAACCTGGACTCAGCTGGCCAGGCTGATAGTACCCTGTAAGGGCTCCTGATCCAGGGATACAGGATGAGAAGCGTTTGTACACCATGTTAGGAGCGGCTGCACATGGAGTCTGTTCCTCATGTCAGAGGCAATGATTGAGTGGAGATAAGAAAGAAGAAGAAGACCAATACGTCACATACTATTTATTTGCATTTGGTCTTATTACCTTGTGTTTCTAATATATAATCCAAATTGTACCTAATCGCTATACCCAGTAACTTTGAAGTTGACTATGTTGTTTAGACAATCAATAAATAGACTGGGTTGTGCCCGAGTATGCTGAACACAATATGCAAATTATCCTATTATCAGACCAATTACTATATTACATGGTTGTAACTATTTAACAGCAACTTCTTACCTACACATACCTTGATATTTTTTCAAAATTTCATTTTGATATACCAAATATTTTGTGGAAACAAGGCGGAAGAAACAGAATATGCAAATTAGCTAAAAAAAACAAATGGTTGCCTGTAAAGTCGGTTTTACGGGCGAAGATTTTACGTGACAACGGTAGAATATTTATTGATATGAATATAATTAAATTGCACAATAGGAACAAGGAATTGAATGAAAATAAGAATTGCACAAATTTTAACTATAGAAATATATTTTGTTTACTAAAACATTGTACATGTAAACTTAAACTTAACTAATTCCTATTTGAGTGATTTTGTTGAGGATAGGACGATGATAGGAGAAATATGAAATGAAAGGAAGTGTTTCTGCTGTAATGTGTCTTGCGAAAGTCAAGTCGATAGTTGTTCCTTTTAACGTAGTTGACTTAGAAACGTTTGATACGCAATCAAGATTATACGTATTTTTCATGAATTTAAGAAACGAGTTGTCAGGCTTTACGTTTTTGTTAAAATCACCACACAGAAGAATCGGTATACTAGAATCAACTTGCACGAACGGTGGCACGTACTGGCTGTTGTGAATGTACGGACCGAGTCCTTGCCATAGTAACATTCCAATATCCTGCATACTAGCTCCTGGATGAATATATACAGCACCGAGTATAAACTTGAAGCTAGTATTAGCGGCGAAGCAAGTAACTTCAGTCATGCACATGTCACCCTTGGTTTTAATGACAGGAGTTACGTCTGTAATCGCAACTTGGAACACTTCCGCCGTAGATGTCGATGATAATTTACGATAGATCGCCACTCCACCAGCCGCGTTGGTATTTGAAAATCAAAACACTTATTCAGATCGAAGGTTCAAATTTTTGCTAAATAAATTTGAAATTAAATAAAATTTGTAATTGTAAATGATGAAGTTGATAATTAAAACATTTACTTAAATTAGATGTTAAAATTCTTGCTCAACACAGTTTAAATAAAGTTTTCTTATATCTGCCACTTTTTCTTAATATTTGTAATTTTAAAGAATCAATTCGAAAATCAAAACATTTATTCAGATCGAAGGTTCAAATTTTTGCTAAATAAATTTGAAACTATTTAAAATTTGCAAAATAATAATTAATTAATTAATTAATTTTAAACTAATAATTTACTTAACACTATCAACATTTATCAATAGTATGGCATAACCTATAAACTCAGTTTCTCAACTTTTGTGTCAATCTAACAATTAATCAATCAATCATAGTTTACGATAATGAAATATCAGTGTACAATTATTTACCTTTATTGTTGTAGTTGTTGTAAATGACGAATCTAAGCACTCCACATTTTCACTACAGACACAGCTGACGATACTTTAACCACACGTGTGAACTTGTATTATGACGCTTTCTTGTTTTTCCAACGCCCAGAACGTTCGAGAAAGACAAAGACAGAGACAAGCATGCGCCGATTCAATGCGCCTAATTCTCTAGCGCTGCGCGCGCAGCACTCTCGTTCGGTGACTCATCGTAACGTTACCGGGCGTTACACTTTTTCATAAGTGACTCCCAGCCGCAACCTAATTTAAGACGTTGTCACGTCAAAAAAAAAGATTAAGTTGCATATTTCAGGGATGGAACTATGAGAAGGACTCCTTCCAATTTCATTGGGATAGGGCAAATATTATGGAAACTTGTAAGAAACAAATAAACACCCACCCCACCTCACTACAAACTTTTCTACTTTATTTATAGAAATAGCAACAAGAGCACAAACCCAAATAAACATTCTATATTTGACATTTTGGTAGCAACTTGGATTATAGAATCCCACCCAAGGTATACATAGGCTGAAGATGGTAAGTATGGTGATACAAATATCTACATAGTATTTATTTGGATATATGATCTTGGTATATATTTCTATGAACTTTTTTTTTTTAAATTCAAATATTGGTGATTTGAAAGATGAGCTTTTGCTGTATATATATAGTGTAACCTCAACATTCCAAAGGATCAAAGCTCTCCTTTACTTAGCTTTCAATCATTTCACACTTTCTTTGCTGCATTGGTATTTGCCATATTGGTTCTGTATCTGGTTTGGCTTTGATATGATATGAATCACAAGGTAATAAGACCAAATCCAAATAAATAAATAGTGTGTGACAGTGCCTTGACAGTTTTATTTATTAATTATTTAAAATCATTTTTTATCAGGGTGGGGTGATGGATGTAGAGCTATTTATTTTGATTTGGTCTTATTACCTTGTGTGTTTATAAACTTATCGCGGGGGAATATGATACAATAAGGCATGGGCTCCAGGAGTGGACTAGCCTTGGTAGTCTGGTATCTTCAAAGATAGCCTGAGGGCATTCATCCAGAAAGAAAGCTGTTTTACAAGTTTCGTTTTAGTGGGACTCTCACTGAGACATTGCTATCTATGAGTCATTCAACAATCCAAAATGGTCCGTAGTCAAAACATCACCTCCCTATCTCTCTGCGTGACAGAGAGAGATAATTAGTTTTAAAAAATAAATCAGCATTTGTACTCCATGTTAGGAGCGGCTGCACATGGCATCTGTTCCTCATGTCAGAGGCGGCCATTTCTTTTGGAGCTAAGTCAGCCTGCCACTGAGTAGTGTTCCCAGTCTTGATGACAAAGGCAGACGCATTCTACCTCACCCAGTATGGAGATAAGAAAGAAGAAGAAAAAATAAATAAACTATTTTCCCACTTTCACTTTGGAGAAACGTTGCGTCACCACATCAATAGGTTCTCATCCAATCTCTTTTTTTACATTTTTCTGAAGAACTTTAGAGCGAAACCTCTTTCAACACAAATCTTTTCAAGACCTCTTTATTCTCATCAACTCATCCCTTTCTCTTCCAGATATGTCATTGTGTGTAACATACTTTGTATTTATTTAAGTAAACTATTTGATTATTCTTTGATTTTTCTTTATAGTTAGGCAGTCGGGAACACTACTTTACTTTTGGTAATTTTGCATATGTTTGTTTGGTTCATATATTTTGATTGGGGGGTCGGTGGAAGGCTGGTTAAACCGTTTGGTTTACGACCACTATGACCCGGGTTTGATCCCCGCATTGGACACTTTTTTCTGTTTAAAAAAAAAAAATGCTCCAATGGCCCCCCGATTCTTGCAAAAGTCCAACCCCACCAGCGAGTGCAAGTAACCAAACGGGGCTCTGGCACATTTGTAAGTGCAAAGTCGAACTGCTTTCACATGTGTAGACATGTGGTACGCTTACAGTAAAAAGCAGTCGCTAACTACCCACCATGATTATCATGGCCTGTACCACGTGTACTAGGGATTAGCAAAATATATATATATATATATATTTTGATTAACTTTGTTGACAATTCAATAAAATAATTCCTTGCATCATCAATAATGAGTAATATGCCTCCAAGGAAAAGTTCCTTTTTGTTAGAGGTGATTATCTTTTCATTAAATGTAAGATACTTTAAAATTTGTAAATTATATTGTTTAAATATAATTTGTATTTTTAAATTTAATTATTAAAAAAAAAATTGTAAATTTATATATGTAAATTCTTGTGCAAAATTAATGTATAATAGAGGATTTGCATATGTCTAGTTAGTTAAAAAGAAAAGTGTAGTTTTTGTTTGAGCAGAGAAGCTAGATGCTCTCAAGGGCTTCAAGTATTAAAAAGAAAATATTTTAAAAGGGGTATGTGCCATCTCTGTCCTCCCCAACACTTTTTCAAAGGTTCTCCCATGTGTAGGTCTCTTTCAACCTCAGAGTTGCAGAAATTGTCATGTGTTGCATTGAATTGAAAAGACACTTTTCTCCCTGGAGGCCTGAATAATTTTACTCAATAACCTTGTTGTGATTGGATTGGAAGTATTGTGACTATCCCTTATTGCTAAATAGGAAACGTTACAATCATCTATAAACTCATCTATGTAACCTCATTTATTTTATTAGAACGCTATGTTCCCCTTAGGGACACTTGTACTTTTAAAGATAAACAATTGTATTGACTCATCCATTGATGAGCTCTACTCTTCCCCGGCAGACACCATAAAAAAATCTCAAGCTTTACAAGCTTGATACCTTAGTGTGATTGAGTGGAGATAAGAAAGAAGATGAAAGATGAACACAATTTTGAAAGAAAAAGAAAAAAAAAGAAAGATATTTGAAATATGTACAAGAATTAGTATGCAAGTTTTAATGATGATGCACAATTTGGATTATGGATTATAAACACAAGGTAATGAGACCAAATACAAATAAATAAATAATGTGTGACGTTTCGGTAACAGCGTTGTTACTGAAACGTCACACACTACTTATTTATTTGGATTTGGTCTTCTTACCTTGTGTTTATGCAAGTTTTAGTTAGATAAAAAGAGAAAAATATATATATCAACACAAATTGAAATATGTACAAATGTGACCACTTTAAAATGAATAATCCAAGTTGAATATATATATTTTTTTCTTTTTTACAAATTCTAAGTCAAATTCTTAAAAAGAAAAATAATGCTAATGGCTTGAAGATAGCTTTTATGCTGATTGGTCACACAAAAGGTAATAAGACCACAAATAAATAAATAGTGTGTGATGTTTCAGTAATGATCTGCTATCTTATATACATACTTGATAGGGGGGTCGGTGGAAGGCTGGTTAAACCGTTTGGTTTTCGACCACTAGGACCCGGGTTCGATCCCCGCATTGGACACTTTTTTTCTGTTTGAAAAAAAATGCTCCAATGGCCCCCCGATTCTTGCAAAAGTTCAACCCCACCAGCGAGTGCAAGTAACCAAACGGGGCTCTGGCACATTTGTAAGTGCAAAGTCGAACTGCTTTCACATGTTTAGACATGTGGTGCGCTTACAGTAAAAAGCGGTCGCTAACTACCCACCATGATTATCATGGCCTGTACCACGTGTACTAGGGATAAGCAAAAAAAAAAAAAGTATTTTTGTCTGAAGATGGTAACAACACTGTTACTGAAACATCACACACTATTTGGATTTGGTCTTATTACCTTGTGTTTAAAATATATGTATACTATTTTATAAATATTTTAAATTATTTTTTTAAAATAAAAGATGAAATATAAGAAATTGTGATTTTTTAAATAAAAGATTTTTTTTTTTTTTTGCTATGCTATTTTATTTATTTTTGATAAGGCACAATTTGGATTAAAAGATTATAAACACAAGGTAATAAGACCAAATCCAAATAAATAAATAGTGTGTGACGTTTCAGTAACAGCATTGTTACCATCTTCAGACAAAAGTACTTAAAAACTTCAGACAAAACTACATTCAGTATTTTTGTCAGAAGATGGTAACAAGGCTGTTACCGAAACGTCACACACTATTTATTTATTTGGATTTGGTCTTATTACCATATTTTTATTATCTATAATCCAAATTGTGCCTTATCATCTTGTAGATAATTTATTGTAATTGAGAATTTATATAGTAATAAAAATATCTGTGATTAATGTTGTGAATGTAATTTAAAAATTAAAATCAAAAGAAGAAAATACCTGCTACCATTTTTTAAAATGGTGGAAAAAATCAATATGTCAAAACTATAGTTATTATTGATAAAGCACAATTTGGATTATAGATTAGAACTAAAAGAAAATAAGACCTAATCCAATAAATTAATAGTGTGTTACATTTCAGTAAAAGTGTTGTTACCGAATGTTATTTAAATATCTTTTTTGTCTCCAGATTTTTTTTTTTAATTCCCCAAATATTATATATTTTATTTATGTTATTCCATAGCATAAGAATGATTTTAAAGTTTAAATAGTCCCTATAAAAACATCATCTTTAAAATTGTCTAAATATTCCCCCAACTATTTCTTTTTAATTTTTAAATAAATTTAAGCTATTTAATGTCTTCTTAAATATATAAATAGTGTAAGAAATGACATGTTTTGATATATTTTTGACCTAAATATAAAATTCTAAAATATATTTTCTGTATTATATTAATATTTATATATATAAATGTGTATATATTTTTAAAAAATTAATAAAATGGCAATAAATTAAAGGTCATAAGAGTTAGTTTTTGATTATGATTTTTATGTGCATAATATGAATATAAAATACTCACTTCACAAATCACAGAATTTCCAATTGGATCGATGACTTTATTAATAAGTTTGTTTACTTCTTCAGGGGGCAGAGGTGGTAAATCTGAACAGGGTAGGTAACTAAAATTATAATTTGAAAGCTGTGCAACTTGAAAGTTTTCCGGTTGTCTTTGTTCTTTTGTCAAATAGGTAATTGCATCATTTATGTCATTATTTGATACTTTTAGGGCATGAATTATTTTATCTTCACCTTCAAAACCCATATCCATTAATAACTGCTTATTATTATCCTTATCATATCCGGGTTCGCCGTATATATCTTCCATTTTTTTATTTTTTAAAGTAATGTAAATGAATAAAATTGAATTGTATATGTTTTATTTTTATAAAAAATATAAATATATTTTTAAAATGCGTATCTCACAAGTCAAGAGTGAGCCATTTCAAAATGTTTATAAATATATGATGATAATATTGAAATTCACACTAGGTAAGTTGTAGATTTTGTATTTTTAGTTATTTAGAGCAGGCGTGTATTTTATTTTCAGATGCATTTTCAGAATCGGAAACTAAATATGATTTTCTGAAAATATATAATTAATATAATCATATTATGAAATTAAATATATATTCCAAAGGGAATTAAATACAAAATGCTTAAATGTCGAAGGTCAACGCGACATTTTTTTTTTATTATTATGCAGCATATGATTTATTTTATGTTTAATTTTAAAGACTACCAAAATTTTAAACCGTTGTATGATCGCTTAAATATAACTTATAAATATTTATATCAGGCTTCTATATCGATTTATTAATAATTACCAAAGAAAAAAGGGGATTTTTTTTTTGTCATTAAAATCAAAGCATTTAGAGTTTTCAACAATTTACTCTTTTGTATTTTCTTCTTAAAGGAGTTTTGGCTTAACATGAAAATATTCTACAGATAAGACAAATATGTAAAATTATGTGAAATTTATGTGAATTCTAATCCTCTTCAAATATTATATAATGTATTTTCTCTAGAGTTAGTGATATGGTATAATGTAAATTAGTGGAATATTAGCATTGTTACATTTTGAATTATTTTGAAAATGTAAGTGTAAGACACACATAAATATGCTATAACACCTTGATAAAGGTTGGCGTTCAGCCAACTGAAATATTGGTAAAATAAATGATATTTTGATCATATATATGCCCTTTTAATTAAAAATTTTGAATTATATTAAGAGAATTAAGTTTAAACATATTTCACAGAATAATCAGTAAAAGCTCTATCCTAAACAAGATAATATGGCATTTTTTATATATAACAAAGAAAGATCTGGTCTATGCTAAATGACTTTAAACGCGTTCAATTTGTGTTTATAAGTGCAGCATCTTAGTACACTTTTATTTTGTAGCAAATCTTTATTGTCTTAGTAAAGTCTGATACAGCATTTTTGTTGTTTTGCGAAACGCCAAAAAGTGACAACAACAAAACAAAGATGATGATAACCTGCGTCTTGCAGATTAACATTTTCATAGAAACATATATATATATATACATATTTATTGCTAGCTATATATCACCATCTTCTCTCTTCAAATCTCACAGGAAGTCTCCTCGCTCGAGGTGGGTTCCGCCTTAGGACAGGACCCTCCTCTTTCAAGGCCTCGGGGTCCAGCGAGGGAAGAGGCTCCAATGACTTTCCATCGTCTGTATCACTCTGAACCTCTGAATCTTGATCCGACCGCTGGCTAGTTAGTCCTGGCGACAGCGACTCCATATAACCTCTGTCTCGTACAACCTCCGAGATTATGGCATTGGGACCTGCTCCTCTTGAGTGCTCGGGTTGACGCTCTCCATCTCCACTCTCATCTTCCTCACCATTCCTCCACCTTTTTCTAATTTGATCCCTGTGATAGGCCTTTACCTGTCCGTGGATCAAAATGGTGTAGACTCTAGTTCCCTTCTTGCCCACAATTTTTCCTGGGATCCATTTATCACCACCTCTAAAGTTTTTACACCACACTAAATCATCTATCTGGAATTCTTCCAAATGGGTTCGCCGATCATACTTCATTTGCCTGGCTTGCTGGTCCCTAACTCTAGATGCCAAGCTGGGATGTATCAACGACACTCTGGTTCGAAGCGCACGCCCAATAAAGAGCTCTGATGGAGTCTTTCCCGTTGTCACATGCGGGGTGCTTCGATATGCCAGAAGAACTTTTGACAAGGTGTCTTGAATGGTGTCCCCAATTTTCCTTTTATTTTTATCCAGGGCAGTCTTAATTGTTCTAACCGCTCTTTCAGCCAAGCCATTACTTTGCGGGTGGTACGCCGGGATCAATGTTTGTTTAATTCCATTTCCTTCCAGAAAACCTTTCATTTCACTCCCAGTAAACTGAGGTCCATTATCAGATACAAGTTCCTCCGGTAACCCATAGGAAGAAAAAAGTCGCCGTAGTTGCTCAATGGTTTTGCGTGTGGTGGTCTCTCTCATTGGGATGGCTTCGATCCACTTTGAATGACTATCTACTACTATTAATAAATTAATGTTTTCCTTATTTGCAAAATCAATGTGAATTCTTTGCCAAGGTCTGGTTGACCATTTCCAGGGTTGCCATTTTCCTTTATTTGGCCCATCCTGGGATTGCTGACAGCTTCTGCACTTATTTACCAAAAACTCGATTTGGGTATCTAGATTAGGCCACCAAAAATGTGATCTTGCTACAGCCTTCATTTTGTTCATACCGGAATGAGTCTCATGAAGACAGTTCAACATTTTTATTCTGAGAGATGGTGGAATGACAACTCTCATTCCCCAAACCAAACACTCCCCATCTACAGTTAGCTCAAGTTTCCTTTGAAAATAAGGTCTGAGGTGATCAGCCACCTTTTCAGGCCAGCCTTGCTGAGTATAAAATTTGGCCAATGAGAGCACTTCGTCTTTTTCAGTTTCCGTGGCAATTTCCTCTGCTGTGATCGGCAATTCTTCCACAAAGGATAAAGCATAGACATTATTTAATCTTGGAATTTCTTCACAGCCCACAGGAAAACGTGACAGAAGATCTGCATTCCCATGGTCTTGAGTTCTTCGAAATTTAATATCGTAAGTATAAGCTGACAAAATAAGCGCCCAACGCTGCAATCTTGAAGTAGATAAGGTGGGGATTCCTGATCTTGAGCCCAAAATGGTCACCAATGGCTTATGGTCTGTAATAAGAATAAATTTTCTTCCAAAAATAAATTGATGAAACTTGGTAACTCCATAAATAATGGCTAGAGCCTCCTTCTCAATCTGAGAATAGTTTTGTTCTGCTACCGATAAAGTCCGTGAGGCAAACATAATCGGTCTCTCCTGGCCTTCTATAATATGTGACAACACAGCGCCCACTCCAATCTGCGATGCATCAGTGGCCAAACACAATGGCAAAGTCGCATCATAAGGGACTAGCACCCTCTCAGAGGTAATGCTATTCTTGCACTTGTCAATGGCCTCTCCACATTCCTTTGTCCAAACCCAAGGACGTTTTTTGTGAAGAAGCTCATGAAGAGGCTTCAAAAGCTCTGGCAAATTGGGTATGAACTTCCCATAAAAGTTTACCAAACCAAGAAATGACCTTAATTCAGAGATATTCGTAGGCGTTTTGGCCTTCTGTATTGCTTGTACCTTATGATCTAAAGGTCTGATGCCCTCTTCCGTGACAAGATGTCCTAAATATTCAATTTCTTTTTGCAAAAATAGGCATTTTTCTTTCTTTAGTTTGATATTATACTTCGCCAAGCGAGCAAATATAGTCTTCAACAACGCCAGATGTTCTTCAATTGATGCTGTGGCTATAAGGACATCATCAATATAACAAATTACGCCTCCTATACCTGACAAAACCCTATCCATTACAGATTGAAAATAACTGGGCGCATTTGCCAATCCAAATGGCATTCTCTTAAACCTGAACAGCCCTTTATGAGTATTTATCGTTAGTAACGGTCGGGTGCCTGGGTCCACCTCTAATTGCAGATAAGCGTTCCTCAAGTCCAATTTAGAAAAGTATTTTCCCTTGGCCAATGTGGAGAATAAATCTTGCTGTGTGGGAAGGGGATAGGCCGCAGTGTCCAAATATTTATTTAGAGTTACCTTGAAGTCGCAGCAAATTCTGATCTCTTTATTTTTCTTCGGCACTACAACCACTGGAGTGGCCCATTTACTGCTCGCCACCTCACATAGATAACCCTTAGCCACCATTTTGTCTAATGCTTCAGTAACTGCTGGCCTAATGGCGAAAGGCACCGGACGAGCCTTATGGAAAATTGGATTCACATCACACATGTTTACTGAAAATGTGAAACCTTTTATTGGTTCAGTTGTCTCCGCAAATAAGGCTTGATTTTCCTTCAAAATTTCCTCAATGGTAATTTCCACAGGCATATGTTTTACCGCGAAACAGCCCAATTTCAATCTATTTATCCATTCTCTTCCCATCAACGCCCTCTTTTCTCCTTTCACCACCAACGCTCTAAGTGTGTAAGTAATATCTTGACACTCCACTTTGACATTGATTTTACCCAGAATGGGTACCACGGTACCATCATAAGTTCTTACAATAATACTCGCTTTTTCCAATTTCAAGTGTTGAAGACTATTTTTAAAATCCTTTTCTGATATCAGTGTTAGACCACTACCCGTATCCATTTCAAATTTAATAAAGTTTCCTTCTACTTTTAACTCCATCAGATAGGGAGGGTCACTTGAGGCAAAATTAATTTTATACTCAGGTATCGTCACGCTTATAATTTTCTGGACATACTCTTCCTCCTCTTCTTGGTCTCCTATCTGATGTATATTTCCCGGCTGATTCTGATGTTGCCTTAGATTTCTTCTACTGCTCCAACATATTGAGGCAATGTGTCCTTTTTTATTACACTTAAAGCATATCGCCTCCTTAAATCTACATGGTTCTTTGTGCGGTTTACCACAATGTTTACATTTGCCATTCTGGAAATTTGATTCAACCTTGCGTTCAATCCTCAACTTATCTACACAATCTTCACCCTGCTCCAAATGGAATAATTTTGTATTTTTCTCAGCCGCTTCCATAGATAATGCTATCTCAATTACTTTAGCTAAAGAAATGTCACCCTCCGACAAAATTCTATTTTGTATTTTGGCATTATATAACCCACAAACCATTTTATCACGTAAAGAATCCTCCAGAAAATTTCCAAAGTTGCATGAGGAAGCCAAACGCTTAATTTCCACCAAGTAGTCCGAGATGCTTTCTTCCTTTAATTGCATTCTTTTAAAAAAAATGAACCTCTCTACTACAATTGAGCGCTTTGGAGAGAAGTGCCTTTTCAAGATATCTATTAGGTCATCAAAAGTTTTATTTTTAGGTAGAATAGGACTGCACAAATTCTTCAAAACACCATAGGTTTTACTTCCCATGAGGGTTAGGAGATAAGCCTTTTTCTTCTCATCCCCTGCCTCCTCCAATATGAGAAACTGTTCCAATCGTTCATAAAACGTTTCAAAAGTTTCAGTTTCTTCATTATATTCCTTAAATTGGTAACTAGCCATTTTATTCCACTTTTTTTTTTTTTTTAAATTTGCATCCTAAAACTTTGCAATTTTAGTCTTTTAAAAATAACTTTCAATTATATGCAAAATCAAAGATAATTTCTAAAAATATTTACTTCAAAATTCGAGGGTACTTACTCTTATATCCTCGTCGCCAAATGCAGCATCTTAGTACACTTTTATTTTGTAGCAAATCTTTATTGTCTTAGTAAAGTCTGATACAGCATTTTTGTTGTTTTGCGAAACGCCAAAAAGTGACAACAACAAAACAAAGATGATGATAACCTGCGTCTTGCAGATTAACATTTTCATAGAAACATATATATATATATATACATATTTATTGCTAGCTATATATCAATAAGTATTTAATTGATTCGTTTAAATAAAAACTATTTTTAATATTATAAATTTAGATTCTCATTATACAGTAGCAGAAGGTGGTAAAGCTGATTAAACTTGATTATCTGGAGATATCATCAAAGGAATCTCAAAGAAATTTTAATTAAAAGTAAGTAAATCCCTATCATTGTAGATTTTAAATATAAAAAGATATATAAAGCCTCTAAAATCATATTAATTACCCAATATAATTCATAGTCAACTGAAAGAGTAAAATATCAACAAAAATTCAAGATTTAACGTCTATTTTGTTATAAAAGCACACAGATATACAAATTTCCAGGATTCATGAGAATGCAATGTGTTGAGAGAAAGGAAATAAAGTTTAATACATACAAAAACTCTACTGATCATGAGCTTTCAAACCTGGTAAAAAATGAAGCCACAACAGGTCTATGCCAAGAAGAATAAAAATTGCCATGGGCTCGTGCCATCAAGTTCAAAGTTTATCACAAAATAATTATGTGGCTCCCCAGACTATCCATTATAAACCATTAAAAATATAACATTTGAGTTTTTTAAATCTAGCTAATCTCTGGATAATAAGTCAGAAGAAGGTGCAACTGAAGAGTCATAAAGGATAATATCACTAGTGATGACTGTGATGAAGGTCAATGAGATCATTTGGGAAACAAGGACCTGAACCCTTTAGACAAGAATAGGCTACCTCATAAGTGCAAAAGATTTCAAATATTTTATTTCCAATATTTTACTAGTCATATATCATATAGATAATATAAAGTATGGGTTTCTCTATTTTACGAAAATAATCTTTGAACGATTTATTTTAAACGAGATAATTTTAATCATCTTTGCCATTTCTCTCGCCCATATATATATATATGTCATAATATATGCTCTTCCAGGAATAATAAAGTAAACCTACAGTCAACGAGAGAGAGACGTCGATAGAAGGCAACTAAGTTACGGCCATTTTGAACCACTGGCCACATTCCGGAGGGGGCTTTTCTTGGAACCCTCAGGACTATTTTTGGACACAGTTGGGGGGTGGCGTGCGACACGAACGGTCGTTCAACGGTGATATAACCTCGCGCTCTCTCTCTCTCTCGCTGGTTGCCTGGAATTACTCTTCCAAACTTGTTGTTTCCTTATTTCTCTCTCCCCACATTATTATCATATTGCCACATTGAGAGTCGACAGGATCATATCTCAGAAGGGTCGACAGGATGAGACCTGGCCGGGAAGCAAATCCCTCATATACCAAAGTATGAAGAAACAAGAAGCCAAGCCACGATGATCGGCCAAACCCAACTCAACTCTAACCACTCCTCTTCGAGCCCTCAACCCCTTCTTCGCCAACCTTTGAACCGTGATCCCGAAGAAGTATTCACCTACGACGGAGATGGAGCTGCCACACACTTCTCCCAGCACTAGATCTGCCCAAGAACGACCACCGTGCCAGGGCAGGACACCTTCCTCCATCATGGACAAGACTCCGCCATATCCCTGCCACTACTGTGATGTACAACACTGGTACGCACAGTGTCACAGACAGAACTCTCCCGAAGCTCAATGAACTTACCTGCGCCCTAAACCAACATAACTCGTGAGTGTAATTGTTTTAACTCCTACCATTCATTCTTTAAATAAGTCATTCCTTGTAAATTGTCCCAATATTTACATAATTAGCTCCATTTATTCTCTCCACGCTTATTAACAATGATTTTATTCTCCATACTATTTATCTAGATATTGTTGCACTGGGCTGCGGTTTGGCAGATTCTTCAGTCTTGAGTCTCTCCTCAGACGTGTCTTGCATCTTTCCAGAACGTGTCTCAACCATCTTACAAGGTTAAACCAGTCAATAATAAGACAACTATAAATTTAGGTAGCACCTAGAATCTCTCTTTATTTACCACATCAAAGTTTAAAGCATGTAGGGTATTTAGTGTATCAAAATACAAATGTTTTATAGTACATAATATTTTATATTAATAATCTGTTTTATAAAAATAAATAAATTTATAATTTAAATTTTAAATATATTAAAAATAATATTATAAATAATTTTAAAAATAGGCGCATTAATCATGATGCAACACTTCCCCCTCTCCAGAGGTCGTCACGTCCTCGTGAGTGACCTCATCAATTCTTTCAAAATAGGGTTTGAGTCTTGAGACATGGACAATCAATGGGTCTTGGCCAGGATTATCTTTCGGCTCAATTAAGTAATTTACGTTGGACAGCTTCTTTAATATTCGATATGGCCCAAAATATTTTCTCAATAGTTTTTCACATTTTCCGATTTTCCTGACTGGTGTCCAAACTGCCACTAAATGTCCTGGTTCATAGATTCTCTCGTTGTGTTTTTTGTCATAGTTTCTTTTCATTCTTTCCTGAGTCTTCTCTGTGTTGTTAATGACTACCTGTCTCGTCCTTGCTATTTTATCTAAGTAGTTTTCTATATATTCGTCGTAATCGTCCATGTTACTGTCCGTTGGGATATTCTCATCGTCTAAGAGGGACATGGGTTCCCTCCCAAACAACAGGAAAAATGGAGAGTAGCCTGTGGTTTCTTGAATTGTGGTATTATATGCGTGGGTGATAAAAGGAAGGATTTTGTCCCAGTTCTTCTGATCCGTATTCACATACATGCTGATCATATTGATTAAAGTTCTATTTAGCCGTTCCGTTAGTCCGTTAGTCTGGGGGTGGTAGCTCGTTGTGAAGCAATGTTTAACTTTGCACATTTTCATAACCTCCTTCATCAAATTGCTAGTGAATTGTGAACCTCTGTCGCTGATAAGAAATCTTGGAGCCCCGTGACGTAAAAATATATGTTCGATTAAAAATGTAGAGACTTCTTTCACTGTCGCTTCTGGTACTGCCTTTGTTTCAGCATACTTTGTATAATAATCCTTCAACACAATGATCCATTTCCTTCTTCTTTTCGTTGATGGCAAGGGGCCAACAAAGTCAATTCCGATTCTTTCAAAAGGGTAGTTAGCTGGGGGAATAGGTTGTAGAAGTCCAGATGGCAACTGATTTGAACCTTTCCGACTTTGGCAAAGATGGCACGTCTTTACAAATTCGGAAACATCTTTCAGCATGGAAGGCCAATAGTATTTATTCTTCAATCGGTATGTGGTTCTGGCGACGCCCAGATGGCCATTCAGCATATGGTTGTGGTATTCACTCATGATTTCTTTCCTTCTCTTCTTTGGCACTTCCAGCAACCATTCTCTACCTTCAGGATTTGGATTTTTCTTGTAGAGACACCCATTTTCTTCTTTAAAGTTCTGTGTAATTGAACGCTTGTTTCCACTAAGGTTCTCCTTAATATTCTCAATAAAATCATCCTTTTCGTCTATTATTTGATTCAAAAATAGTCTTTCATAATCCTCGTCCCATTCGTTTTCTGGTAAGGGTCCTCTAGATAGACCATCAGCGTCCAGATGTTTTTTTCCCGATTTGTGTATAATTTCGAAATTATATTCCTGAATCTTCAGTGCCCATCGTGCTAATCGACCGGTCGGATCTTTTAAATTCTTAAGCCAGCATAGTGCGTGATGATCAGTTACGATTTTAAAGTGCCTTCCATATAAATAGGGCCGTAATTTTGATATCGACCACACTACAGCTAAACATTCCATTTCGGTGGTTGAATAATTTTGCTCAGGTTTACTTAGGGTTCGGCTCAAATATGATATTACCTTCTCTTCGCCACCGATATTTTGAATTAGTGTTGCGCCTAAGCCGATGTTAGAGGCATCTGTGTGAATGCAGGTGGCTGCATTTGGATCAAAGTGACCTAAAATTGGCGGATTCATAAGAGCTTTTTTAAGGTTTTGGAACGCTTCTTCCTGTTTTCCTGTCCAGATAAATTGCACATTTTTTCTGATGAGACTGGTCAATGGGTCAGCGATTAATGAGAAATCTTTAATAAATTTTCTATAATATGAGCACATTCCTAGGAATGATTGCACTTCTTTGGCTTTCATGGGCTGAGGAAAATCTCTAACGGCTTTGATATTATATTCGGCAGGTTTTATACCCTCTTGGTTGGTTATATGTCCAAGGATCTCAAGTTCCTCGAAAGCAAATCTGCATTTCTTGGCGTTCAGTTTTAAATTAGATTCGCTGAAGCATCTGAAGACAGCTTCAAGTCTTTTAATGTGGGTTGGAAAGTCCGAGCTGTATATAATTACATCGTCCAGGTAGCAAAGGCAAATCTGCCATCTCAGATTTCCGAGGACATTGTCCATGTTCCTCTCAAAAGTAGCAGGGGCGTTGCATAGACCGAAGGGCATTACGTTGAATTCATATAACCCATGTGCAGTAGTGAAAGCCGTCTTCTCTTTGTCTCTCTCTTCAATTTCGACTTGCCAATATCCCGATTTGAGATCTATTGCTGAGAAGTACTTGGATCCTTGGAGAGTATCCATTACATCATCAATTCTTGGGATTGGATAAACATCCTTCACTGTTACTTCATTTAATTTCCTGTAGTCCACACAAAATCTGTATTTGCCATCTCGTTTTTTGACCAATATAACGGGAAAGGACCAGGGACTTGAAGATTGTCTAATTATTCCTTCTTCGAGCATCTCGTCTATTTGATCCTTTATGATGGTTCGTTCCTTAGCGCTTACCCGGTAAGGCTTGTGCTTTATTGGTTTTGCGTCTTCTGTATGAATCTGATGTTTTGCCAAACTGGTCCTACCTAACCTCGATGAGAACAAATCAGTATACTTGGCCAAAATTTGTTTTAACCTCTCTTGTTCTTTAAATGATAAATTTTTGTTTATTTGAAATTGTATTTCGTCATTTTCATTCTGCTTCTCTTTATTCTCTATAAAATTTACCCCTGCAGGAAGACTTCCATAAGCCAATGTTTGGTCTTTCATGATTTTTAAAGGTCGAGGATAAGGGTTCGTTATCCATATATGGGTTTTCTTATCCGTGACAGTAAGCAAACTTCTTGCCAATCGAAGACCATTTGTTTGAGTCATTCTGTTGTTCTCTTCGATGACATATTCGCCATCCTCTGCTTCTATTGAGGCCCTAATCAATTTAATAGATAGTTTAGGTATAACGGTATCTGTAGTGCTCTTTATTTTTTTTAGATCATAATTGCTTACGTCATGATTACTCATCAAATTATATTTTATTGTTTCTCGTTTACAATCAATTTTAGCATTCATTTTTTTAAGGAAATCTCGTCCAAGAATAAGAGTTCGTAGATGCGCGTCCATTACTACAAATTCGTGGGATAATTCAGTGTCATCAATTTTTAAATCTAAAATAATGCTACCTACCATATCTAATTTTTTTCCATCGGGTCCTGAACACGTTTTAGTGAGACTATTTATTTCACGGCCAGCAAAAAGTGCTGTTCTTAGGTCGACCACTGAAAGATCGGCGCCTGTATCAATCAAAGCTTCACATAACCCTATCTTGTTCACATTAATATTAATTTTGTACCTAGGGTCCAACTTTCTAATTCCATTTATGGTCGACTTGCTTTGATTGAAGGAATCAGGCGCGACACTTAGTTTAAATCTTCCAACACAGAATATCTATTCCGTGTAGGAATATTGATTTGTGTGTCATTACAAACATCCGCATAGAGGCGAGGCCGTGTATAATCTTTCCTTTCGTCCATTTGAAGATTTTCTTGGCTCTTGTCTTGGGAAACTGAAGGGTCCTCTTCTACGATCCTCACAAACTTGACTCTGCAATACCGCGCTACATGTCCTGGCTTGTTACACTTGAAACATATTGGTCTCCCGTCTTCTGTCCTATTCCTGTTTGAATCTGGACTCTTATTGTAGGTTTTCCTTGGGTAGACCGGTTTTGGCTCAGGAATGGGAGTGTAAAATCGCCTAGGGGCAGATACCTGGGGCAGCGGCTTGTTCTGGTAATACCTCGGAGCGGGGGCCTGGGGCTTGGGGGTGTTCTGGTAGTACCTCGGAGCGGGGGCCTGGGGCTTGGAGGTGTTCTGGTCTGGTCTTCTGAACGACGGAGCGTTCTTCCATTGCTCTTCATGGTGGGAACGAGGAGAGCGTGGTCCATTATATAGAACCTTTGATTTTTCTATACGTTCTTGATAATTATTTTCAAACAAATCCATCTTTTTACACAATCTTAGGAGTTCGTTGGTATTCTTAGGAGGGTTTAAGTAGAGGGCAAAAGAGTATTCTTTCTTTAACCCTCCAATAACCCAATTTATTTTATTCTCTTCTTCCATTTGGGGGTCGACCTTGTTGCACAGAACCAGGATATCCTCTGCAAACCTGATTGCAGGTTCATTCCACTGCTGCATTCTGTTCAGCCTCATCTTCAATTCTTCTTTGTTGGCGTCTGAGCCAAAATCCTGAATTAGGCGGCTCTTGAAATGTTCCCAGCTGGTAAAGCTTATCTTGTGTAGGTCCAGCCAGGTTTTGGCGCTACCAATCATGTTCATGGCTGCATAGCGAGAAATAATATATTCTGCCCAGTGGTACAGGAAGCCAATTTCTTCAAGGGACTCAATCCATGGGCGAGGGTCTTCTGTTCCATCATATTTGGGGATGTCTATGTTGGGGTTCAAAACAACTGGGTCGGCACTTGCATCTCTACCAATTGTTGCACTGGGCTGCGGTTTGGCAGATTCTTCAGTCTTGAGTCTCTCCTCAGACGTGTCTTGCATCTTTCCAGCAGTGTTGGGCAAATATTAATTAAAATGATTTATTAAAGATTAACAATTGATTAATTGTTAATTGTAATTTTCACAATTAACAATTAATCAATTGTTAATTGTATTTTTACAATTAACAATTAATTAATTGTCAATTGTATTCATACAATTAACAATTAATTAATTGTTAATTGCACTTTTCTAATTAACAATTAATTAATTGTTAATTGCACTTCAATTTAATTGAAAAATAATTTTTTAATGCCCAACACTGCATTTCAGTACCACTCTCTTCTCGAACATGCTGTCCGACAATTTGTGACTCTTTGGCAGATTTGTCATTGTCGCAAAAGAAAAAAGGCGTTCAACTGCAGCTGACGATGGTAAAGGTGTGTTGTATTTAATAAAACACTTTTTATCTCAGGCAGTGTTGGGCAAATATTAATTAAAATTATTTATTAAAGATTAACAATTGATTAATTGTTAATTGTAATTTTCACAATTAACAATTAATCAATTGTTAATTGTATTTTTACTGTAAAAATACAATTAACAATTGATTAATTGTTAATTGTATTCATACAATTAACAATTAATTAATTGTTAATTGAACTTTTCTAATTAACAATTAATTAATTGTTAATTGCACTTCAATTTAATTGAAAAATATTTTTTTAATGCCCAACACTGCTTTCCAGAACGTGTCTCAACCATCTTACAAGGTTAAACCAGTCAATAATAAGACAACTATAAATTTAGGTAGCACCTAGAATCTCTCTTTATTTACCACATCAAAGTTTAAAGCATGTAGGGTATTTAGTGTATCAAAATACAAATGTTTTATAGTACATAATATTTTATATTAATAATCTGTTTTATAAAAATAAATAAATTTATAATTTAAATTTTAAATATATTAAAAATAATATTATAAATAATTTTAAAAATAGGCGCATTAATCATGATGCAACAATATTTGTAACTCATTTAATTAGTTACCTTACCAGTAGAATTTAACAATCGTCATTTTAATTAAATAATTTCCATTTTAACGTAACTCTTAAAAAAAATGGAATTATACCTATTAATGCTTTACGATTTTTACTATTAACAATAGATTTTTCATAATCAATTTATCTATAAAAATATGCCTCCAGCACCTAAACTTTTGTATACCTATTTGTATATGACCTCTCCTACTTGTAAGCACGGCTCACGAAAAATTTTCTTTCCCTAAACGACTCAAAATTCACCCTGTAATTCAGGCGTCGACGGATTCCAACCACCACGTGAGCCTTGCTTACAACCAACCCTTGGTGACTCTTATCTATCTTCCCCTTAATGTCCCACTCAATCTTACAACTTTGTCAACCTTATACCAGCTCAGGACCTTTTATAGAATTATTGATTAATCAATTATCGATCATTATTTCCAACAATATTGTCATTTCAAAATCCTAATCTTCGCCCTTCATTTATGATATATTTCGTAGTTCATCTCTAGCCTATCCACCTACCCACACCATCTAGCCAATGGTGTGTTCGTCACAGGATGCAGATTGACTAACTGCTAGATATTTATCAACCCCTTTTTGTTCGCACTTGAACAATCTGCATCGAGCGACACAGTTCGCCCCTTCTTCTCGCGCCACACGTTCGCCACACGGACCCTGTCTTCAAATCTATATTTGTCCCTTGTCCAAACCAGCACGATATAGCCTGCCTTCGATATTTCCCACGGAGGTACGTTAAACATCGTCGCTGATTCTGTCCGGTCCGTCATCATTTCGCGCAGACATGGGTTTTACGTCCAACCCACCGCGAAATGATCGCCTTGCACAAGCTCCCACGAAGGTTCAAACACCTCGTGTCCGAGCAGCTTGTCACTTGTAACGGACAACGCAGTCCTCGTCCCAATTTTTGGCACTGTGCGCGCATACTTTCCGCAAATTAAATATAAGTCCATTCGACTTCCTCACCTACACACGGGACTTTTCCCCTCGGACTCGCTACACAAGTAACTGCATAGATAAGGTAGAATGGCCCAGGGCAAGTTTCCCCTCGCTCTGTTCGCCAAGGTTCTAACATTGTATGTAGTTCTTATATTTACCTCAGTCCTGAGCTTACACAATTGCCAACCTCAACCTCATTTCTCATACTCTACACCTATAGCATAGAAAGCCCATGCCAAGTTTCCCCTTGCCATGTCCGCCTGAAAAATATCTTAAAGTGTAGAGTTCCCCAGTCTTAATGACCTTCAGAATTTCATCATGTGTATGTGACTCCCCTTCTCGTTGTTCACACTCCTCCATATCATTTCCCTTATAATACATTAGATTTTGTTGTATATAGCCTTTTATAACCTTGATATTTTCAAGAATTTCCTTAAATATCAAACTCTCTGGTGTTGTAAAACTGCTTGCAAATAATATTTACTTGTGTACTATACAATATTTTATTTACATAAAACTAAGTCACCATAACCTTAATTAATTTCAACTGTAAAATTATTTTCTCTATCCCTGGCTTCACCAGCTTTAAGTATACTCAAACCATGTTCAGCCTTCTTCAACGGGGGCCATATGTCATAATATATGCTCTTTCAGGAATAATAAAGTAAACCTACAGTCAACGAGAGAGAGACGTCAATAGAAGGCAACTAAGTTACGGCCATTTTGAACCACTGGCCACATTCCGAAGGGGGCTTTTCTTGTAACCCTCAGTACTATTTTTGGACACAGTTGGGGGGTGGCGTGCGACACGAACGGTCGTTCAGCGGTGATATAACCTCGCGCTCTCTCTCTCTCTCTCGCTGGTTGCCTGGAATTACTCTTCCAAACTTGTTGATTCCTTATTTATCTCTCCCCACATTATTATCATATTGCCACATTGAGAGTCGACAGGATCATATCTCATATATATATATATATATATATATATATATATATATATATATATATATATATATATATATATATATATATATATATATATATATGGTAATTTAAGCCAACGACCCCATATTGTATATAACTTATAATAAGATTTTAATGTTGTATAGTAGAAACACATCTGTAAATGGTTATATGCATGATTGACATGTGTCATTACATCATCATATGTAATGTAATTTGTACAAACTGAGGATAAATAAATAAACTCTGTAATAGATTAAGAGTTGAGCTAAGCAAGAGATAGAAGTCATAACGTCTAAAATCGAGATAGATTTAGAATTCCCACAACAAGGTCTAAAAATGGAAACTGCAACGGCGCCAGTAGAATGTCACCAGACGACCCCCTCTCACATCTGGTGACATGCAAAACCCCCTTTCTCAGAAACGGTATATAAAGGCCCCCGTCTTTAGCCAAAAATACAGTCACTTGACAGTTAGTTCAGCATCTGTGCGAGCCCACGTCAGTTGTACCTCAGATCCTCCTCATCCATCATGTAGACTAGTAAGAAACTTCTATCTCCCCATCTTTCGCTCCTAGCTCAACTTTTATCTGTTCACGGAACTTTCTTAGTGCAACTGTGTCTTCGTTTTTTGTGTGGACATTCCCAAGCTTTCCACTCTGCCTCGATCACGACTGCCTGTACTCTGTGAGAACTTTTAAAGGACTTACAAGGTGCAGAGAGGTACTGGAAAACTCCCCATCCTGACTGTCCCTCTTGGTCAACACAGTATAACGAGAGTCAACACTTTATCATCACAAAGTTAGTCGACAGGATTCTACAAGAGGCTGCCAGACCTCAACTTATTACAGCTAGTCGACAGGATTCTACAAGAGTCAACAGTAACTTAACTTATTACAGATAGCCGACAGGATGACCAAAACGAAGGATGACACATCGAAGAGGTAAGAAGACTGTTCAGATAGGAAGCGAGAAAGAGCAAAGATGGAGGAACAAACCGACCATTCCAACGAAACGACAAAGCAATCTCTTCCCCAAAAAGAGGTATTTACGGAAGAAACGACGCCCCAAGGGACCTCCGCAGACCTGCTAACCGATCGCCAACGCCAGGAGCAAGCTGTCTGACCACCCCAACGACACAGCCGAACTTCCCGCAAGTCATGGAAATCAAGGAGCAAAATGACTCAAACCCTGTGAGAAGTTCTCCACCTTCGACCTGACATCGAGACAATGATCAAAGCGACAAACCGCAATCAACGTTGGAGAAACTACAAGCTTCTACAAGCCCTGCATGGAGGGATTTCCACGTCAGCAGGACAACTAAAGACCAAGTCTCCTGACTGAACTTTCATCACACAATTGTAAGTTTTTAAAAACCTATCTTAACTTTATCTTCAAGTTCACAACTTGATTCCTCATAAATTTTGTATTTATATTCTCACTTTAAGCATTTTAAAATCAATTTTAACCTTTTTATATCATTTTTATTCAAATTTTTAAACTTTCACACTCTCATTTATCAAATTTACTTTAATTTTTAACCAGATTATAAATTTCAAGTTATTGCTCTCAATTTTACTCTAAAAAAAAAAATTTCGACCATCACGCATTTTTACCACTTTACTAATCTTACATGCTTTTTTTAATTTACCTAAAATGATACTATCCAAATCTACAACCTAAAAAAAGAAAAATCATTATTTTTATATTTAAAAATCTCTCATTCATCATAATTCTAAACTTATTTTTGTTTTTCTTATTAGTTATCTTTTACCAAAACACCCCTTTCTTAATCTAATACTTACAAATTTTCAAAAATCACTGTCATATTCACCATTTCAACTAAATGCCCCAATTCAAACTATTCTCGTCACTCTCACGACGTTGCCCTTTTGAAAGAATCATTTTCACGCTACCATAATCAACGATTTTAAAAATATATTCAATTTTAAAATATAAATTAACATAGGTGAAACGCATTTTTTTTTTATTTCAGAAATATTTTGTGATTTCTCTCCTGAGAGACAATACCTTCAAAATCACAACTAGAAAAACAACTATCTTTCCCAAAACAAGTTAAAAATCCAACATAGTCACACTCCCTCGTCCATTCCTTTTAAAATGCCTATTTAATCATCAACAAATCTCTCTCAACAAACGTTACAACACCCTCACATCACTATCTCCAATTGGCAACAATTATTAGTGCGCGGTTTAACAAACAAATTCAATTTCGAGCCACACAAGCTCCATAACGTTGCTGCACTAAACGCAAATTTTTTTTTTCACATTAAACGTGCCAAATCCACTAACAGTCAAAAATTCCCGATGTGTTTCATACAACCACCACCCATGACTTTATTAAATTTGTTATTCATGGTGAAACAGGTTAGATTTTGTACCAAACTAAGACTTCACGTGACACCTTTTCATTCACAATTTTTCACTTCGTGTCACAGTGCCACACCACAAAACTTTTTCACTTTTCAGGCCAAAGACGCCTTCATGCCTGTGACATCTCACCCCAAAGCGTGTCCACGTCGAAAGTCGCACTTTCACCACACATCTAAACCTGACAACACTGAATAACATTTTTACTAAGTCTAAACTAACTTCGAAACACAACAACTACGAACACCGAGAAAATCATATCTTTCAATTATAACAGAAAATTTCAAACCTCAACAGAAGAGAGAAAAAATCAGTTTTAAGTAAACGACAAAAATAACAAACATTCCCCATGATTGACCACCCACGACGATCCCGTGAAAAACAGGAGGAGTGACCGCCAGTAATAGGATCACCCGAATCTATTTCGGTTACACGTCCCCGCTCAAGGCAGATGTTATTGACCGCTATCTTCATATGCGCCATTTTTTTTAAACACATGTTTCACACTAACCATTTAGGTTTTCTTACAAATCTCACCAACCCCTTAATCACAACACAACATACATTAAACATTTTACATGTTAATTGATATCACCAATTAAAACAATTTGGTTAAGTCTTATATAGACTTTATGACGCAAAAGAGAAATCATTCTCTACATATCACCTTTTTGGATAAACGAGAATATTGTTCAATTTTCCACTACTTAACATTTATCTAATCATTATAATAATCTTTAATTATATTGTTATTTGTATAAAATCTTGAATAATTATTATTATTTTTACCTTTCAATTATATAATCAAATTTTTAATCCAACATGATTTTCAAAAAAAAACTTTAATCAAATTTACTTTTATTTTTCATATTATTTTAGTATTGTAAAACATTTAATTGTTTCAATAATCATTTTTAAATTCATTATTATATATATTTTATATATTACATCTTTGATTTTGTCCACTTACACTTTTTTTATCCGCAATCATATTTCTATATTTTTATTCACTATATTTTATATTTGTTTAAATACCTTTATTATCTGACAATGTTTATCATCCACTATCGGGCATACAACAATCGTTTTCAACAATCATATTCTTTAACCACACACACACAATTCCCTAAACTTTATCATCACTATCTTTTCAGCCATTGCTTCAATTCATTGTAGAAAAACGACAGCACTGCTTGGCAATTTTTTTTTAATTTCATATTTCAACAAACTCTTTGAACACAGTTCCCCAGATTTACAAATCCCAACTTCTGGCCTGAGCACGCTTCAAGAGTTTATTTCATTTCATCCACAGAGCACAATCACCAACGCATCACAAAGCGTTCATTTTTTTTCAACTTTCAATTTTTTTTTCTCTCCTCTAGCGGACCACAATCAACCTTTGATTTCGAGTCAAGTTAGACCACCTACTGTCGCTTCAACAATTCTACTTATCGCATGGCTCTATTCCACCTCTTTCAATCATATTAATAAGCAACTTTTCTTCAACAACTTTTAACCCAATAATCCTAAAATTGTGACAAAGCACTGTAACCCTTATATAGGATCGCAAGTGAAACATTGCCAAGGAAGACGCTCAAGTCTATATCCTCGCTTTGCACCTGGACCTGATTATTTGGTTACATGTGCACTCCTAACAATTGCATATTCTTCAACTACTAACCCTTTTAAACGCCCGCCAATATTTTCTTAGAATGTGAAATTTTATGTCATCATTTTATTTTAATCATCTTTTTTTTTTAAATCAAACAAAAATGTCATTTTTATTTCACTTTTATATAACCAAACAAATCATCTTGTTATAGCCCTTTTTATCCCTCACAGTTTAAATTAATTAAAAGAAATTTTAATTACTTACCTGTGTTAGAGAGGCTTTACCCACTTAAACCCGGATAAACCCTTTCTCTCCCGGGGCCCATCTATGGCAATTTAAGCCAACGACCCCATATTGTATATAACTTATAACAAGATTTTAATGTTGTATAGTAGAAACACATCTGTAAATGGTTATATGCATGATTGACATGTGTCATTACATCATCATATTGTTGCATCATGGCTAATGAACCTATTTTATTTTAATTAGTAACTAGCAGACCCGCCCGGCTTCGCCCGGGTTTTACCCGAGTAAAAGTTTGTCTAACGAATCTCTCGATAAAGTGAACATTTTTTTCCCGGTCCCTTGAAAAATACTCGATAAGTTGAATAAAATCAATATTAATTGGTTCCCTCGGTAATTGGAAGTTAAAGGAATAGTATCTTGCCTTGGAATTGTATCATTATTCTTGTATGGATGTACCCGGCTTCGCCCGGGTTTTACCCGAGTAAAGGTTTGTTTAACGAATATCTCGATAAAGTGAACATTTTTTCCCGGTCCCTTGAAAAATACTCGATAAGTTGAATAAAATCAATATTAATTGGTTCCCTCGGTAATTGGAAGTTAAAGGAATAGTATCTTGCCTTGGAATTGTATCATTATTCTTGTATGGATGTACCCGGCTTCGCTCGGGTTTTACCCGAGTAAAGGTTTGTTTAACGAATCTCTCGATAAAGTGAACATTTTTTCCCGGTCCCTTTAAAAAATACTCGATAAGTAGAATAAAATCAATATTAATTGGTTCCCTCGGTAATTGGAAGTTAAAGGAATAGTATCTTGCCTTTGAATTGTATCATTATTCTTGTCTCAAATAAATTGCCGTGTCATCCTGAATTTTGTCTTTCCTAATTTTCTACATTACAAAATCATCGTATCATCATGATAATATTTAGAGCAGATTGTTGAATTATAACAGATAAATTAGAATAATTATCTTGATTATTTCTAGGCGAAAAGTTATTTCAAAAATTTTATTTGCTAGAAACCTTCCCAGTACTATACTAAATAACTTCCCAAAGTTTCATGGCGATCCAATGAGTGGTTTGGTCAGGCATAAAGGAAAAACAAACAGACATACATTCATTTTTATATATATAGATATTATTTTTCATATATTTTAAATTCAAAATTATATTTTATTTTTATTTATTTTATTAAACAGAATATATGTATTATAAACAGAATATATGTATTATAGAATCATCATTTGTATTTAGGTACACGTGTGACTTCACTGCTCTCTTTGATGTGAAAAAATAAATAAATTATTCTGGAGGCTACTTAAAGTAGACTTATCTCATTATTCCCTTATATAAATTTGTAGGATGGTTGAAACACGCTCTGGTAAGATGCAAGACCCAGCACAAGAGAGAATCATGGCTGAAGAGTCTGCCAAGCCGCAACCTGGTGCAACAATTGGTAGAGATGCTAGTTCCGACCCAGTTGTCCTGAATCCCAACATCGACATCCCCAAGTATGATGGAACGGAAGACCCTCGCCCATGGATTGAATCTCTTGAAGAAATTGGCTTCCTGTACCATTGGGCAGACTACATTATCTCTCGTTAAGCTGCCATGAATATGATTGGTAGCGCCAAAACCTGGCTGAACCTGCACAAGATAAGTTTCACCAGCTGGGAAAATTTCAAGAGCCGCCTAATTGAGGATTTTGCCTCAGACGCCAACAAAGAAGAAATCAAGATGAGACTAAACAGGATGCAACAGTGGAATGAACCTGCAATCAGGTTCGCAGAGGATATCCTTGTACTGTGCAACAAGGTCGACCCCCAAATGGAAGAAGAGACTAAAATAAACTGGGTTATTGGAGGGTTAAAGAAAGAATACTCATTTGCCCTTCACCTAAACCCTCCTAAAAATACCAATGAACTTCTAGAAATTTGTAAAAAGCTGGATTTGTTCGAAAAGAATTACCAAGAACGTGCAGAAAAATCAAAAGCTCTATATAATGGACCACGCTCTCCTCGTCCCCATCATCAAGAGCAATGGAAGAATGCTACGTCGTTCAGAAGACCATATCAGAACACCTCCAAGCCCCAGGCCCCCACTCCGAGGTACTACCAGAACAAGCCTCTGCCCCAGGTATCTGCCCCTAGACGATTTTACACTCCCAATCCTGAGCCAAAACCGGTCTACCCAAGTAAAACATACAATAAGAATCCAAATTCAAATAGGAATAGGACAGAAGACGGGAGACCAATATGTTTCAAGTGTAACAAGCCAGGACACGTGGCGCGGTATTGCAGAGTCAGGTTTGTAAGAATTGTGGAAGAGGACCCCATAGTTACACAAGACAAGGTCGAAGAAGAAATCCGAATGGATAATGGAACTGAGAAGTCGAGACCTCTGCTCTACGCTGACGTAAGTAATAGCCCGTACTCGAGTATCCCTACAAGGAATAGATATGCCGCATTAGAAGATTTAAACTAAGCATCGCGCCTGAGTCCGTCAATCAAAGCAAGTCGACCATAAATGGAATTAAAAAGTTGGACCCCAAATATAAAATGAACATTAACGTGGATAGAATCGGTATCTGCGAAGCTTTGATCGATACAGGCGCCGATCTTTCAGTGGTCGACCTTAGTACAGCTCTTAACACAGGTCTTGAAATAATAAATCCTGATAAAATGTGCTCCGGACCCGATGGCAAAGAATTAGATATCGTAGGAAATATTATTTTAAATATAAAATTTGATGACAAAACAATTACACATCAATTTGTGATAATGAGAACACATTTGCGAATATTTATACTTGGACCTGATTTTCTTAAGAAAATGAACGCAAAAATTGATTGTCAGCGTGAAATAATCAAATATGACTTGACAGAAAATCGTGACGTAATCAAATATCAACAGAAGAAAATAAAAAGTGCAAAGGATGCCATTATACCAGAACTTTCTATTAAATTGATTAAGGCATTTGTAGAAGCAGAGGATGGCGAATACATCATCGAGGAGAACCATAAAATGTTTCAAACAAATGGACTTCGACTTGCGAGAAGCTTAATAAATGTTGTGAATAAGGAAACATATATCTGGATAACAAACCCTTACCCTCGACCATTAAAAATATTAAAAAACCAAACATTGTGCTTTGGAAGTCAGCCAGCCGAAGTGAATCTTATGGAAGAAAGTGAACAAAAGGAGCATGAAGAACCCCAATTTCAGATAAACGAAAATTTAGCATATAAGGAAAAGGAGCAATTGAAACAAGTTTTGGAAAAGTACGAGGATTTGTTTTCGTCGGGATTAGGAAGATCCAACTTAGCGAAACATCGGATCGATACAAAAGGCGCGAAACCGATCAAACACAAGCCGTATAGGGTGAGCGCGAAAGAGCGAGAAATCATAAAAGAACAAATTGATGAAATGCTCAGAGACGGCATAATTAGACCATCCTCGAGTCCATGGTCCTTCCCTGTAATCTTGGTCAAGAAGCGAGATGGTAAGTACAGATTTTGCGTTGACTACAGAAAATTGAGTGATGTAACAGTGAAGGATGTTTACCCAATTCCCAGAATTGATGAAGTATTGGATACACTTCAAGGATCCAAATACTTTTCAGCAATTGACCTTAAATCAGGATATTGGCAAGTAGAGGTTGAGGAGAAAGATAAAGAAAAGACAGCCTTCACTACAGCACATGGCCTATATGAGTTCAATGTAATGCCCTTTGGTCTATGCAATGCCCCTGCTACATTTGAGAGGAACATGGAAAATATGCTTGGTAATCTTAGATGGCAAATTTGCTTATGTTATCTAGATGACGTAATCATTTATAGCTCGGATTTTTGAACACATCTCAAAAGAATAGAAGCTGTTTTAAAATGTTTTCGCGAGGCTAATTTAAAATTGAACAACAAAAAATGCCAATTTGCTTTCGAAGAACTGGAGATTCTTGGCCATATAACTAATCAACATGGTATAAAACCAGCGGAGCATAATATCAAGGCTATTAGAGATTTTCCTCGGCCCAAAAAGTTAAAAGAAGTTCAATCATTTTTAGGAATGTGCTCATATTATAGAAAATTTATCAAAGGTTTTTCAAAAATTGCCGATCCATTAACCAGTCTTATAAAAAAGAATGTACCTTTTACCTGGACAGAAAATCAAGAAAAAGCATTTCAAACCCTTAAAGTAGCATTGATAAATCCTCCAATCTTAGGGCACTTTGATCCGAATGCAATTACTTACATTCATACTGACGCATCTAACATCGGCCTGGGTGCAACATTAGTCCAAAAGTTCGGCGATAAAGAAAAAGTTATCTCATATTTAAGTCGAACACTGAGAAAACCTGAACAAAATTATTCGACTACCGAAAAAGAATGTCTAGCTGTTGTGTGGTCAATGTCCAAGTTACGACCCTACCTATATGGAAGGCACTTCAAAATCGTAACTGATCACCACGCACTATGCTGGCTTAAGAATCTGAAAGATCCGACCGGCCGATTAGCACGATGGGCACTGAAGATTCAGGAATATAATTTCGAAATTATACACAAATCGGGTAAAAAACATCTGGACGCTGATGGTCTATCTAGAGGACCCTTACCTGGAAACGAATGGGACGAAGATTATGAAAGACTATTTCTGAATCAAATAATAGATGAAAAGGATGATTTTATTGAGAATATTAAGGAGAACCTTAGTGGAAACAAGCGTTCAATTACACAGAACTTCAAAGAAGAAAATGGGTGTCTCTACAAGAAAAATCCAAATCCTGAAGGTAGGGCATGGTTGCTGGTAGTGCCAAAGAAGAGAAGGAAGGAAGTCATGAGTGAATACCACAACCATATGCTGAATGGCCATCTGGGCGTCGCCAGAACCACTTACCGATTGAAGAATAAATACTATTGGCCTTCCATGTTGAAAGATGTTTCAGAATTTGTAAAGACGTGCCATCTTTGCCAAAGTCGGAAAGGTTCAAATCACTTGCCTTCTGGACTTTTACAACCTATTCCCCCAGCTAACTACCCTTTTGAAAGAATCGGAATTGACTTTGTTGGCCCCTTGCCATCAACGAAAAGAAGAAGGAAGTGGATAATTGTGTTGACTGATTATTATACCAAGTATGCTGAAACAAAGGCAGTATCAGAAGCAACCGTGAAAGAAGTCTCTACATTTTTAATCGAACATATTATTTTACGTCACGGGGCCCCAAGATTTCTTATTAGCGATAGAGGTTCACAATTCACTAGCAATTTGATGAAGGAGGTAATGAAAATGTGCAAAGTGAAACACTGCTTCACAACGAGCTACCACCCCCAGACTAACGGACTAACGGAACGGCTGAATAGAACTTTAATCAATATGATCAGCATGTATGTAAACACAGACCAAAAGAACTGGGATGAAATCCTCCCTTTTATCACCCACGCGTATAATACCACGATTCAAGAAACCACAGGCTACTCTCCATTTTTCCTGTTGTTTGGAAGGGAACCCATGTCCCTCTTAGACGACGAGAATATCCCAACGGACAGTAACATGGACGATTACGACGAATATATAGAAAACTACTTAGATAAAATAGCAAGGACGAGACAGGTAGTCATTAACAACACAGAGAAGACTCAGGAAAGAATGAAAAGAAACTATGACAAAAACACAATGAGAAAATCTATGAACCAGGACATTTAGTGGCAGTTTGGACACCAGTCAGGAAAATCGGAAAATGTGAAAAACTATTGAGAAAATATTTTGGCCCATATCGAATATTAAAGAAGCTGTCTAACGTAAATTACTTAATTGAGCCGAAAGATAATCCTGGCCAAGACCCATTGATTGTCCATGTCTCAAGACTCAAACCCTATTTTGAGAGAATTGATGAGGTAACTCACGAGGACGTGACGACCTCTGGAGAGGGGGAAGTGTTGCATCATGGCTAATGAACCTATTTTATTTTAATTAGTAATATTATTTTTCATATATTTTAAATTCAAAATTATATTTTTATTTATTTTATTAAACAGAATATATGTATTATAAACAGAATATATGTATTATTGAATCATCATTTGTATTTAGGTACACGTGTGACTTCACTGCTCTCTTTGATGTGAAAAAATAAATAAATTATTCTGGAGGCTACTTAAAGTAGACTTATCTCATTATTTCCTTATATAAATTTGTAGGATGGTTGAAACACGCTCTGGTAAGATGCAAGACCCAGCACAGGAGAGAATCATGGCTGAAGAGTCTGCCAAGCCGCAACCTGGTGCAACAATATGTAATGTAATTTGTACAAACTGAGGATAAAAAAATAAACTCTGTAATAGATTAAGAGTTGAGCTAAGCAAGAGAAAGAAGTCATAACGTCTAAAATCGAGATAGATTTAGAATTCCCACAACAAGGTCTAAAAATGGAAACTGCAACGGCGCCAGTAGAATGTCACCAGACGACCCCCTCTCACATCTGGTGACATGCAAAACCCCCTTTCTCAGAAACGGTATATAAAGGCCCCCGTCTTTAGCCAAAAATACAGTCACTTGACAGTTAGTTCAGCATCTGTGCGAGTCCACGTCAGTTGTACCTCAGATCCTCCTCATCCATCATGTAGACTAGTAAGAAACTTCTATCTCCCCATCTTTCGCTCCTAGCTCAACTTTTATCTGTTCACGGAACTTTCTTAGTGCAACTGTGTCTTCGTTTTTTGTGTGGACATTCCCAAGCTTTCCACTCTGCCTCCACCACGACTGCCTGTACTCTGTGAGAACTTTTAAAGGACTTACAAGGTGTAGAGAGGTACTGGAAAACTCCCCATCCTGACTGTTCCTCTTGGTCAACACAGTATAGCGAGAGTCAACACTTTATCATCACAAAGTTAGTTGACAGGATTCTACAAGAGGCTACCAGACATCAACTTATTACAGCTAGTCGACAGGATTCTACAAGAGTCAACAGTAACTCAACTTATTACATATATATCTAAAGAGACATGGGTCGCCTCTCCCGTCAAAATAGACATCTAAAACCGACGCCATCTATTGACCGTCGCCGCAACTAGCGGCCTCTGGTCGGTGACAAAGCCACAACACCAGCTTTGGTAAACTGAAAAGCGTCCACCTAGAGACCGTGGTTTCGGGCTAATGGCCTTCGTCAGTCTAGGGCGGACTTTATTCCATGAGATCCACACGGGATCTAATGGAATCTTGACAATCTGCCAAAGAGGTGTTTAGCTGGCAAAATGGCTGGGCCATATCTATGGCTAAAATATAGATGGAAATTTTTCCGGGAGGAAAATGATCTAAAGAGACAAGGGTCGCCTCTCCCGTCAAAATAGACGTCTAAAACCGACGCCATAGATATGGCCCAGCCACTTTGCCAGCTAAACTCCTCTTTGGCAGATTGTCAAGATTCCATTAGATCCCGTGTGGATCTCAGGAAATAAGGTCCGCCCTAGACTGACGAGGGCCATTAGCCCGAAACCATGGTCTCTAGGTGGACGCTTTTCAGTTTGCCAAAGCTGGTGTTGTGGCTTTGTCACCGACCCGAGGCCGCTAGTTGCGGCGACGGTCAATAGATGGCGTCGGTTTTAGACGTTTAGACATCTATTTTGACGGGAGAGGCGACCCTTGTTTCTTTAGATCATTTTCCTCCCGGCAAAATATCCATATATATATATATATATATATATATATATATTAAAAAACGAAAGAAAAAATAAAAGATAAAAAGATCAGGTGTTGAAATCAATATTAAAAATGGCATATCCTGACCAGGAGCACATGTGCTTTACAGAAGGCAGAGCGCCATCTGGTGGAACAGAAATCAACTAAACATTGATTTAGCCTGTTCCCTGATATTTGGCCAACCCAATTTCTTGATGAATCAAGAAAAGCCATCCCCGAACGCGTTTCCGCTTTTGGCTCTCGTCAGCGTGGGGTAGGCTGAACCACTGCGACCAAAAAATATTTTTTGGTCCCAATGTTCCCAAATCCCAATGGTCGCAGTGGTTCAGCCTACTCTACGCTGACGAGCGCCAAAAGCGCGAAACGCGTTCGTGGATGGCTTTTCTTGATTTATCAAGAAATTGGGTTGGCCAAATATCAGGGAACAGGCTAAATCAATGTTTAGTTGATTTCTGTTCCACCAGATGGCGCTCTGCCTTCTGTAAAGCACATGTGCTCCTGGTCAGGATATGCCATTTTTAATATATATATATATATGTAATATTCGGGGGAGTTTTTGAGGTGATTGTTTGAGTTGTTTGATTGATTGATGATTGTTGTAGTAGCAGTAAGTAGACCTGCTGACTTACTTGGTGGTTGATGTGGGCGCAGTCGTTTGGCTGAATTAGTAAGGTTTTTCTCACAGGGGAAAAATAACGAGGACACAGGATTGGATTAAGAAATAGGCCAGCGATCAAGGGAGAAAGGGGTCAGACTATTGGCGTGTTTGATTAATGGCTATGGCTGTTCACATATTGAACATTGGACTTATCTGGGTGCTGAGAAAGATGGTGGCGAGCTCCAACTTGTTGCGAAGGTGCCGAGGTCCTGACTGGGTGATGAGAAGGGCTTGAAGCGTACTGCTTGCTGCGGTGTCCAGCTCCTAACTGATTAACCTGAGTCCGAGATTTTACTCGTTAACTCTTCAGTGCTCTCATTGGAGGATTCTCCTCTCGTGGCGATCTCTCATTGGCTCTTAGCTAGTCCTGCTGGACTCTAATTGGATCTTAGCTATTTCTTTGTCTTTGTCTTGTTTTAACATGCTCCCGGAAGAAGAGGTTCTTGAACTCAGTTTTATGAGTTCCTGGGTAATAACTTTTGCTTCCTGGATAATGAAAACCTGCTAATGATCGTTTCTTCTCTGATGGCCTTTCTCCCAGATTCGATAAGCCTAGTTTTTATTAAAATCTTTAGATCATACATTGCATACTATTTTTATTTATTTTATATATTTTTATATTTTTAGAATGGAATTCTTGTTAGGTATATGACTCATTCAGGGTTCGCGGATATTCCCCCTGGCCGGCCGTTTTACCACCCATTTTGTCTTTGCAAATTGGCGTTTTTTATACGCAATTTTACCGATCGCGCTATCGTATCAACATGTTTCGCGTCCGATTTTTCTGAATTGGATACTTTTGATTCATCCTCAATTGATTCATAATACACGGAGCTTTATTCCTTTGTGGAAATAACAATATTTTAAGACAATTCTGATTTTCAAATTTTACTTTTCACTTTCAAACAACAAGGTATTAGGGGCATTTTTTTCAAATAAATTTAGTATTATATTATTTGAGGAAGATGTTCTAAAATACTCTTATACCTTTTAAATATATAATTAATAATGTTTTGCCTAGGGGATTTGGCTTAATTTTTAAATAATACATAGGTTTATATATAGACATGTATGCTAATGATAAGAAGAACCTATTATCAAATGACTTCTTTTGATATTCAGCATTACTGTAAAGAAATAGGTCAATTTAGGGAATTAAAACAAAGTGACCATTGTTAAGTGGCTGCCTTTTCCTGTTTGTATGGCTGTTTTTTAATTATACGGTCTAAAAATTTAGAAAAGGTTTAAAAAAATGGCCAAACCGTGGCAATAGTGAACCAAAAGCTCTGTCCCATTGGGGTTCACTATAGAGGGGTTTTACTGTATGTGAGTGTTGTCTTTTTCTATAATCCAAAACGACATTTGCAATCTACTACATTGGATAGTTTCATTGGCCAGCCTGCAATAACACCCCCTCAGTCTTGACCTCTTCCAGGCCGCCGAAGTGGTAAGCCGCCCCCGTAGCCTGCGCTCGTTGAGGCCGCAATTGGATTATTCTCCTCCAGCTCGATCCTCACCACCCTGGTGGACGTTCCACATTTTTAAATCCTCCCAACAATTTCCCACGGCATTATTTGAAACCTTCACAGATAGTTGTGTTTTTATATAATATACAGGAATCTATATATATATATATATATATATATAAAGGAGGATACTTTTAACCTATGTATATTTCATTAAAATACCTGCCTATATGCATATTTCTAATATATCTTTGTAAATTCGAATTTCTTTCTCCCCATTTTTCCCCCACTCCTTTTATGTATCTCTCAAACAAAGTTATGCACCACGAAATTCAATCATTGCAAACAAGGAATATTCAGAAATATCAAGGGGTTAGTTAAAGAAGACTCCCTAGTGAGATGTTGCAGAAGACATTAAATGCATACAACCCTAAAGGCACATGATGTGCCAGGCCCTCTGCAAATACTACTCAAGATATATATGGTGATTTAAACCAGCAACCCCATATTGTATAATACTTATAACAAGATTTTCATGTTGCATAATAGAAACACATCTAAAAATAATCATACGCATGATTGACATGTGTCATTACATCACCATATGTAATGCACTTTGTACCAACTGAGGATAAATAAATAAAACTCTGTAATAGATTAAGAGCTGAGCTGAAGCAAGATATTGAGATAGAAGTCCAAAAACGTCTAAAATCGAGATGTAGAAGTCCTAAAGATAGCAAGATCACAGGGCGTTGCCAGAGAGTACAATTTCACTTCCGATCCACGCTCTTGTTGCATCAGCTGAAATTCAATACTTCCTCTCTCAGCAAAGATATATAAGACCTCCGCCCTAGCCGAAAATATAGTCACTTCACCATCAGCGGGAGCCCTCGTCAGTTGTGTCCCAGGTCCACCTCATCGACAATGTAGAACAGTAAGAACTCTTCTATCTCCATCTTGCTCTTAGCTCGACTCCTATCTGTTCACGGAACTTTCCTACTACAACTGTCTCTTCGTTGTTTTTTTTTTTGTGGGTGTGGACATTCCCAAGTTTTCCACTCTGCCTCGACCACGACTGCCTGTACTCTGTGAGAACTGTTAAAGGTCTTCCAAAGTGCAGAGAGGTACTGGAAAACTCCCCATCCTGACTGTCCTCTCGGCCAACACAGTATAGCGAGAGTCGACAGGATTTCACACCATAGCTTAAGTCGACTGGATACCTCATCACATATATATTGTGGCGAATAAATAATTTATTATTTAATTTAATTATTCTATAAAAATATTTGGAAACAGATTTAATACAATTATTCAATATAAAATAATGATCGAAATATTTATTTGCTGCGTGCTTGCTCAAGATTCTCTAGCTGTAGATAGTTTGGTTGATAATTGTCGTGGTGACGTCATCAATAAATACTTTCACATCTCCAGATATAAAAAGACTTGATTTCTACGCTGAAATATATAAATGAAAAAACAATAGAAAAAAAAAGATAAATGGGTCAGGCGTTGATATTAAAAATAAAGAGGCATTTCCTGACCACGAGCACATGTGCTTTTTAGATGGCAGAGCGCCATCTAGTGGACCAAAAATAAACTAAACGTTTATTTAACTTGCTCCGTGATATTTGGCCAACCCAATTTCTTGATAAATCAAGAAAAGCCATCCACAAAAAAAGCACATGTGCTCGTGGTCAGGAAATGCCTTCTTTATTTTTAATATCAACACCTGACCCACTTATCTTTTTTTTTTCTATTGTTTTTTCATGTGTTAAGCGTATTTACGCAAATTTGGCCTTAAATACCCATTTCTTTGTTTTTCGGGAAGCCACTGGGACCAAAAATCTTTTTGGTCGCAGTGGTTACAGCCTACTCCACGCTGACGAGCGCCAATAGCGTGAAACGCGTTCGTGGATGGCATTTCTTGATTTATCAAGAAATTGGGTTGGCCAAATATCACTGAGCAAGTTAAATAAACGTTTAGTTTTTTTTTTTTGCTCCACTAGATGGCGCTCTGCCATCTAAAAAGCACATGTGCTCGTGGTCAGGAAATGCCTTCTTTATTTTTAATATATATATATATATATATGTGGAAATATAAGGTGAGAAGAGAAATAATCACAAGTTGAAAGAGGGACCTAGACAACCAGGAGAGAGACGGATCCGGCCGGCCGTTGGTGTCGCACAAAATCCCCAACTGTGCCAAAAAGTGACTGGTCCTTATCCTCCCGTCTCTCTCTGGGTGTCTGTAGGTTTAATTTATTATTCCTGGCAGAGTATATATTATGACATATATATATCCTATTAATCTGTGAAAAATATATATCATCATTATAAACAATAAAGAAGTAGAATGTAAGCAACATGATGTAAAAATATTCGTATAACGTTCAATAAACAATTTATACAAATCTCATTCTTAATTATAAAAAATATAAACACCAAACATGGTGTCAGATGTGTCAAATTATAAAATATTGGTGGGAAATAGTTTGTTGAATGCGCGAATCAAGAAGAAAACGAAGATAACTATGCAAATCGATTAAGAGGACTAGCTAGCTCTTGTGAATATGATATACTAACAGAAGAACTAATCAGAGATAGAATAGTATTGGGAATCAAAGATAATAGAGTCAGAAAAAAATTGCTAATGGAACCAAAACTAAAGTCATCTACGGCCATCCATCGACATATGCAGGACAGCTGAGGTCATGGAACAACATATAACCAAGTTGACCGGCCAAGAATCAGAAGACGTGAAGTGGAACAGAAAATATGAACGGAAAAAGGAATCGACCAAAGCTACAAACTGAAACACTTGAAGACATAATTAATTGTCGTTATTGTGGGTCGAATCATAGGAAGGCTTCATGTCCTGCGTATGGTAAGATATGCACATGGTGTAACAGAAAAAAATCAAGTATGCAGATCTAGAATTCAAAAACCAAAACAGATGAACATTAGAACCAATCAAGAACAGAATGAATCATCAGATGAAGCTGTACTTCAACTGGTCCTTAGGATCTTTAACAGGCTTGGTCAATTCTTCATTGATCCGATCTTGTAGCTGTAAGGAGGTTTAGGCTATCTAGTGGTCCTTGTATGGGGAGGGCCTTGTGCTGCAATTAGTCGTTCTTCTGCGCAAGGTTTCACTCCTTCAACTTGAGGAGTCGCTTCCACATCACAGTAGGGTGCCTTTAGGACCAGATCTCGAGTCTCTGATGATGAGGTGGCGTCTTCATCATTCTACTCCAAGTGGCATGTTACCCGAGTAGGCCAAGTATAGATGGTGGGCGCTTGGTTCCGTGTCGAATATGGGTAGGGGAAGGTTAGATAGAGGCTCTGGTATAGGGAATACTGTGCTTAATTCTGTTGAACACGTTGACCTTAGCCAATAGGCCAGTGATTCTCAACCTTTTTTTTGTTGCGGCATTATTTTAAAGATTTGAAAATTTGGCGGCACAATTTTAGAATTTCGCGGCACACTTTTGCTAACTTGAATGCAAGAAAATTCAAATTATGTATCAATATTTCTATGCAAAATATAAGTAATATACATCTCTAACATTCAATTTGCTAATTTCGTTATTTTAAAAAGTAAAAAAATGAAAAAGAAAAAAAGAAAAACCAATACAAACGTGAACATAATCATATGACTAAAATTCGGCGGCACATTTTTAGAATTTCGCGGCACACAAAATTACCGCGGCACATTGGTTGAGAATCACTGCAATAGGCTGAGAAGCGATATAAACATATTGGATATGATAAAATAATATAGAATGGCATTGTCAGATCCTACTTGGGAATTGCATTTTGACCCTAGGCTGTTGAAGAAACAAGTTTTACAGAAGCATCAGATGCCTTCCCCTAAGTAGCAGCTGTAAAGAAGCATTGAGAAAAACTATCGCAAAATTTGTTAGTCAGTTATGTAACAGAAAAGGTATACAAATTTGTAAACTTTAAGAAGTATCATCTATTTTAAATAAATAGTCATCTCATTTTAGATGCAAATAAAGTGATTATAAAATAAATGCAGCAATTAAGATACTTTGAAAATGAAATGACATATATAAGTACAAATTGGGTAAAATTACAGTACTTGTCTCAAGTAAAAATACTTACTGTTAATAATATGTTATGTATATATGTTACTAGCCGAATGACTTGGGCAACGCCCGTGTTTTACCCGATTGAATGTTTTGATTCAAATACTATTTGTTACAATTATAAATTGGCGCCTTAAATAAATGCATATATTAGTTAATAACTATAGCCTATGTGCTTTATCTGTCTATGTACTGTTGGCTTCCGTAGGCGTCTCTTACTGGGAAAAAGAAAGAGAGGATTCCATTTAGTTATTAACTAATATATGCATTTATTTAAGGAGCGACCCGCTCCAACACAATAGTTACAAAAACGAAAAAGCGAGTGAGGGGGGGGGGCATGATGGGGGGGGGGGGGGGGGGGGGGCAAAGGTGGCGTGATCGTAGCCAACCAATAGGAGAGCGCCATTCCAAAAAAAAAAAAACGGTGACAGAGAAGAAAAATGAAGAACGCATGACGCTCGTAACTGTATATAGAATATTCGGTTCCAAAATTACTTTATTAGGTACCGCTCAACAAGAGTAACCTAGTTTATGATATTTGCAACAATGAATAATATCTGAAGGTTATCACATATTAAACAAAAGGTTAACGCGGGATTCAATCCCAGTTCGTGACTGTGGGAATCGAGGGTGTTATCCTCTCGTCCACCGACTTCTTTTGTATATTGTTGCACTAAGTTGCAGCTTTGCAGGGTCGTCGACCTTGGTTTCTTCCTTCTTGGTGTTATACACGTTTCCCGAGCGGGTTTCCATATTTAAAGCAAATAAATAAAAGTAAATAAATAAAAATAAATTACCTTTTAAAGTTATTGTGTTTATTTATTCTCGTCTTCCTCGTAGGTTGCGATCCTCGTCCAGGTCCTCTCTTGCTCCAATAACCAATCACACACAAACACACACACACACAAAAGCCTTTATTAAGACACACAGGTCTTACAGAGGATTCTCCTTGGGGTTACAAAACGGAGAAACCTATGAAAGTGGGAAATAAAAAATGGGGAAAGATTATATACATTTGGTAAATATATACAGATTATAAGAAAGAATAAAAAATAAGAAGAATAAAAAAAAATCAAAAAAAGAGAAAAAAAAAAAAATTTTGGAAATATGGATGGGAGAAGTGGAGAGCGAAAAGAGGAAAGAAAACAGGTATTTACATATGAAACAAGACCATTTAAGCTCTCACACAGCACAGATAACCAATCAAGATATATGTACAATAAATATTACAAAAGGAATGAAACTATAAAAAGGAATGATGATAATCTAAATATTCTGTTTTAAATAAATATTAAATATCATAGAATATTTTGAATAAATGTAAGGCGCATTAAAATTGATGTAACACTTCCCCCTCTCCAGAGGTTGTCACGTCCTCGTGAATGACCTCATCCATTCTCTCATAATAAGGCTTGATTCTTGAAACATGAACTACCAGAGGGTCTTGGCCCGGATTATCTTTCGGTTCTATTAGATAATTGACGCTAGACATCTTCTTTAATATTCTATATGGACCAAAATATTTTCTCAGAAGTTTCTCACACTTTCCTATTTTCCTAATTGGTGTCCAAACAGCTACTAATTCTCCTGGTTCGTAGCATCTTTCCATGTGTTTCTTGTCATAGTTCTTTTTCATTCTTTCTTGAGTTTTTATTGTGTTGTTAATAACTAATTTTCTTGTTCTGTCTATTTTGTCTTAGTGATGTTTTATGTATTCATCATAATCATCCTTGTCAATGTCCACCGAGATATTCCTGTCGTCCAAAAGAGACGTGGGTTCTCTTCCATACATCAGGAAAAAGGGAGAATATCCTGTGGTTTCCTGAATTGTAGTATTGTAAGCGTGAGTGATGAATGGGAGTATTTCGTCCCAATTCTTCTGATCAGTGTTCACATACATACTAAGCATATTGATCAATGTTCTATTTAACCGCTCTGTCAATCCATTAGTCTGGGGATGAATGCTCGTTGTGAAGCAATGTTTAATCTTGCACATTTTCATCACCTCTTTCATTAAATTACTGGTAAATTGAGAGCCCCTGTCTCTAATAAGATATTGTGGGGCTCCGTGCCGGAGAAAAATATCCTTTACTAGAAATTTGGAAACTTCTTTCACTGTTGCTTCCGAGACTGCTTTTGTTTCTGCATATCTAGTGTAGTAGTCCGTCAGCACGATTATCCATTTTTTCCTGTTTTTCGTAGATGGCAATGGACCAACAAAGTCAATTCCAATTCTTTCGAAAGGAAAGTTGGCTGGGGGAATAGGCTGTAGTAGTCCAGAAGGTAATTGGTTTGAGCCTTTCCTACTTTGGCAAAGGTGACACGTCTTAACGAATTCTGAGACATCCTTTAGCATGGATGGCCAAAAGTATTTACTCTTTATTCGGTACATGGTTCTGGCGACACCCAGATGGCCATTCGACATATGATTGTGATATTCTTTCATAATTTCTATCTTTTTCTTCTCTGGAACCACAAGCAACCACGCCCTGCCTTCAGGGTTCAGGTTTTTCTTAAAGAGGCATCCATCTTCTTCTTTAAAGTTTTGCGCAATTGATCGCCTGCTTCCATTAAGGTTTTTCTTAACACTTTCGATAAACTTATCCTCTTCGTCTGTTATTTGATTTAAAAATAGCCTTTCAAAATCCTCATCCCAATCAGTTTCTGGTAAGGGCCCACTAGATAAGCCATCGGCGTCCAGATGCTTCTTTCCTGATTTATGTATTATATCGAAGTCATATTCTTGAATTTTCAATGCCCATCTTGCCAATCGACCTGTTGGATCCTTCAAGTTTTTGAGCCAGCATAAGGCGTGATGGTCTGTTACTATTTTAAAGTGTCTTCCATAAAGGTAGGGCCGTAATTTTGACATTGACCAGACAACGGCCAGACATTCTTTTTCAGTGGTTGAATAATTTTGCTCCGCTTTACTTAGGGTACGACTCAAATATGAGATCACCTTCTCTTCACCATCGATGTCTTGGACAAGTGTTGCACCTATGCCGATGTTGGACGCATCAGTATGAATATAAGTAGGCGCATTTGGATTGAAGTGACCTAAAATTGGTGGACCTAATAGTGCTGTTTTTAGGGTTTGGAACGCTTCCTCTTGCCTTTCTGTCCAGATAAATGATACACTTTTTTGATAAGGTTGGTCAAAGGGTCAGCATTTTTTGAGAAATCTTTGATAAATTTTCTATAATATGAGCACATTCCCAAAAAGGATTGTACTTCTTTGACCTTTGTGGGCCGAGGAAAATTTCTGACAGCTTTAATGTTATATTCCGCGGGTTTTATACCATCTTTGCTCGTTATATAGCCGAGAATCTCCAATTCTTCAAATGCAAATCGGCATTTTTTGTCGTTTAACCTTAAATTAGATTCACGAAAACATCGAAAAACAGCTTCGAGTCTTTTGAGGTGCGTTGGAAAATCCGGGCTAAATATGATAACATCATCCAGATAACACAAACAAATTTGCCATCTCAGATTTCCAAGCATATTCTCCATATTTCTCTCAAAGGTAGCAGGCGCGTTACAAAGTCCAAAAGGCATCACGTCGAATTCATATAATCCATGCGCTGTAGTGAAAGCTGTTTTCTCTTTGTCTCTTTCTTCGACTTCAACTTGCCAATATCCAGATCTGAGGTCTATTGCTGAGAAGTATGTAGATCCTAGGAGAGTATCCATAACTTCGTCTATTCTAGGGATCGGATAGACATCTTTTACTGTCACATTATTCAGTTTTCTGTAGTCCACACAAAATCTGTATTTACCATCTCGCTTCTTGACCAATATTACTGGAAAAGACCAGGGACTAGAAGATGGCCTAATTATACCTTTTGTAAGCATCTCGTCAATTTGCTCTTTTATAATATCTCGTTCTTTAGCACTTACCCGGTAAGGCTTGTGTTTAATTGGCTTCGCGTCTTCTGTGTCTATCCGATGTTTTGCCAAATTGGTTCTCCCTAATCTCGACGAAAACAGATTTCCATACCTTTCTAAAACTTGTTTTAACTCCTTCTGTTCCTTTAGTGAAAGATTTTCGTTTACTTGGAATCTAGGCTCTTCGTTCTCTTCTACCTCTCTTTCTCGACTCACATTTATTTTCGCTGGACTACTTCCAAAAGCCTATGTTTGGTTTTTCATTATTTTTAACGGTCGAGGATACGGATTAGTTATCCAGATATGTGTTTCCCTATTTATAACATTGATCAAGCTTCTTGCTAGACGAAGTCCATTTGTTTGAGACATTTTGCTGCTCTCCTCGATAATATATTCCCCATCCTCTGTTTCTACCAATGCCTTGATCAGTTTAATAGAACATTCCGGTACAATGGAATCCTTGGCACTCTTTATTTTCAACATTTCAAAATTGCTTTCGTCATGATTATTCGTCAAATCGTATTTTATAGTTTCTTGCTTACAATCTATTTTCGCGTTCATTTTCTTAAGGAAATCTCTTCCAAGAATTAATGTCCTTAAATGCGTCTTCAATATCACAAATTTGTGTGATAATGTTTCGTCATCAATTTTTATATTTAAAAATATACTTCCTACCATGTCTAATTTTTTTCCATCGGGTCCTGCACAAGTTTTTGCGAGATTACTTATACCATGGCCTGTATCGAGGGCCGTTCTGAGGTCGACCACTGAGAGGTCAGCGCCTGTATCAACCAAAGCTTCAAAAGTCCCTATCTTGTCCACATGAATTTTTAATTTGTATTTAGGGTCCAACTTCTTGATTCCATTTATGGTCGACTTGCTTTGATTGACAGATTCAGGCGCGACGCTTAGTTTAAATCTTCCAACACGGAATATCTATTCCGGGTAGAAATATTTGTCTGTGGGCTATGACATACATCAGCATAAAGCCGAGGTCCCGATTTATCTGATATTCCATTCATTTGGCATTTCTCTTCGACCTTCTCTTGGGTATCTGTTGGATCCTCTTCTAGGATTCTTATAAACTTGACCCTACAATAACGGGCCACGTGCCCTGGCTTGTTACACTTAAAGCAGATTGGTCTTCCATCTTCCGTCCTATTTTTGCTCACTTCTTGGCTTTTATTGTAGGTGTTTCTCTGAAGGTTTGGTTTCGGCACAAAGTTTGGATTATAAGGACGTCTAGGGGTAGAGGGCTGGGGAAAGTTGTTTCGATACTGCCTGGGAGTAGGAGGGGAGTCATTCTTGTAATTATTGTAAACAGGGGCTTGGGGCCTGGAAGTGGTCTGATAGTTTCGCGTGGCAGTCGGCGGCACGTTCCTCGATTGTTGTTGGGGTCTAGAATAGCGTGGACCGTTATATAGGTTTCTGGATTTCTCCACACGTTCCCGATACTTCTTTTCAAAAGAATCCATTTTCTTGCACACGACAAGAAGTTCATCGGTAGTTTTAGGAGGGTTCAGGTAGAGAGCGAATGAGTACTCTTTTTTCAGTCCTCCAATAACATGTTCTATTTTTGTTTCTTCTTCCATTGCGGAGTCAACCTTGTTGCACAACACTAGGATGTCTTCCGCGAACCTGATTGTTGGTTCATTCCAGTGTTGCATTCTATTGAGCTTCCTTCTAAGTTCTTCTTTATTCGCGTCCAGAGAAAAATCCTGAATGAGGCGGATTTTAATATTTTCCCAACTCGTGAAACTAGCTTTGTGTAAATTCAGCCAGGTTTTAGCACTTCCCGTCATGTTCATGGCGGCATAACGGGCAATTATGTAGTCTGCCCAATGGTAGAGGAAACCAATCTCTTCGAGGGATTCTATCCATGGGCGAGGGTCTTCTGTCCCGTCATATTTCGGAATTTCTATATTGGGGTTTAAAGCAACTGGTTCGAAATCAGCATCTCTACCAATTGTTGCACCAAGTTGCAGCTTTGCAGGGTCGTCGACCTTGGTTTCTTCCTTCTTGGTGTTATGCACGTTTCCCGAGCGGGTTTCCATATTTAAAGCAAATAAATAAAAGTAAATAAATAAAAATAAATTACCTTTAAAAGTTATTGTGTCTATTTATTCTCGTCTTCCTCGTAGGTTGCGATCCGCAGTCCTCGTCCAGGTCCTCTCTTGCTCCAATAACCAATCAAGATATATCTATATATATAAAAATGAATGTTTGTTGGTCTGTTGGTATGTCCGGTATACAAATTCGCAGTAGTTCACTAATTCAAACCAAAATTTCCATACATAGGTAAAAAATAACGGGGATGACGATAGGCTATTTTAAAAATATATATAAATCAATTATTAAAACTATATATCCAAATTATTCTACTTAGCTCACGAGCAGCGCCCTCTAGAACGCGTGGCGGTGTGACGGCGGGGGGCGCCCATTGGCTGCTGGCGAGCACGTGACTTCCCTGCCACAGGGCCCCCCCCCCCCCCTCCGAGAAAATGGAATCGTCCGGCTGCCGGCCGGTTAGCCACTTCATGTTCCCACCGCGCGCGGTCCTGGCGTTGGTGACACAGCTGTGCCAGGTGCCAAAAAAGCCTCGCGGGTGACCTCCGGGAACTACGTCCATCTTCCATATGTAAAATACATTTAATCGTGTAAACCCGGGCGTTGCCCGGGTCATTCGTCTAGTGTACAATAAATATTACAAAAGGAATGAAACTATAAAAAGGAATGATGATAATCTCTAAATATTCTGTATTAAATAAATATTAAATATCATAGAATATTTTGAATAAATGTAAGGCGCATTAAAATTGATGTAACAATATGTTATATATAAAAATGAATGTTTGTTTGTTTGTTTGTATGTCCGGTATACAAATTCGCAGTAGTTCACTAATTCAAACCAAAATTTCCATACATAGGTAAATAAATACGGGGAAGACGATAGGCTATTTTAAAAAATATATAAATCAATTATTAAAACTATATATTTTTAGTCAGAAAATGATGATGACGATATTGCTGTATCATGTTTGATTATCAGATACAAAATTATATCGGGAAAAATTCCAAAAAGCAGAGACCACAGGTGAAACCAGTTCATTATTTTGTACGCATGAACAAAATTCTAACAGAAAAACATTCATTCAAGTAGAAAACAAAAGCCAGATCATCTTTCAATAAAAATATCGCTTCTCAGACACAAAGTTTGGAGCGGGACGTTTCACAAGAGTGACATCCACGGCGCCAATTTATAATTGTAACGAATAGTATTTGAATAAAAACATTTAATCGGGTAAAACCCGGGCGTTGCCCGGGTCATTCGGCTAGTGTTATATATAAAATATTAATACATACTGTGTATAATAAAATATGTTATGTATATCTTCTATATATATAAAAATTAATGTTTGTATGTTTGTCTGTTTGTCTGTTGGTCTGTATGCCCGGTATACAAATTCGCAGTAGTTCACTAATTCAAACCAAAATTTCCATACATAGGTAAAAAATAACGGGGATGACGATAGGCTATTTTAAAAAATATAAAAATCAATTTTTAAAACTATATATTCAAATTATTCTACTTAGCTCACGAACAGCGCCCTCTATCAAGTACTAAAAGGTTATAAATACGTTTAAAATCTAAATCTTCTCAATATTTTATTAATAATAGTTCACTTAATAACCCATATCTACTTATATAATTGCCTTATTCTGAAGCTCACGGATAGAATGCGCGCCCATTGGCTGCCGGCGAACACGTGTCCTCCCTGCCCCCCTCTAGACAACCCTGTTATCAGCTGTGTGATACATACACCTGTCTATAGCGGCCATTCTAGACAACCCTGTTATCAGCAGTGTGTTACATCCACCTGTCTATACAGACCACCCTGTCTAAAGCGACCACTGACCACCCTGCCTATGGCGACCACTCAAGACAACCCTGTTATCAGCTGTGAGATACATCCACCTGTCTTTACAGGCCACCCTGTATATAGCGGCCATTCTAGACAACCCAGTTATCAGCTGTGTGATACATACACCTGTCTAAAGCGGCCACTCTAGACAACCCTGTTATCAGCTGTGTGATACATCCACCTGTCTATACAGACCACCCTGTCTATAGCGGTCACTTTAGGCAACCCTGTTATTAGCTGTGTGATACATACACCTGTCTATACAGACCACCCTGTCTATAGCGACCACTCTAGACAACCCTGTTATCAGCTGTGTGATACATCCACCTGTCTATACAGACCACCCTGTATATAGCGACCACTCTAGACAACCCTGTTATCAGCTGTGTGATACATCCACCTGTCTATACAGACCACCCTGTATATAGCGGCCATTCTAGATAACCCTGTTATCAGCCGTGTGATACATACACCTGTCTATAGCGGCCACTCTAGACAACCCTGTTATCAGCTGTTTGATACATCCACCTGTCTATACAGACCACCCTGTCTATAGCGGTCACTTTAGGCAACCCTGTTATCATCAGTGTGTTACATTCACCTGTCTATACAGACCACCCTGTCTATAACGGTCACTTTAGGCAACCCTGTTATCAGAAGTGTGATACATACACCTGTCTATACAGACCACCCTGTCTATAGCGACCACTCTAGACAACCCTGTTATCAGCTGTGTGATACATCCACCTGTCTATACAGACCACCCTGTCTATAGCGGCCACTCTAGGCAACCCTGTTATCAGCTGTGTGATACATCCACCTGTCCATACAGACCACCCTGTCTATAGCGGCCACTCTAGGCAACCCTAGGAAGCAAGATGTATACAAGGTGTAGACAAGATGAAGATCTAGACGAAGAATAAAACGTTTTTAAAATATATTCGCACTCGGGTAAAACCCGGGCGTTGCCCGGGCCATTCGTCTAGTAATATAAATATTTATATAATAACTGCTCTAATTTGAAATATTTGGTAGGTTTTATTTATTTATATATTTTCATTTTTAGATATAACTGATCTAATTCGCCGTTTAAAATAACTAATAATAGTTCGCTTAATAACACATATAATATAAATATTTATATAATAACTGCTCTAATTTGAAATATTTGGTAGGTTTTATTTACGTATATATTTTCATTTTTAGCTATAACTGATCTAATTCGCCGTTTAAAATAACTTCTCTTGCAATATTTGGTATGTTTTATTTATTTATATATTTTCATTTTTAGATATAACTTATCTAATTCGCCGTTTAAAATGCCTGCTCTAATTCGAAATATTTGGTATGTTTTATTTGTGTTCACTCTATTTCTATTTATTTGAAGTATTATAATTTCCATGTTTCAAAAACCTATTTCAAAAAGGTCGTTAGGAATATGTAAGGCCTGAAATAGCTTTACATGCGAATATTTTTGATGCCAAGCGTAGCTTAATGTTTAGGTGTGCGGCTTCGTATTTCCGCAACCTTGGTTCGAAACTTAGCCTGGCTGTTTTTTTTTTTTTATATATATTATTGAAGTAAAGTTTTTTTACAGTACCTAAATTTCCATACATAGGTAAAAAAAAATACGGGGAAAACGATAGGCTATTTTAAATTATATATAAATTAAATATTAAAACTGTATATTCAAATTATTCTGCTTAGCTCACGAACAGCGCCCTCTATCAAGGTTATAAATACGTTTAAAATTGAAATCTTCTAAAAAAAGTTTCTTAATAATAGTTCGCTTAATATTTAGAATAGTTGATCTAAATCGAAATATTTATAGACGCTCGCTCGATTTGAAGATTTATATTGTAACTAATCTGACTGAAATTTTAACAGTATATAGAGTAGAATCTAGAAAAACTTATAGTGAAATTTTCAGGTCTCTTTCCCGAATATTCGTCGAGTTTGCCCTTTTGCTCGCGAGAAGCGCCTCTAGCGGTGAAGATGGGAGGTAATATCAGCTGCCCTAATGTACATGTAAAGTTTGGACGGGACGTTTCACAAGAGTGACATCCACGGCGCCAAATTTATAATTATAACGCATAGTGTTTGAATAAAACATTTAATCGGGTAAGCCCGGGCGTTGCCCGGGTCATTCGTCTAGTATGTTATATAATACACTGCGGCTTGTGATTGTAAAAGAACACTTGAAGTTACACCGCATGAGTTTCTTTTCAATGAAAAATCAAAATTTATTTCAAGGTGAAATATTGACTATTTCTAACCTTTTTGGATGAGATATGAAAGGGTGAATTATGAAGAGTAATGACGAACGGAAAAATAAAAGTGTCCAGGGATGGGAATCGAACCCACAATGTTCCGCTTACCGGGCAGATGCCATGTCCACTAGGCTACCCTGGACGTATTTTATATGTATATACAAAGGGGGATCATGGAAATTTTAAGGGATTTTTATCAAAAATTGGCGCGAGTGAAGACTCTAGCTGTCATTGTGGCAACGAATTCCAGGACTCGAGACACCTACTGCTGGAATGTCCACTCTTCTTCACCGCTAGACAACAGACAATAAATAATGTTGTAGATCTATATCAATTTGTAAATAGCAGAGAGAATTATCATAAGTTTAATTATTTTTGTAAATATATTCATGATTTTCTTTCAAACCTGAAAGGTTCAGGTTCCTAATATATATATATTTTTTTCTCTTTTTATTTCGATTACTTTTTTTTTTGTAAAAATTTTATAACTGTTTCTGTTTAAAAAATGTAAATCGACGCAATTATCCCTAGCCGGGATATCGCGTTTGTGTGTTGAAATAAATAAATAAATAAAAGGGGGATCAATAAATAAGGTGAATTATCTTATTTCTTAAAAATTAAAAAACCAAAAATAATTTAAACCACATGATATTAAAATATAACATCGAGAGACTATTTAAGGTGTTCTGTTCTTTTTTCCCACGCGCGGCGCGAGACTTATAAATAAACTAAAATGGAAGCTCCCTTGAAGGATTGCACCACGCTTGAACAACGTGCAGTTATTCGTTTCTTGAATGCAGAAGGTATTCAAACAACATCTCAAATATGCCAAAGAATGAAAAATATCTATGGTGAGTCTTGTTTGTCTCAAAAAACATTTATAAATGGGTTAACGAGTTCAAAAATGGACGAATTACATGTTCCTCAGGTCTCAACGTTCGGCCGGTAAAGTTTTGTTAGCAATTTTTTGGGATGTTGATGGACCAATCTGTATTGATTTTTATCCTCAAGGCAACGTATGAACAGCGACCTTTATTGTGACATTCTTGTAAATAAGCTAAAGCCCGGTATAAGAAACAAAATAAGAGGGAAGCTTAGTAAAGGTGTTCTCTTCCTTCATGATAATGTAAGGCCGCATACATCATGTAAAACTGTATCTACAATCATTAAATTAGGTTTTGAAGTTTAGAACATCCTGCATATAGTCCAGACCTAGCCCCCTCTGACTATTTCCTTTTTGGACTACTAAAGAAGGAGTTAAAGGGAAAGCGATTTGACTCGGATGAAGATGTCCAGAAAGTGGTGCAAGATTTTGTTCACACGCTTCCTAAGAGTGCCTATAAAGAGGGTATTTACAAGTTGCCAGAACGATGTATAGAAAGCCAAGGTGAATATTTTGAATAAATCAAGTTCCAATTTTTAATATCGTTCTTATTTTTTTTTTTTTTTAATAAATTATAATTCACCTTATTTATTGATCCCACCTTGTATGTTATAAATAAAATTTGTTAAAAATGGAGTCAAGCGCGCTAGTTTAATTGTTGAATTTAAAAAAACAGTCATTACAAAAGGGGGTTCCTGTAAGATTATATTTATTACACAATAAATTAAATTCACATTATTTAAAACCTCTATGCTGCATGTTCGAAAGGTTATAGGAAACAGAAACTCACCCAGGTTGGTTGTCTATTGCACCAAAGATATTTTATACAGAGCATGTGATGTTACAATTTGTGACGTCAAAGAAATTTAAATGTTAAACTTTTTAATATGTATATTCAAATTTGAACATATTATATAGCTAAATAGGTTAAACCCTGGCACACAATCTCTTATATATTCGAATTAAGGTATGGAAACTATATTTAAAATAAATTTATTAATCAAAAGTTATATTACATAATTATTGATGAAATATTTTTAAAATTGATCCCACAGTTGAGCGCCATTGGAAGAATTATGCAAATTCCAAATTTTCATTAGCTAAATATCTGCTAATATGTATGCGGATCGTTGAAGTCACACGGCCAAGTGGTCCCTCCATCTCAACGCAATTCCACTGTCGTTGCAGCTTTCCTCTTCTGATGTCTTCAGCCACGTGCTTTTCTATCTTCTCAACATAGTCAGGGTAATTCAACCTGGACTTCAAATCTTGTAGTATTCCTGTGGTGTCGCTAAATAGGAACTCGGCTCGTCTATTAGGATCCTGTTCCAACAAGTAGGAATATAAGGTGACATGGCTCTTTCCCAACTTGTGATTGTACATCTTTATTACTTGTTTCTGACACCTCTTCCAGATTTCCGATGTATGTATGTCGAAGTCAATTTCTAGAGGCATTGCGCCTGGAAAATGATAGAGAATGTAATATTTAAATAATATTTTTTGAGCAACCTTGAAATTCGGTGCAAATTCTATTTCCTTTAAAATCTTTAGTAAAGGGACTTTATCTACATTATCCAAGAATATCTTTAGTGATTCTATAGGCACTCTTTCATATAAATTATATAAATTTCTAAAATTATTCAAATTAACATCAGCTCCTGCTTCTCTAAGAGCATTCATAACATCTCTCCTATCATACCTATATGCAAGGTCAAATGCTGTAAAACCGTTTTCATCTTTTAAATTCAAGTTAACGCTAAATTTGATGAATAACTGTATCATTTCAATGCTAGATTCAAAAAGAGAACACATGAGAATACTTCTTCTAAAACCGTATCTACGATCTAAATCAATCCCAGCATTTATTAGCAATTTAACATTTTTATATCTTCGCGAAAGAACTGCTGCATTTAAAGGGCCAAAGTATGGTTCAATTTTATAATTAAGTTCATCTCCTACATATTTTAATAAATATTTTAAAAATTTAGAAGACTTGCGAGAAAAATGTAATAGTGTCTTTGCCTTTGCATGGAAAGGGAGTTTACTGTATGCTCCCTTTTTAATTAAAAGCTTGAATAATTTGAAATTCCGAACAAACTCAAAAGCAGCCCAACGTTTTTCATATAACAAAGCAAAATTAGCTCCACATTTAATTAAATATTTTGCTATTTCAAAGTTTTTTCTTAAAATGCTCATAAAAAGAGGTGTAAGTCGTTTTTTATTGAATACATCAATATTTGCACCAGCATTTATTAAAAAACGACATAGTTCAATATTATTTTTCCATGCAGCAATATGTAACAGAGTGTTGCCCCTTAAATCCTTTGCGTTAACACCGCCTACCTCTTTATCTAGTAATTTTCTTATTTTAGCAATATCGCCTTTTATCGCGGCCTTTACTAATTGTGTTCCTTCTTTTGGGCTCTGGTGCCTTGACATAATTTTAAAAATTTATCTAAATGAAATATCGAAATTTGAATAACTGAAAGTTTCTTCCCTGAGTTGATTCAACTATGTCAGCAATAGAGATAATACAGCAAGAATAAAATATACAAATGAAAATAGGTATTTATTAACAAATGCAATATATTCAAAACTTTTAATCTGTTTCACAAAATGTTATTTTTATTTATTTTCGTTGATATATTTTAAAAAATAATATATTAAATCTATATATATTCTAAATTTATATAATATTTTCAATTATTTTTACCATTTTACATTTTCTCTATACTCCCAGGCAACACGCGTTGTTGATTTATGCTAGAATTTTCTAGGAAAGTTGCAGGATAATAAAATATGTTTCATCAACTCAGTTTCAAAAAATCAAACCTTTCAATTTTTATTTAAAAAATTAAAATAAAAATTAAACTTAACAAATAATTTAATTTTAATTCAAATCTATATATATATAAAATTGAATGTCTGTCTGTCTGTATGTTTGTACTCTATAGATTCAAAAACCATACATTAAATCGCCTTGAAATTTTGGGATATTATTAGGTATATCCCCGGGAAGGTTTTTGAAAAATAATTTCTTGAATATCTTGAATATCCTTAGAGTTATTTGCAGATTTGTATATTTAACTCGCAAGCAGCGCCCCCATTGCGACGATGATAACAAGTTTTTTTATCTATAAGTTTTATTATCACTAAGTTTATTATCTTAAAGATTATTTATCAAAAGTAAGATTTTCTACCTATTAATTGCGTACAAGTCAAAGTTAGTTTTTCATTTATCTACAACATATATATTGGGAGAATAGATAAAATGATGATTTTGTAATGTAGAAAATTAGGAAAGGCAAAATTCAGGATGACACGGCAATTTATTTGAGACAAGAATAATGATACAATTCCAAGGCAAGATACTATTCCTTTAACTTCCAATTACCGAGAGAACCAATTAATATTGATTTTATTCAACTTATCGAGTATTTTTCAAGGGACCGGAAAAAAATGTTCACTTTATCGAGAGATTCGTTAGACAAACCTTTACTCGAAAACCCGGGCGAAGCCGGGTACATCCGCTATAGTTATTAATAAACACTTCCGCATCTTCTTTTCTTTTTCGCTTAGTTTCATCTGATTTTATGTTGATCAATTCAATAGATGACTTTTTCAGGGTTATTTTAAACTCTTTTATTGCATTGATTATTGTTGTTTGAACACTTCTAGATTAAAATATTTTTCAATTCATCTCTAATATTTTTTAAAGTTATACTAGAATTAATTTGTATATACTCTTCAAAATAAAATCTAAATAGCTTAATGGATTTTTTCTGTCTAAATCCTTCTTTATATTTATTAATTTTGATTAGCCTTATTTTTATAAATTTTCATAGCAAAACTATAATTGATGTTCAATAATTTAGAAGCTTTTACATAGTTTCTTCTTGTAAGCATACCAACTTGATTAAAGTTTACTGTTTTCCTTTTGATATTGATTCATACGAGCCTCTATTAATTTTAAAATTGTCAGAAATAAGGCGATAATAATCTAATAATATTGTCAAGAAGCTAAGCGGCTCCAATCACGAGAGGCCCCATGGGACGTCTGTCAATCATCGCTGGACACCGGGTGTGAGGGGTTCTGGGGAATCTGGCCGGCGGGGGGAGCTGAGGTCCCTCATTAGGATAAACTCTGTCTTGGGGTAAGTTGTATTGACTCTCTCTCTCTCCCTATCAATACCCCTTATAATAAATTAATTATCCCCAAACTTGCCCTTGCTTTATTTATCTCCGCGACATATTTTGGCGGAGACGCTGGGTAGCGTGACGGAACTTCGAAGAAGTCGACGTCTACAGGGACGTGAACCAATTCTTCAACCTTTGCCACAACGAATAGAAATGGAAGACGACCACAGACCTACTGTTAGCGGATCCTACCTCCCTTGTCAGCGCCAACGAGATCCTTCTACCTTTTCTGGAAATGGAAATATAAACCCTGGACAGTGGTTGAAAGAGTACGAGAGAGTGTCGAAGTACAACAGATGGGACGAGACCATGAAGCTTGCCAACGTCGTATTTTACTTGAACGGAACTGCTGGAAGGTGGTTTGATAATAACGAAGAATCACTCAACTCGTGGAGAAGCTTTGAAGACGCATTCCGCGGTGTGTTCGGACTGCAAGAGGATTCTGCTCGACGCGCCGAGGAAGTTCTGAAGTCAAGAGCACAGAAGGCCGAGGAATCCAGCGAGTCATACATCCAGGAGATTCTTAGTCTCTGCCACCAGGTGAACCCTCGCATGGAAGAAGGCGAGATAGTTGCTCACATTATAAAGGGAATTTCGGAGGACACATACCAGGTATTGGTGGCGAAAGACATACAGACGGTAGATGAGATCCTGAAGTTCTGCCGTCATCTGACAACCGTCAAGCAGCGCCGGATCGGCCGTACGAAATTCGCCAGGTTGTCAAACGTAATGCCCATTTCGTGTGTTGACGACTCAGACGACTTGGCCGGCTTAATTCGCCGCATCGTTAGAGAAGAGATACAAAAGGTTTTCTCAGCACCTGAAGTGATCAATCCGCTCCGAGAGGTGAACGCCCTGGAACAGACTGTGAGGGAAGAGGTCAGCCGTGCTCTACAACCTACCAGACCACAAGTCAACGTGGTACAACAACAACCACGAACGCCCTTTTATAATATCGACCGACCAACCCAACCCAGGAAAACGGAACATTGGAGAACCTACGACGACAAACCTATCTGCTTCCACTGCGGACGACCCGGACATGTCGTCCGTTATTGTAGGGAAATACGGCAGGTCTTCGCTGAAGCCAGGTCAAGGAATGGCGGAGAAGGAAGAAATGTTGGATTTTCGAGTCGACCCCCGAGATATGACGCCGACGACGACTATGTAACGCCCCAAACCTCGACGTACTTCTACCGGAGCTCTTCCCCACATCCAAACCGCGCAAGGTCGCCAGCCCGAAGACAATCCCAGTCGCCAGCCCGTCGTTTTAGCCGTTCTCCCATGCCTCAGAATGTGAAAAACTAAGTGGAGCGGCTTCTAACGGGGGTGAGGTCGCCATTGAGGAAAATCCTCCAGGGTATATCGCCGCTAAATTAAAAGAAAATTTTGTTATGGTCGAAATAAATGGACGCAAAATTAAAGCATTGGTGGATTCAGGAGCCGACTTTTCTGTTATTTCAGACAAATTTCGACGCGAACTAAAGACACCTCTCTTCAAAAAACCAGGTCCCATTCTTAAAGCCGCAAATAAAAATTTAATAGAGACCCTAGGAAAATGTGTCCTGAACATAGAAGTTAATGGTCTGAATATCTCATTTGAATTCGTTGTTATGGTGGAATGCAGCCATGACATCATATTTGGATGGGACTTCTTCAAGGCCACCGAGGCCGTCATTGATTGTGGCAGAAATGAACTCCATCTCGGGGAAACCTCCGTCCTGGAATCTCGAGAGGAGGAAAACCAGAGATTGTTTGCTTCCGACGACTTTGTCATCCCGCCTAAATCAATAAAGAAGATCAGTGTGATGAACGAAGAAATATGTGGTGTTAGAGATGTTTTAGTCTCAACTTCTAAGGACTTATTATTAAGAAAGGAAGTTCTTATACCAAACTCCTTGGTTACATTTCGACACGGCCGAGGTAGCATTTGGGTGGCGAATGGAGCGTCTTGGCCGCAACTGATTCCATCAGGAATGAATATGTGCACCATGGAAAGTTATGAGAATGGGAATATCTGCAGTCTTATTGAATCCAGCGATAAGTTACAAGAAACGCAGCTAAAGTCACGTGAATGGTCACAGAAGATAAACCTTACTCTAGATCCAGGGCTGTCTGAAATTCAAAGGTTACAGCTTGTTTCATGCCTTGACGAGTTTATTGGCATATTTGACTTTGGGAGTACTCCTATTAAGCCAACCAGTACTGTGAAGCACAAGATAAACACAGGCGACCAGTCTCCTATCAAACAGCGGCCCTATAGAGTAGCACCAAGTGAACGACGACTAATTCAAGATGAAGTGAACAAGATGATTGAAAATCACATCGTGAAGCCCTCTGAAAGTCCTTGGTCATCTCCAGTTATTCTAGTTCGAAAGAAAGACGGGACCTGGAGATTCTGCGTAGATTACCGTCGATTAAATAAGATAACAAAAAAAGATGTTTACCCGCTGCCACGCATTGACGATGCCTTGGACAGTTTAGCCGGCTCTAGTTACTTCTCCACGATGGATCTTCGGTCCGGGTATTGGCAGATTGAAGTGGACGAAAAAGACAGGGAGAAAACTGCTTTCATCACTCCAGATGGGCTGTATGAATTCCAAGTAATGCCTTTCGGTCTTTGCAACGCTCCAGCAACGTTTGAAAGGATGATAGATAGTGTTCTGGGCAGTCTTAAATGGAACATGTGCCTTTGCTACCTGGACGACATCGTAGTTTACGCACCTACCTTTGAGGAACATCTACGTCGTCTACAACTTGTATTAAGCTGCATCCAGAAAGCTGGACTAAGCTTGAACCACAAAAAGTGTCTTTTTGGATCAAGGAGGATAAAGATTTTGGGACACCTTGTTGACGCCAATGGAATTCATCCAGATCCAGATAAAGTTGAAGCCGTCTCTAAATTTCCGAGGCCAAGGAATATCTCTGAACTGAAGAGCTTTCTTGGATTATGTTCCTATTACCGAAGATTTATTGAGAACTTTGCCGACAAAGCTAGATCTTTGCATGACCTACTGAAGACTGAAAAACAATTTTATTGGGATGCAGCTCAAGAGAAGGCGTTTGAAGTCCTTAAAACAGCTCTAATTTCAGAGCCTGTCTTAGAACACTTTGATGAATCCGCTGATACCCATCTACACACGGATGCAAGCGGACATGGTATTGGAGCTGTTCTTCTACAAATACAAGGTGGAAAGGAGCGGCCTATAGCTTATGCATCTAGAAGCTTGACAAAGGCTGAAAATAACTATTCTACAACGGAAAAAGAATGCCTTGCTGTAGTCTGGTCTATTAGCAAATTCCGCCCATATTTGTTTGGTCGACCATTCACGGTTGTCACTGACCATCATTCTCTATGTTGGTTGGTAGGGCAGAAAGATCCTTCTGGCCGTTTGGCAAGATGGGCGCTGAAGTTGCAAGAATTTGACGTGACCATTATCTACAAGAGCGGACGCAAACATAAGGATGCCGATTGTCTGTCAAGGAGCCCGCTTGAGAACGATCAACCAAGTGCTGTGATGTCACTAACCAACGTCGATATAGAGCAGACTAAAGACCCGGATTTAGCTAAAATAATCGATAATTTAAACTCGGGCTACACCAGAAAGGAATTCAGCATTATCGACGGCATCTTATACAAGAAAAACTATAGCACAACTGGAAGACCCTGGCTTATGATGATCCCTAAGCACTTAAGATCGGAAGTTATGGCAGATTTACATGATGCTCCTACAGCTGGGCATTTGGGTTTCGCCCGGACGTATGACAAAGTCAAAAAACGATTCTATTGGCCTGGCCTTTATAGAACTGTTCGCCAATATGTAAGCCATTGTCGGGAGTGTCAACGAAGGAAGAAATTACCTCGACGTCCGGCTGGACAACTTGTATCCATACCGCCCGTAGAAAAGCCATTCTATAAAGTCGGGGTTGATCTCCTTGGAAGATTTCCAGTTTCTAAAGATGGAAACCGTTGGATCATTGTGTGCACCGATTATATGACAAGGTATGCCATAACGAAAGCGATCCCAGACGGAGGAGCAATCGAAACAGCTAAGTTCCTGGTTGAAGACGTCATCTTGAAGCATGGAGCTCCTAGAGAAATGATAACAGATCGCGGCAGAAATTTCATTTCTCAAGTAATAAAAGAGATCAATGCTCTGTGCGGAATTGTGCACAGATTTACAACGGCCTACCATCCCCAGACCAACGGCCTGACTGAAAGGTTCAACAAAACTCTAGGAGACATGTTGTCCATGTACACAGGTGTTGAGCAGAAGGACTGGGACCAAGTTTTGCCCTATGTAACTTTTGCTTACAACACTGCTAAACAGGAGGCGACCGGCTACACCCCGTTCTTTCTTGTCCACGCCCGCGAGGCCGAGACCTACATCGATGCCATACTACCCTACCTACCAGATGAGATCTCTAACGACTACGTTGGAGAACTTGTGACCAGAGCTGAGGAAGCGCGTCAACTCTCCCGATCACGCCTTCTACAATCACAGGCGAAAGACCGTAGACTATACGACCAGAAACATACTCCAGTCTATTACCAGAAGAATGATCTTGTGTGGGTTTTTACTCCCATCCGAAAAGTAGGACTATCAGAAAAGCTACTGAAGAGATACTTCGGTCCCTATAAGGTGACCAAGAAGCCTTCAGAAGTTACGTATGAAGTAGAGCCCGTGGACCCCTCTCCCCGATCACGGAAAGCCAAGGATATCGTCCATGTCATTCGGATGAAGCCCTACCTGGACCCTGAAGAACAACATTCTATTCTGCTAGGGAACACCAGCCGTGATAGATTTCCTTCCAGAACAAGGGCTGAGACAAGCTAATCAGCGGGTCGCTGTATTTTTTCTAAGGAGGGTGTAATGTCAAGAAGCTAAGCGGCTCCAATCACGAGAGGCCCCATGGGACGTCTGTCAATCATCGCTAGACACCGGGTGTGAGGGGTTCTGGGGAATCTGGCCGGCGGGGGGAGCTGAGGTCCCTCATTAGGATTAACTCTGTCTTGGGGTAAGTTGTATTGACTCTCTCTCTCCCTATCAATACCCCTTGTAATAAATTAATTATCCCCAAACTTGCCATTGCTTTATTTATCTCCGCGACAATATATTTAGTGTTGTCATAGTTGTCTTTTAAAGTGTCTTAAAGATTATATAAAAAAAGTCCATGTGTCTAAATTAAAATGAAAAATATCTAAATTAAAATTGATAATGTTTAAATAAAAATGAGAGTTTCTAAATTAAAATGAAAAATGTCTAAATATAATTATATTAAAATTGTCTCATTAATAGTTAAAAACCTATAATTATATCAATAAATGAACAAAGAAAACAGGACTTATTTTTCCACAGAATATTACTTTAATGAAAACAGGCGGGTTTCAACCTGTTCCTTGTTTTTATTTTAAATGCTACTTGCTATATGTTTAAGGTGTTAGGTCTTTCGCACGTGTAAATTTATATATATTTTAAAATAAATAAAGATGTTCGAGAAAATAGTAGGATCTAAAGATCTTCCATATACAGCAGAATATGCTATGAGTAAGATGTCTTCATGTAAAAAGTGCAAAGAGAAAATTGATAAAGGAGAATTGCGTTTGGGAGTAATGGTGCAGGTGTTGGGTCAGTTTTTTTTTTCACTAAACAAAACCCAACAAAGATGTAAACATTCATTTACATCATATAAATATATTGTTGCACCAGGTTGCGGCTTGGCAGACTCTTCAGCCTGGATTCTCTCCTGTGCTGGGTCTTGCATCTTACCAGAGCGTGTTTCAACCATCCTACAAATTTATAAAAGGGAATAACGAGATAAGTCTTCTTTAAGTAGCCACCAGAATCCTTTATTTATTTTCTCACATCAAAGAGAGCAGTGAAGTCACAGTGTACCTAAATACAAATGATGATAAATTAATAATCTGTTTTAAATAAATATCATAGAATATTTTATATAAAAATAAATATATATATAATTTAAATTTCAAATATATTAAAACTAATATAAGAAATACGCCATTAATCATGATGTAACACTTCCCCCTCTCCAGAGGTCGTCACGTCCTCGTGATTGACCTCATCAATTCTTTCAAAATAGGGTTTGATTCTTGAGACATGGACAATCAATGGGTCTTGGCCAGGATTATCTTTTGGTTCAATTAAGTAATTTACGTTGGACAGCTTCTTTAATATTCTATATGGGCCAAAATATTTTCTCAGAAGTTTCTCACACTTTCCTATTTTCCTAATTGGTGTCCAAACTGCTACTAATTCTCCTGGTTCGTAGCTTCTTTCCATGTGTTTCTTGTCATAGTTCTTTTTCATTCTTTCTTGAGTCTTTATTGTGTTGTTAATAACTAATTTTCTTGTTCTGTTTATTTTGTCTAAGTGATGTTTTATGTATTCATCATAATCATCTTTGTCAATGTCCACCGAGATATTCCTGTCGTCCAAAAGAGACGTGGGTTCTCTTCCAAACATCAGGAAAAAGGGAGAATATCCTGTGGTTTCCTGAATTGTAGTATTGTAAGCGTGAGTGATGAATGGGAGTATTTCGTCCCAATTTTTCTGATCAGTGTTCACATACATACTGAGCATATTGATCAATGTTCTATTTAACCGCTCTGTCAATCCATTAGTCTGGGGATGATAGCTCGTTGTGAAGCAATGTTTAATCTTGCACGTTTTCATCACCTCTTTCATTAAATTACTGGTAAATTGAGAGCCTCTGTCACTAATAAGATATTGTGGGGCTCCGTGCCGAAGAAAAATATCCTCTACTAGAAATTTAGAAACTTCTTTCACTGTTGCTTCCGAGACTGCTCTTGTTTCTGCATATCTAGTGTAGTAGTCCGTCAGCACGATTATCCATTTTTTCCTGTTTTTCGTAGATGGTAGTGGACCAACAAAGTCAATTCCAATTCTTTCGAAAGGAAAGTTGGCTGGGGGGATGGGCTGTAGTAGTCCAGAAGGTAATTGGTTTGAGCCTTTCCTACTTTGGCAAAGGTGACACGTCTTAACGAATTCTGAGACATCCTTTAGCATGGATGGCCAAAAGTATTTACTCTTTATTCGGTACATGGTTCTGGCGACGCCCAGATGGCCATTCGACATATGATTGTGATATTCTTTCATAATTTCTCTCTTTTATTCTCTGGAACCACAAGCAACCACGCCCTGCCTTCAGGGTTCGGGTTTTTCTTAAAGAGGCATCCATCTTCTTCTTTAAAGTTTTGCGCAATTGATCGCCTGCTTTCATTAAGGTTTTTCTTAACATATTCGATAAATTTATCCTCTTCGTCTGTTATTTGATTTAAAAATAGCCTTTCAAAATCCTCATCCCAATCAGTTTCTGGTAAGGGCCCCCTAGATAAGCCATCAGCGTCCAGATGCTTCTTTCCCGATTTATGTATTATATCGAAGTCATATTCTTGAATTTTCAATGCCCATCTTGCCAATCGACCTGTTGGATCCTTCAAGTTTTTGAGCCAGCATAAGGCGTGATGGTCTGTTACTATTTTAAAGTGTCTTCCATAAAGGTAGGGTCGTAATTTTGACATTGACCAGACAACGGCCAGACATTCTTTTTCAGTGGTTGAATAATTTTGCTCCGCTTTACTTAGGGTACGACTTAAATATGAGATCACCTTCTCTTCACCACCGATGTCTTGGACAAGTGTTGCACCTATGCCGATGTTGGACGCATCAGTATGAACATAAGTAGGTGCATTTGGATTGAAGTGACCTAAAATTGGTGGGCTTAATAGTGCTGTTTTTAGGGTTTGAAACGCTTCCTCTTGTCTTTCTGTCCAGGTAAATGATACACTTTTTTTTATAAGGTTGGTCAAAGGGTCAGCAATTTTTGAAAAGTCTTTGATAAATTTTCTATAATATGAACACATTCCCAAAAAGGATTGTACTTCTTTGACCTTTTTGGGCCGAGGAAAATTTCTGACAGCTTTGATGTTATGTTCCGCGGGTTTTATACCATGTTTGCTCGTTATATAGCCGAGAATCTCCAATTCTTCAAAAGCAAATCGGCATTTTTTGTCGTTTAACCTTAAATTAGAATCACGAAAACATCTAAAAACAGCTTCAAGTCTTTTGAGGTGCGTTGGAAAATCCGGGCTATATATGATAACATCATCCAGATAACACAAACAAATTTGCCATCTCAGATTTCCAAGCATATTCTCCATATTTCTCTCAAAGGTAGCAGGCGCGTTACAAAGTCCAAAAGGCATCACGTTGAATTCATATAATCCATGCGCTGTAGTGAAAGCTGTTTTTTCTTTGTCTCTTTCTTCGACTTCAACTTGCCAATATCCAGATCTGAGGTCTATTGCTGAGAAGTGTGTAGATCCTTGGAGAGTATCCATAACTTCGTCTATTCTAGGGATCGGATAGACATCTTTTACTGTCACATTATTCAGTTTTCTGTAGTCCACACAAAATCTGTATTTACCATCTCGCTTCTTGACCAATATTACTGGAAAAGACCAGGGGCTAGAAGATGGCCTAATTATGCCTTCTGTAAGCATCTCGTCAATTTGCTCTTTTATAATATCTCGTTCTTTAGCACTTACCCGGTAAGGCTTGTGTTTAATTGGCTTCGCGTCTTCTGTGTCTATCCGATGTTTTGCCAAATTGGTTCTCCCTAATCTTGATGAAAAAAGATCTCCATACCTTTCTAAAACTTGTTTTAACTCCTTCTGTTCCTTTGGTGAAAGATTTTCGTTTATTTGGAATCTAGGTTCTTCATTCTTTTCTACCTCTCTTTCTCGACTCACATTTATTTTCGCTGGACTACTTCCAAAAGCCAATGTTTGGTTTTTCATTATTTTTAACGGTCGAGGATACGGATTAGTTATCCAGATGTGTGTTTCCCTATTTATAACATTGATCAAGCTTCTTGCTAGACGAAGTCCATTTGTTTGAAACATTTTGCTGCTCTCCTCGATAATATATTCTCCATCCTCTGTTTCTACCAATGCCTTGATCAATTTCATGGAACATTCCGGTACAATGGAATCCTTGGCACTCTTTATTTTCAACATTTCAAAATTGATTTCGTCAGGATTATTCGTCAAATCATATTTTATAGTTTCTTGCTTACAATCTATTTTTGCGTTCATTTTCTTAAGGAAATCTCTCCCAAGAATTAATGTCCGTAAATGCGTTTTCAATATCACAAAGTTGTGTGATAATGTTTCGTTATCAATTTTTATATTTAAAAATATACTTCCTACCATGTCCAATTTTTTTCCATCGGGTCCTGCACAAATTTTTGCGAGTTTACTTATACCATGGCCTGTATCGAGGGCCGTTCTGAGGTCGACCACTGAGAGGTCAGCACCTGTATCAACCAAAGCTTCAAAAGTCCCTATCTTGTCCACATTAATTTTTAATTTGTATTTAGGGTCCAACTTCTTGATTCCGTTTATGGTCGACTTGCTTTGATTGACAGATTCAGGCGCGACGCTTAGTTTAAATCTTCCAACACGGAATATCTATTCCGGGTAGGAATATTTGTCTGTGTGCTATGACATACATCAGCATAAAGCCGAGGTCCTGATTTCTCTGATATTTCATTCATTTGGCATTTTTCTTCGACCTTCTCTTGGGTATCTGCTGGATCCTCTTCTAGGATTCTTATAAACTTGACCCTACAATAACGGGCCACGTGCCCTGGCTTGTTACATTTAAAGCAGATTGGTCTTCCATCTTCCGTCCTATTTTTGCTCACTTCTTGGCTTTTATTGTAAGTGTTTCTCTGAAGGTTTGGTTTCGGCACAAAGTTAGGATTATAAGGACGTCTAGGGGTAGAGGGCTGAGGAAAGTTGTTTCGATACTGTCTGGGGGTAGGAGGGGAGTCGTTCTTGTAATTATTGGAAACAGGGGCTTGGGGCCTGGAAGTGGTCTGGTAGTTTCGTGCGGCAGTCGGCGGCACGTACCTCGATTGTTGTTGGGGTCTAGAATAGCGTGGACCGTTATATAGGTTTCTGGATTTCTCCACACGTTCCCGATACTTCTTTTCAAAATAATCCATTTTCTTGCACACGACAAGAAGGTCATCGGTCGTTTTAGGAGGGTTCAGGTAGAGCGCGAATGAGTACTCTTTTTTCAGTCCTCCAATAACATGTTCAATTTTTGTTTCTTCTTCCATTGCGGGGTCAACCTTGTTGCACAACACTAGAATGTCTTCCGCGAACCTGATTGCTGGTTCATTCCAGTGTTGCATTCTGTTGAGCTTCATTCTAAGTTCTTCTTTATTCGCGTCCAAAGAAAAATCCTGAATGAGGCGGATTTTAATATTTTCCCAGCTCGTGAAACTAGCTTTGTGTAAATTCAACCAGGTTTTAGCGCTTCCCGTCATGTTCATGGCGGCATAACGAGAGATAATGTAGTCTGCCCAATGGTACAAGAAGCCAATTTCTTCGAGAGATTCAATCCATGGGCGAGGGTCTTCCGTTCCATCATACTTGGGGATGTCGATGTTGGGATTCAGGACAACTGGGTCGGAACTAGCATCTCTACCAATTGTTGCACCAGGTTGCGGCTTGGCAGACTCTTCAGCCTGGATTCTCTCCTGTGCTGGGTCTTGCATCTTACCAGAGCGTGTTTCAACCATCCTACAAATTTATAAAAGGGAATAACGAGATAAGTCTTCTTTAAGTAGCCACCAGAATCCTTTATTTATTTTCTCACATCAAAGAGAGCAGTGAAGTCACAGTGTACCTAAATACAAATGATGATAAATTAATAATCTGTTTTAAATAAATATCATAGAATATTTTATATAAAAATAAATATATATATAATTTAAATTTCAAATATATTAAAACTAATATAAGAAATACGCCATTAATCATGATGTAACAATATATATAAGCAATGTCTCGCTGAAGTGTTTGTTGCCTAGGTGGAGAACTCCCAACGATGGCCGACGGTGCTCTAAAGGCCCCCTCCCTGACGCAGGGCCTCTCTTGGAAGGATGTACAAAGAGCACATGTACAAATAAAACTAGACACCTGAGGACACCAGACTTCCATGCCAAAAGCTGATGCTTGGTGGGGAGGAAAGACACGGGTGACATCCAGAGACATCCGTGCTGGGAGCTGCTGTACCATATGTACATATATTGCTGTACCATATGTACATATATTCCCCTCATTTTTGTAGTAGGTGACCTAAGGAAAACAATTTGTCATATAAACATGTAAATCAATAATTTTTATATACTCGGGATATATATATATGTCATAATATTTGGAAATATGTAAAATAAAATGGCCTGTGTGGGAGTACAAGGAAAGAGGGAAGATAGCGAGGTTAACAAACAACCCCCTTGGTAAACAAGTATCACGACTTCATTATCTCCCCTAGAGGACTTATCTTACTTAAAGCGGCTAGACGGGATGATAAAGGTCAGTTCTCACCGAAGTGGCCTCGACGCCAGTTGTTCTAGGGGTTGTTCTGGGACCTTCTATCTTTCCTCCCCGATCTATTTCCTCATGGGTTTTTGCCTCTGGATCCTGTCTCCTGTGTGTCCTTACCACCCATCGCTCAACAACCACGACTGCTTCTAGCCAACATGCCACACTGCATTCATCCAACAGCATAAACTACTACTACATTACCACATTGAAAAGTCGACAGGATGAACAAGGACAAGAACCAGACCCCATCGGAGGTAGACCAGATCGACGAGAGAGTGGAGCTTCCCTCCGCCCCAATCACTCTGGAGAACCTGGTAACCCAGCTCACAATTGCCTTACAAAATCTCCGCCCAAAGGCCCGTCAAGACTTAGAGGTGCCCAAGTATGACGGGGCGTATCCAGCACAAAGCTTCTTCGAGACCTACGACAACCAAGCGGACCGAGCTGGACTCTCCGCTTCCGAAAAACTAGACAGACTGCCGCTGTTCCTGGTCCAACAGCCCTTGCAAGACTTCCACCAGCTTCGGCTGGACACTCGGAACTACTTCCAGGCGAGAGACGCCTTGCTGGATCTCTACCCCTCGACCAGCAAAGCTACCTACTCGAAATACTTCGCCCTGCGCCTACAAGGTCAGTCCCTGGAAGAATATTACCGCACCAAGACCGCCATGGGGCTACAACTAGGCCTGCCTCAAGAGGCTATCTTGGAAACCTTGACCGAAGGACTACCCTTCGGTGACCAACAGTTAGTAAGGATCATACCGCCAACCTCCCTAACCGAGTGGTATGAAAGGGCAACAAGGATTCGGGAATATACCCAGCCAACGACACGCCAAGCGAGCAGTGGTCCACCTTATATCTCGGGACCCTACACCAGCACCCAGAGATATAAATCCAGGTCTTCCCACAGTGCAAACAGCCTGCCATCTTCACCATGTCGGTGCTGTGGCCAGAATCATTGCAACAAAAAATGTCGTAAAAAACCATTCGCCGCCGACAATACTCTCCTCCACCAGGTACAGACCCCTGAACAGAGGTCTTCTCTCCGGGATGCGCAAATCCATTCCATCGAGCAAGCTATTACAAAACCAATAGCCACGCCCCAAATATTCCACGTCGCACCTTCCCAAGTCCCAATTAAACAAACTTCCCAAGTCCCAATTGAACAGACTTCCCAAGTCCCAATTGAACAGACTTCCCAAGTCCCAATTGCACAGACTTTCCAAGCCCCAATTGAACAGACTTCCCAAGTCCCAATTGAACAAACTTCCCAAGTCCCAATTGAACAAACTTCCCAAGTCCCAATTGAACAAACTCCCCAAGTCCCAATTGAACAAACTTCCCAAGTCCCAATTGAATAAACTTCCCAAGTCCCAATTGAACAAACTTCCCAAGTCCCAATTGCACATACTTCCCAAGATCCCACTACCCCTGATCCACATGAGCTGATTGTGGAAGATGAGATGTCCAAGAACCCTCAACATGACAACCGCCAACTGTTAGAGGACACAGCCCTTAGTGACTCTAGCACGCCGGACAAGCGAGACAGCCCCAGTCTCAGTGAGGAAAAGTGCTACGAGAGCTTTGGTGACTGCGAGCATTCCGACTGTAGTAGAGTAATGGAAAACCCCACTGGAATAATTTCTTCCAACAACGCCGTCCCCTGCCAGTCTACGCCACCACGAGCGGATCAAGCCGCCTACGTCCCGCGGACTCGTCTACACGCCATGTACGGCAACCACATTCCCCAACGGGACTTTCCAACATGAACCAAGTCTTCAACACAACCCAGCTTCGAAGTCCAACAGAAGCCCATCAACAGTGAGTGTTTAACTTTATTGTGATTTCATCCGTTTACATTTTTGCTTGTTATATATACCACATCCATGTTAGCCCACTTTTAGCACAGTTCATGCTCTAAATAACTTATCTCATATCAATTTTAAAACCATAATATGCCACAAGCTTTCAAGCTTACAATGCCTTATTTTATTCTCAATAACAGGTTCTCTCGAAAATTTTTCTTATCTTACACCATCGCTCTTGAAAAAAAAAAAAAAAAAAAAAAAACTCTTGTTTTTAATTTTTCGTATATCAACTTATGTTTTTTATGAACCAATGACCAAATTTTCGCTGAACCTCTCAGTCTTTCTGCAGTGTATCTATTCCTACATTGAAACTTAGGTTCTGAAAGTCAAAGCTTTTTTTTTTTCAACCATTCGACCTCAGAGGTCTTATTTTTGTCAATTGACCGCAAAGGTCCACTTTTTTTTTCTCACTCGACCCCGAAGGTCTTTTTCACGTACGTGCATGTCCATTATTTGTTAAATTTATTAATTTTAGTGTCTTCAAGAGAACCGCACATAAGTTGTCTGCCTAATCAATCTCCTTCATTCTAAAGTATCTCTGTAAAATGTCTCAATACGTTTTGTTGACGAATGCTGCAGAGATGACTATTTGCTCCAGCCTCTTTCTAATGGCTCCCTTTGTTCATTTTAGAATGTTGAACCACTTACTTTACAGCTCTCTTACTTTCCACCTTTCCATTCTCTTCACCTCCTCATTCACGTATCCATATTGTACATAGCTATGATTGTCCATACCTACACTCTGTACCATATTAACCTACACATAAAATTAATTTGTACATAGCCAAATTATTTCCCACCCTCAAAGAATTTCCTGCACAAATTCTTCTTTGAAAGGGGGGACATCTGTCATAATATTTGGAAATATGTAAAATAAAATGGCCTGTGTGGGAGTACAAGGAAAGAGGGAAGATAGCGAGGTTAACAAACAACCCCCTTGGTAAACAAGTATCACGACTTCATTATCTCCCCTAGGGGACTTATCTTACTTAAAGCGGCTAGACGGGATGATAAAGGTCAGTTCTCACCGAAGTGGCCTCGACGCCAGTTGTTCTAGGGGTTGTTCTGGGACCTTCTATCTTTCCTCCCCGATCTATTTCCTCACGGGTTTTTGCCTCTGGATCCTGTCTCCTGTGTGTCCTTACCACCCATCGCTCAACAACCACGACTGCTTCTAGCCAACATGCCACACTGCATTCATCCAACAGCATAAACTACTACTACATTACCACATATATATTAATTAATTTCCTAAAGGAATTAATTTTTAGGGATTAATTTGTTTTATCCAATATACAATTTTCTTTCTCGCGCGGCAACACGGCAAATTGGGGGCGTGGTCATGAGGACGTGCGTGTTTTTCTTCCGACGAATGAAAATGCCCATTGATCACGTGGGTGTTTGCTTTCGACGAATCAAAATGCCAGCCAATAGAAACTTTGGCATGATCAACGAATGGAAATGAAGAGAGGCTAGGATAAAAAGGGCCCGTCCTGACTAGATAGAGGAGATAGAGAAAAAGTCGCTCAGTGACAGGAGAGATCTAAGCAGTCGGCCCTGAGACGTGGAGGAGACCAGACCTTACCGCCTTTTTTCCGAGAGAAGGTAAGCCCCGCCATCATGGCCCAGCTCCCCCTTTTAATTTTCAAGTAGAACTAATCCATTTAGATTTTGGATGGGCCCTAAAAGGGCTATAAATACAAGATGGAATGTTAGTATTTTTTGGTGTCTTGTCCCGTTAGGATAGATGGAGATCCATATTTTCCCTCGTACAACGAAGAATTTGTAACCTTAAGTCACCTCTACCTAGATCATTATGTAAATAGAATGTCTCGCTAGTATAAAATGTCCCCAAAGTTTTGCCTAATAAATATCTATATATATATATATATTATACAGAGAGTTTTGTTTCCTTTTATACAATTTCATTCTCTAGTTTTATGGTAATACCCCCCACCTTATTATCACAAATCGCTATGAATATGGACTACCGACTCTGACGGAATAGAGTTGTGTACGGTGTATTTGCTGTGATATGTTGACACAGCAACAGTTGCAAAATACGACTTTATCATGGCTGCCTTGAGGGTATCTATCTGTTAGGTTTTAATAATATTTGTATCCTCATGTGAAGAATCTGTCTTTTCCTCACTGTTTGAACAAGATATAGTGTGATTCTTACCTATTTGAAGGGAATGTTGCTAATAATCAAGTCTCCCATAAATTGCCGGCCATATACACTGTCGCGAGCGTCTGTGTTTCTGTATGTTCCATCATGACTACCATTATATTGTTCGTTGATTTAAATTTAATAAGACCCATGTTGCCTTAAACTCCTTAGGTTGTTCTCTTTATGATTTTATTGAAGACCTTTGTTTTAGATACATTATGATTATTAATGTCAATAGTATAAGTCTATAGTTTGCTTGTCTTTTATTTGTTAGATTTTGGTATAATCTTTATAAATAGAGTCCTTCCCATATATCCAGATGGTAACTTACTTATCGCATTTTGTTGAATCTTTATTATAAAAATCAGGATTAATGGATACCTGCATGTATAATCAGATTTTCTACCAATAAAATCTGAATCTGATACTTCATGATATCTAATTTGAAATATTGACTTCCACTTATTATACTTCAATAGGAGTGTTAATTAGATCTTCTATATTCAGTATATATATTTTTTTTTAATAATAACATGTTCATCTGTATCTGAGATCTCCCAAAGTAGTGGGATGATCTCAAAGAACGTGACACAAAAATTGGGTGCGTCACGGACTCGAGTCCGACCCATTCCAGCGTCTAAAAATTATTTTTTTTTTTTGGGAGAACCGACCACTATTAAGTCTATAGTTAAGTTGCCTTTATAGTTTATTTGTTAGACTTTAGTATAATCTTTACAAGTAGGGTCACTTCCATATATATATATCCAGATAGCAAATTAATTCCAATATCTTAACCTCTGCGAAATCTCTATGAGAAATAATAAAACTCCGAGGTTGCGTATTATTTTCTTTTCCCGCTTAATAAGGCTCAAGCTTTCGGATATGGTGGTCCTTCTGTAGGAATAACGCGATGGTGGTGGATCGTTAGTAGCTATATATATTTACCTAATATATTTACATCTTTACAAAAATTTTCATAAAGGAACTATTAACTTCTTGTTATATGCTAAGTACAGACTATTTACATATTTCTAAAAAAAAAACTAAGGTAAAACTATTATATATAATAATTCAACTTATGAAATTTGAATTAGCCATGGAGTAGAGTTACGAAACAAGAGTTACTGTATTAAATATGGGAAGTGTACGTTTAATTGTTATTTATGAGTTCTGTGTATGATTCTATAATTTCAATGTGCCTATTGATGCTGGCGTTCTTTCAATGATAAAGAAACTTCTAAGTACAGTCTTTTCTGTTCGCTGTTCACATTGGTATAAAGGGTTTTGAGTTACTTAGATTGAAGGAGTGACCTGTATTTTGAGTGTGTTGGAATAAAAGGAATTTCTTTTATCCTTTCTATGGATCTGGTGTGCCCATCCATTCTATCTATTACTTGTCTGCCGGGTTTCGCCTATGTACATAATATTGCATTGGTTGTATTCTATTGATTACATCGCTTGACTGTTGCATATTGGTGAGTTATGGCTAATTTTTTTGTTGTGATTTCTGATTATTGCGCGTATGTTAGGTGTTTTCATAATATGTCTTTATACCATATTTCCTAATTCCTCGGGCTACTGTTACGCTGTTAGGAGGGTAAAGTATGATGCAAATAGATTTGTATGTTTGACTATCGTTTGTGTTATTTGGGTTATAAATGCCTTATTATGAATCTATTTACAGTTGATCTGTAGAAATTATAGAGATCTGTTGCTATAATTTCCTCTATGAAATAGCTCCCAGCGTCTTCAGTGGGTGGCTAAATCGCTAGAAGGCGAATCTCTTAAAAGAATGGTTGGGACAACGAGAGGCAGGGAGAAAAGGGTCCGCCATTTTTTTTCTTTCATGGAAGAAGAAGCAAGACGGGGGGATGTGGACGTTGGACCCCCACATTCCTGAGACTTCGTTAGTTCCCGCGCGACACCCGACGCCCCCATACATTCCAGGAAGAATCCATCAACGGGGCCTCTCTTGAGGGGTCCCTCCCACGCCTTGTTTAGTTGAAAGTTTTTACTTAAAGTTGTGTAGTCCTCAAATCCTTTCTGTATCCTATATATATATATTATCTGATACTCTTTTTTTCTCAAGTATAACCTTAGCTGTTTAAGTCATATATATTTGTCTATTCCTATGTCACACGTTATCCCGAAGATGGTAGGGGAGTTGTTGTCAAAATGTTATACTTGCAGTTTATAATAAGGAAATTTTTACTAAGTCACAACATACATTCCGAGGATGGTGGTGACATTGTTGTCGAAAGGTTACACTCGTAAATTTTAATAAGGAAATTGTACTAAGTCACTCCTTACATGCTCCGTTCTCGTAGGTCTAAAAAAGGTTACGCGACAGTGGCGCCCGCCGCGGGGCTCGAATTTAGTATATATTTCATCTTAAATACTTTAGAAATATATACCTAATGAAAAGCCATACTATTTAATTATTTTATTAATAAAATTGGTGAAGTAGTTCACACCCTGAGTTAAGAGTCTATATCTAAAGTGACTTACAAAAATTTCCAGTTGTCTTACTTAAGGAATGTCATGTTGTCGCCTTGTGATTTTCCGTTAATTTTAAGAGCTATTCATAGCGTCCTTTCAGTTTTCTAACCGTACCTACTGATATGATTTTAAATAGTGAATTTTAATATATGCTTTCTGTTTCACTAGCATTTTTATCAGGCAATGAAAGTTAAGTTGAGGCGATGTCTACCGCATCACTCGCCGCTGTTTTCTTTTTTTTTTTTACGATTTACTTTGTTTGTGACAAAGCCTTTACTATCGTTGATTTCTGATATCAAAGTAAAAACGTTTATGGGGATGAGTATCTTTTATTCAGGTCTTCTCAAGCTTTCGGGCTTATCCGTCTTTCTACAAGGGAAACATATGCAATATATCAAGAAAATATAACGCCGCCTGAAGCTAGAACTATTGTGATTCTATGCACATATATACATATATATATATACATTAGGATGTTTTTTGCACATTGTTTGTTTTCTTAAGATATATATATATTTTTTCCTTTCATTTGGTTAAGGTACTTATGCATATTCTACTATCGTTTGCTATATTCTATGAATTATCTTATAGGTTAGAAATTCTATTATTTAAGTAATTTTATAATAGTTATTGGCTATTACATATAAGTTACTTATATTACTGTCGATATTTAGCTGGTGCTAGGACATATTGTGTTATATGTTTCGGGCAAATCTATTCTCTATTAATGCTATTGTGTTTCCTGAATAATAAAGAATCAATTATAAGCCTTTGATATTTGCTGTTTAAGTTATAGTATTGTCTTCTAGGTTCTCCTAATGCGAAAGTGTGGCCTGTTTCTTTGCAGTATTGGAAAATTAGAGATCCATTGTCTTGATTAATAACGTTGCGTCTATGTTCATATATTCTATTGATGTCTCTCCTTCCTGTCTCCATCACGTACTTGGCTTAGCAGTTGTTGCACCCTATGGAATATATTGCCTTTTATTTCTGTTTGGTTAGTGAGTTTTATGATATTAGGATTATTTTAGATAGTGGATTTTAATGGTGGAGCCTATGTTAGGGGAATTACTGTAATATGTTTAGATGCCGAAGTTTCTTAAGTGGTTGGCTATTGCTATAGATGTTTGTGAGTATGGAATGTAACATATCGCCCTATAGATATTTGTGGTTCTGTTTATTGGGTTATTGATTGTTTTACCTTTTGTGGAAGTGTTTTAATAAAAAGGTGGTTGGGTATCCTGCTTTCTGGACATTTCTTAAAACGTTATGTGTTCCAATCATTTCTAAATTCTGTTGCGAGCACCATTGATTACAATTTTATCTTATTTTAATTTATTTTCTTAAATTATTTTATACAGTATGGGGAAATGAGGCTGGATTGCCATGGTTCAAATTTAGAACGGTAATCAGTGCGTTACAATAGTCTACTGAAATGATTTAGATTTTTTTTTCTTCCATCATAGCCCTGATATAATCTCCCTCACAGCAGAAGTGAGTTCTGATTGTTATTGCTGGCTACAATTTCTTAACTTTATTTTAACAGCGCTCTCTGCCAAGTCATGCTTGCCTGATCGATTTTCTCCAGCGCATAGTGGATTGGGAGAGTGACAAATGCATGAGCTTTAGGATGAAAGTAGAATTGAAGACCCAGTAGCATACCCGTGAAGAGAGAAATTTGATCACCATCTCTCTGTGAATTTTTTTTTTAATTGAAATCAATAATGGGTAGGAACCTGGTTTTAACAATCCAATGGCAGAATCTCAAGGAATAGATATAGTAACCAACTTGCGCGAGTACCTTTTAATCACTGTGGAACTATTTATTGACTTATGACAACTACCTGGGATAATATTTTAATATATTCAAAGGAAAGGAGATGACTGGAGCTTGTGTCTACACGACAGCTGAGATATCCCGAGGTGTGCTTGGACAGCTTTAAATTGAAGACAAAGGCAGCAAAAGCCACCTGTGTTAGAGACAGGATCTATCTAATGATGGGGGTATAGGAGACAGGAGAGTTTATCGAGGCTCGATTTTGACACTTGCATATAATGAGGAAATTAGCGAGAAGCGAGTCCCTAGTGCGGGGTAATATCACCTAAAGGCTGTGAATAAGGATTGATAAAGCCTGGACACCCGAGCAAAGATATAACATTGAATGTAATTCGGAACCTGTAGGCGTGAGGCGGTATCGTGGTTGGTTTAGTAGGCATGACACGCGAGAAGGGCGGCCCCCTTTGACGACGTTTTCTGCCAAGTTTGATCACTGGATACCGATAGACCGCTAGAAGGGTGTGTTCACCACATGGAAATTGTCATTGAAGATGTGCCAGCATGGAGAGAAGGAAGGCGAGGACGAGATGACGTTTCCTAAAATTGACAATCAAGGTGATACACTTGAGCCATAAATGGGGCAGTGAAGTCCATCTAGAAAGGGGCGCTAATTCCAAAACAAAATGTTGATACATCGAGCTGAGGTGACCTCTCCATATCAGATATACTCCTGTAAATCCTTAAATGTCCACATATATTTCCACAGCGAATTATACAAGTTGCACACCTATATCTCATGAGCCAGGAATGTAATTATCAGACTGACAGTAATAAGGAATAATATAAAATTTCTAACCCAGGAACAAACAAAGCCCATGATATGTAACACAATCCTACGAATTAATTTCCCTACCAAATTCATAGTGTATCAACATAACTCAGCAGAAAACTCAGTCACAATTAAGTGTCTTGAAGGGCGAAATAACTTTGCCAGTTTCCCAATCCCATGTGCACCTGTTATCCCGTAGACAACGATCTTATATCCACATTTGGTTTCATGTTTTAACATGTTGTAAGAGGGATGAACCCATGGAGATGTAGCCTTTAATTACTATACCTCATACTGTATAAATGAAAGAGGAAAATATCTAATAACAGCCGCTGAGTGGCAATGGACACATGCACGTGCTAAGGGATTAGGTAAATTGATAGGATAAATTTCCAGATATTCAACAATTGTGTATTCATAATTTGTAAGTTGTTAGCAATGTGGCAGCGATCCGGGGCCTCGACGTGACATTTGAGTATGTCACATCGGAGAGAGAGAGAACACGATGGCTGGTTTCCTCGCTGGGCCTCCGTGCGGGGGTGATAAAAGATTTGCAGCTGAGGCAATTAACGATAGAAACCGTGGGCCCCCCTGCCTCCCTTTTTGGAAGATAATGACCAGACGTGGGAGGGTCTGCTTTAGCTTGTAAAAATTGAGGATTTTCTTTTTAAATACACGAGGAGTTTTCGTGAGCTGATTTACCTAGATTTCAGCTACTGTATACACTAATCTATATACATAGGACTATATTTGTTTTAATATTGGGCTATATATTAAATAACAAATATGTATTCTCCTGTTAAGAAACAATTTTTTTGTTGACTGCAATCTTGGCCTTAATGCTGATATATGATATTTAAGAGTTACTTAGTTTTTTTTTTCCTCATTTATTAACAACACTTTGTTTTTAGTTATAGGCTGTGATTTAAAGAGTTCCAGCTTTCTTTTATTTTTCTAGCTACGAGTTTGTTTTCTCCTTTTTAGTATTGTAATGAACCTTAAGATTTCAATTTTTTTTATTTAAGTTAACAATTTTTGTCTTAGTGTCATAGTGAACTTTAAATAGTTTACAGTTCTTCCTTTTATTTTTTTAAACCATAACGTGTGTTCTAGTGTTAAGTGACCGTTGAAAAGAACTTTAACACCCTGTTTCAGTGTTTGTGTGCTAATTGTCCCAACCTTGTTTTTGTGCAGTATATCGTCTCACAACCTTGCTGTAGCGTTTGTTGCCATCTTTAATGATCTTCACAATTGTTTTAATGTTAGTGTGTCAATTGTCACAACCTCGTTTCAGTGTAGCTCATTGTTGAAGAGGGTTCTCACAACCCGTCTTAATGTTAGTGTACCATCTTTAAGGAGCCTTCACAACCTGTTTTAGTGTGTGTGTGTCGTCTTTAAAAGATTGTCACAATCTATTTTAGTGTTTATGTGTCATGGTAGAGAGTTTTCACAACCGTGTTTTAATGTTAGTCCATCTTTAAAGAATTTTCACAACCTGTTTTAGTGTTAGTGTGTCGTTTGTCACAACCTCGTTTTAGTGTAGCTCATTGTCGAAGAGAGTTTTCACAACCGTGTCTTAATGTTAGTCCACAGTTAATAGGATTTTTTTTTTCACAACCTATTTTAATGTTAGTGTGTCATTTGTCTCAACCTGTCACGACCTCGTTTTAATATTAGTATATCATCTTTAAAGGGTTTCACAACCCGTCTTAATGTTAGTATACCATCTTTAAGGAGCCTTCACAACCTGTTTTAGTGTGTGTGTGTCGTCTTTAAAAGGGTTGTCACAATCTATTTTAGTGTTTATGTGTCATGGTAGAGAGTTTTCACAACCGTGTTTTAATGTTAGTCCACAGTTAAAGGGAGGTTTCACAACCTTGTTTTAAATGTTAGTGTGTCATTTGTAACAACCTTGTCACAACCTGTTTTAATATTAGTATATCATCTTTAAAGGGTTTCACAACCCGTTTTAAATGTTAGTATATCGTCTTCAAGGAGTCTTCACAACCTGTTTTAGTGTGTGTGTGTCGTCTCTAAAGGATTGTCACAATCTGTTTTAGTGTTTATGTGTCATTATAGAGAGTTTCGCAACCGTGTTTGATATTAGTCCATCTTTAGAGAATTCTTACAACATGTTTTAATGTTAGTGTGTCGTTTGTCACAACCTCGTTTTAGTGTTGAAGAGAGTTTTCACAACCGTGTCTTGATGTTAGTCCATCTTTAAAGAATTTTTACAACCTGTTTTAATGTTAGTGTGTCGTTTGTCACAACCTCGTTTTAGTGTAGCTCATTGTCGAGAAGAGTTTTCACAACAGTGTCTTGATGTTAGTCCACAGTTAAAAGGAGTCTTCACAACCTTGTTTTAAATGTTAGTGTGTCATTTGTCACGACCTTGTCACAACCTCGCTTTAGTGTAGCACGTCGTTGAAGAGATTTTTCACAACCTGTTTTAATGCTAGTTCATCTTTAAAGAGTATTCACAACCTTGTTAGGATGTGAGTTAAGGAGTTTTTAGTTTCTTCTTATTTTGTGCTACAATTTCGCCCTGCTGCGGGACCAGAGGAACCACGAGAGACAGCAACCTTAGGAAACCCGCCCGAGGTAGCAAATAGGGCAAATGGTGGCAATATTGACGGCCCTGAAATACGCCGTTCAACCAGGGTCAAGAGGCCCACTGATTGTAAATCATGTCCAGGTTGCCATTGATTTAAACCTATAGAATGTGTACTGGAGTTAGTTAAATTTTGATCATAGTATGAAGTATTAGGGTGTGAGTTAAAGGCCCTAGATTGTGGTTTTAAGGAATTTCAGTTTTTTTTTTATTGAAGAGGCTATTCTGTGTTAATAGCAAATTGTGATTTAAGTCATGAGTTCAAAAAGTTTTTTTTGTTTTAATTTTTTTTGAAGGTCCTGAACAGTGGTTCAACTTTAAAAACAATTAAGGGACTTGGACGCATTAGATAATTGCTGTGCTTGTAACCAATTCTCTATGGAATGACTTGGAGCTTGCGTTGGGTAAAACTTGACTCCCTGTAAATCCCTGGGTCCACCATAGGGACAATGGCTGAGAACATGTGGACTTGACTCACATCTGGGCCAAGACTCCCCGGATTACAGACAGCGAAAGGATGGACTTAGTACATTGCCCATTAAATGGTAGGGTAGAATTTCCTCCAGTACTTACATTGAGCTAACATGTTCCAGGTTCATGGCCCGTATGTTCCTCCTTTGCCCGAGTGTCAGTGATTGCATGCTGATATCATAAAAGAATGCATTTCCCCGATTTTCATATTTCTCATAGACTATGAACAGATATGAATTGGAATAAACGCATTCTTTCACTCTGGTGGGGGAGGAATTGTTGGGTCAGTTTTTTTTTTCACTAAACAAAACCCAACAAAGATGTAAACATTCATTTACATCATATAAATATATATATACGCAATGTCTCGCTGAAGTGTTTGTTGCCTAGGTGGAGAACTCCCAACGATGGCCGACGGTGCTCTAAAGGCCCCCTCCCTGACGCAGGGCCTCTCTTGGAAGGATGTACAAAGAGCACATGTACAAATAAAACTAGACACCTGAGGACACCAGACTTCCATGCCAAAAGCTGATGCTTGGTGGGGAGGAAAGACACGGGTGACATCCAGAGACATCCGTGCTGGGAGCTGCTGTACCATATGTACATATATTGCTGTACCATATGTACATATATTCCCCTCATTTTTGTAGTAGGTGACCTAAGGAAAACAATTTGTCATATAAACATGTAAATCAATAATTTTTATATACTCGGGATATATATATATATATTAATTAATTTCCTAAAGGAATTAATTTTTAGGGATTAATTTGTTTTATCCAATATACAATTTTCTTTCTCGCGCGGCAACACGGCAAATTGGGGGCGTGGTCATGAGGACGTGCGTGTTTTTCTTCCGACGAATGAAAATGCCCATTGATCACGTGGGTGTTTGCTTTCGACGAATCAAAATGCCAGCCAATAGAAACTTTGGCATGATCAACGAATGGAAATGAAGAGAGGCTAGGATAAAAAGGGCCCGTCCTGACTAGATAGAGGAGATAGAGAAAAAGTCGCTCAGTGACAGGAGAGATCTAAGCAGTCGGCCCTGAGACGTGGAGGAGACCAGACCTTACCGCCTTTTTTCCGAGAGAAGGTAAGCCCCGCCATCATGGCCCAGCTCCCCCTTTTAATTTTCAAGTAGAACTAATCCATTTAGATTTTGGATGGGCCCTAAAAGGGCTATAAATACAAGATGGAATGTTAGTATTTTTTGGTGTCTTGTCCCGTTAGGATAGATGGAGATCCATATTTTCCCTCGTACAACGAAGAATTTGTAACCTTAAGTCACCTCTACCTAGATCATTATGTAAATAGAATGTCTCGCTAGTATAAAATGTCCCCAAAGTTTTGCCTAATAAATATCTATATATATATATATATATATTATACAGAGAGTTTTGTTTCCTTTTATACAATTTCATTCTCTAGTTTTATGGTAATACCCCCCACCTTATTATCACAAATCGCTATGAATATGGACTACCGACTCTGATGGAATAGAGTTGTGTACGGTGTATTTGCTGTGATATGTTGACACAGCAACAGTTGCAAAATACGACTTTATCATGGCTGCCTTGAGGGTATCTATCTGTTAGGTTTTAATAATATTTGTATCCTCATGTGAAGAATCTGTCTTTTCCTCACTGTTTGAACAAGATATAGTGTGATTCTTACCTATTTGAAGGGAATGTTGCTAATAATCAAGTCTCCCATAAATTGCCGGCCATATACACTGTCGCGAGCGTCTGTGTTTCAGTATGTTCCATCATGACTACCATTATATTGTTCGTTGATTTAAATTTAATAAGACCCATGTTGCCTTAAACTCCTTAGGTTGTTCTCTTTATGATTTTATTGAAGACCTTTGTTTTAGATACATTATGATTATTAATGCCAATAGTATAAGTCTATAGTTTGCTTGTCTTTTATTTGTTAGATTTTGGTATAATCTTTATAATAGAGTCCTTCCCATTTATCCAGATGGTAACTTACTTATCGCATTTTGTTGAATCTTTATTATAAAAATCAGGATTAATGGATACCTGCATGTATAATCAGATTTTCTACCAATAAAATCTGAATCTGATACTTCATGATATCTAATTTGAAATATTGACTTCCACTTATTATACTTCAATAGGAGTGTTAATTAGATCTATATTCAGTATATATATATATTTTTAATAATAACATGTTCATCTGTATCTGAGATCTCCCAAAGTCGTGGGATGATCTCAAAATACGTGACACAAAAATTGGGTGCGTCACGGACTCGAGTCCGACCCATTCCAGCGTCTAAAAATATTTTTTTTTTTGGGGAGAACCGACCACTATTAAGTCTATAGTTTAGTTGCCTTTATAGTTTATTTGTTAGACTTTAATATAATCTTTACAAGTAGGGTCACTTCCATATATATATATCCAGATAGCAAATTAATTCCAATATCTTAACCTCTGCGAAATCTCTATGAGAAATAATAAAACTCCGAGGTTGCGTATTATTTTCTTTTCCCGCTTAATAAGGCTCAAGCTTTCGGATATGGTGGTCCTTCTGTAGGAATAACGCGATGGTGGTGGATCGTTAGTAGCTATATATATTTACCTAATATATTTACATCTTTACAAAAATTTTCATAAAGGAACTATTAACTTCTTGTTATATGCTAAGTACAGACTATTTACATATTTCTAAAAAAAAAAAACTAAGGTAAAACTATTATATATAATAATTCAACTTATGAAATTTGAATTAGCCATGGAGTAGAGTTACGAAACAAGAGTTACTGTATTAAATATGGGAAGTGTACGTTTAATTGTTATTTATGAGTTCTGTGTATGATTCTATAATTTCAATGTGCCTATTGATGCTGGCGTTCTTTCAATGATAAAGAAACTTCTAAGTACAGTCTTTTCTGTTCGCTGTTCACATTGGTATAAAGGGTTTTGAGTTACTTAGATTGAAGGAGTGACTTGTATTTTGAGTGTGTTGGAATAAAAGGAATTTCTTTTATCCTTTCTATGGATCTGGTGTGCCCATCCATTCTATCTATTACTTGTCTGCCGGGTTTCGCCTATGTACATAATATTGCATTGGTTGTATTCTATTGATTACATCGCTTGACTGTTGCATATTGGTGAGTTATGGCTAATTTTTTTGTTATGATTTCTGATTATTGCGCGTATGTTAGGTGTTTTCATTATATGTCTTTATACCATATTTCCTAATTCCTCGGGCCACTGTTACGCTGTTAGGAGGGTAAAGTATGATGCAAATAGATTTGTATGTTTGACTATCGTTTGTGTTATTTGGGTTATAAATGCCTTATTATGAATCTATTTACAGTTGATCTGTAGAAATTATAGAGATCTGTTGCTATAATTTCCTCTATGAAATAGCTCCCAGCGTCTTCAGTGGGTGGCTAAATCGCTAGAAGGCGAATCTCTTAAAAGAATGGTTGGGACAACGAGAGGCAGGGAGAAAAGGGTCCGCCATTTTTTTTCTTTCATGGAAGAAGAAGCAAGACGGGGGGATGTGGACGTTGGACCCCCACATTCCTGAGACTTCGTTAGTTCCCGCGCGACACCCGACGCCCCCATACATTCCAGGAAGAATCCATCAACGGGGCCTCTCTTGAGGGGTCCCTCCCACGCCTTGTTTAGTTGAAAGTTTTTACTTAAAGTTGTTGTAGTCCTCAAATCCTTTCTGTATCCTATATATATATATTATCTGATACTCCTTTTTTCTCAAGTATAACCTTAGCTGTTTAAGTCATATATATTTGTCTATTCCTATGTCACACGTTATCCGAAGATGGTAGGGGAGTTGTTGTCAAAATGTTACACTTGCAGTTTATAATAAGGAAATTTTTACTAAGTCACAACATACATTCCGAGGATGGTGGTGACATTGTTGTCGAAAGGTTACACTCGTAAATTTTAATAAGGAAATTGTACTAAGTCACTCCTTACATGCTCCGTTCTCGTAGGTCTAAAACCGGGAACGCGACACAGGTATGTCATGGATCATTTTAATAAACATACGCATCACCTGCATTAAATAAAATTATAATGAATAAATAAAATAATTATTTTGACTTTTTCGAAATCATGTTTTTTTTTTAATTATTATTTTGCATCTAATAAGCGAACGAAACAACGTCTGAAACTAATTATTGGGTTTATATTGTCGTTAAATGCTGAAATCGACATTCTCTATACAGTTACGAGCGTCATTCCTCATCTCCTAATCAATCAACTAAACAATTCCACTTTAAAAAGCACAGTGACATGAGATTTTTCTTAATTTATCAACTTATCCCAGTACATTTCACTTTGGTAACAATTTTTTTTTCAATTTTATTTAAAATTAAATATATACCTGTCTATAGCGCCCCCTCTAAATAGCGCCCGATTTTAAATACATAGTACGATGCGATTTACATTAAAAGTGACCTGTCTATAGCGCCCCCTCTCTATAGCACCCTGGTGAGTCCCAAGAGACAGGTTTAACTGTATGTATTTTTGTTCAAATCCCAAGCATACCAATTTATTTATTACAATTCACATCAACAAGACCTAATATGATTTCAAAATCTCTCTTTGTCTTCTATTTTGTATTTCGATAAGATGTACAATTTGGATTATAAACACAAGGTAATAAAACCAAATAAATACGTTTTTGTAACAACACCCTTACCATAATATCACACACTATTTGGATTTTTTTACCTTGTTTTTTGGCTCTCTCTCTCTCTCAATATGAATATGTAAATAAGTTTTCGCCGCTTTAAATTTTTGACATCTTAGAAAATGTTTGTACAGGGTTGTTGTTTCTCATCCCCTTCTGTAAAGATTACACGAATTCCGTGAGTTCATGATCTCATGGAATGGGGTATAGGGGTGCAGCTTTCGTTGATCATGGCACCATGATCCAGACACACTTTGGTGAAAGTCTGACTTTGCCTGTAATTTGAGGCCGGGAGTAGAGACTCAGCTCCTCCCTGGAGTAGGACCATTGCTGAGGTCTATCAACTGGGTCAGTTGAACTCAGGATTTTTAAAGATAACGTACAATCCATATACAAGAAACTAGCCGAATGACCCAGGCAACGCCCAGGTTTTACCCGATTAAATGTTTTTATTCAAATACTATTTGTTACAATTATAAATTGGTGCCGTGGATGTTACTCTTGTGAAATGTCCCGCTAACAAGTCGGTGGACGAGTGGGTAACACCCTCGATTCCTGACAGTCATGAACCGAGATTGAATCCCACGTCAACATTTTGTTTAATACAGTAATCCCTCGTTATCACGAACTCGGATTATACGAACTCTCGGTTTGCGCGAACCGTTTCTTTCCCCCCCCCCCCCCCCCCCCCGTTAAATTTCAATGCTTTCCAAAGATATTTTGCCAGTTAAGACGAAATATTCGGTTATGACGAAATACGAATTAAATTTAGCCCCCAGCAGAACTAATCAATCGGTTAAAACGAATTCTAATATGTTTTTAAAGGCGAGTTATAAGTAAAACAATAAACTATTAAAACAACAAAAACGCCGTTGATATCAAGTATTGGCTCTCTTTGTCTTTTGTGTAAACATTCGTCCTTTGTTTGTTATTCCGCGACTGACTCCAGGATTCCACCGCTGTATCAAAGCAATGACTCACGCCCATGAATATGATTCCTTTATAGACGCTATGTCTACAAAGCCGCTCTTCGCGCCATAAGTAAAAGGATGTAAAGCAAGGCTCAAAGAGAAGCCATTAAAGAAACACGCCAGATCCAAGTCAGTAAAATAATATTTGCAAGCTCTAGCCATAGCTACCATAGGAAATGAACTTAGTGATATGGGAGTGGCAGATTCCTCTTGGATCTCCCATTCACTACAATTTATGTAAATATACTATATTTTAAAATATGACTTGATACATGTTCTTGCATTGTTTACTTCTTGTATGCTCAATGTCTACTTATATACTTTTGATTATTTATTCTATTTTTTTCCTCAAAGCTTTTATGATACTTCATATATATATTTGTTCATTTATCTTCCACTTCTTGTATAATCAGAGTAGGCATAATAAAAAATTAGCATAACAAGTTTAACAAAATTGTAATACTGGTTTTTGCCCGAAAGTATTTCTCTAGAAATATATGGAATAATTCCTAAACACCATGGAATATTCACACTTTCAAAAACAGTTAAGAACAAAACTTCACTATTCAAGCAAAAAAATTTTTTACAATCCAGGAGCAGAAACAAATTTAGTTTAATTTTCTGTCCTGCCACCTATATATAGACAACTGGAAAATCAGAATTTTAAAATCTTTACAAGAATGTGCGAAAAACCTATTCAGTATTGACATTACAAGAGCTATTTATTGCTGGATGATTTAAAAAAAAAATCATAGCCCAAAGTATAGCAAAATCTATGATACAATATAATATAATGCGGCTTGTGATTGTAAAACGACATTTGAAAATTATACTGCATGTGTTTCTTTTCAACGAAATAATCAAAATTTATTTTAAGGAAAATAGAGATTATTTCTAACCTTAGGGATGAGGTATGAAAGGATGAATTGTGAAGAGTAATGAAAAATGGAAAAATATGTCCAGGGTAGTCTAGTGGACATGGCATCTGCCCAGTAAGCGGAACATTGTGGGTTCGATTCCCATTCCTGGACACTTTTATTTTTCCGTTTATCATTACTCTTCACAATTCATCCTTTCATACCTCATCCCTAAGGTTAGAAATAATCGTTATTTCTCCTTAAAATAAATTTTGATTATTTCGTTGAAAAGAAACACATGTTGATATAGGCTTAGCAAAATACGATTATTCTTTTTGAGGATTTCTGGTTGTTTTGGTACTTACGTATGTTGTAGTTACGAGGACATCCCTTTAGATAAAAACAAATATATATTTATTCAAGGAACGACTTGTTCCATTTACAATTGTTAAAACAAGTTAGCGGTAAACAATAACAGCAAGGTTGAAGGGTAGAAGTTGGAAGTTGGTGACGTCATAGTGATGACGTAGCATCGATGATGATTAAAGTCAAAGTTTGCGTAACACATGTGGTATAATTTTCAAATGTCGTTTTATACCAAAATCATTTATCGCAACATCCCCAAAAAATATATATATAATTTTTCGAAAGTTTGGTCTACTATTGGTAAATAAATGTAAAAATTTCCATTTATGACAACAACAATTCAGGATTATATCCTCCATTTTTTTTTCTGAAATCTTGTAAACGAAATTATTTTATGTTAATTAAATATACATAAACTGATATTTCAATAGATACATTTTTAAAAATTTGCTATCACATTGAAATATTTTTTCCAGTAATGAAAAAAAAATTCTGTGAATCGATAATTTTTATTTTTAATCGGTGGAAAATAAATATTTACATCTGGGGTTTAAAGACCATATTTGGAGCTTGTGGCTTTTTGCCGGCATGTTTATTATTTAAAATAACAATTTAAATGATACCATAAAATATAACATTAAAATGGACTTGTTACAAGATTATTTCAGTTTAGCCCAGATACTACAATATATGGTGGCTTTCGTCTGTTTTATTTTAGTTCGCCTATTTATATTTATGTTAAGGCTACGTCATAAAAAACCACTTCCGTTCAAAAGTGATCATAAAATCAAAACAATGATTGTAATGGGTTCAGGTAAAAGAATATTCAATATATTAACTAACAGCCTTTAATTTTTTTTTTAATTATTGCTAACAATTTTTATATAGGTTAATAAACCCCAATAGAACCGAACTTTAGCTCAACTCAGCTATGGTTCACTATAAGGTATCATTAATATTTAGAATTTTTTAGGAACAATAATAAAGTTCACTTTATCTTCAGTTCATTTTAGTGAAGTTTCACTGTACTTTTAAATGGTTCTTTTAGCAATTTTACTCAAAAGTCCTTTTTATAAATTAAAATGAAAAATTATACAAGCTAATAAAATAAATCCCAATAAATAAATAGTGTGTGGCATATTTCAGTAACAATGTTATTACCATCATCAGACAAAAATCCCTGTTGCCGAAATGTTACACACTTTATTTATTTAGATTTGGCTTTATTACCTTATCTATCTAATCTATAATCCAAATTGTGCCATTTCTCAACGATTCTCTTATTCTTTATTTTTACCATTTCAGTGAACCAATGACATCCTTTGGAAGAAAAACTTATGTTTGTATTTTTTCCGATTTATGAAGATATAAAAAATCCCTACACCCTTTTTTAAAATACCTTCATAAATCATGACAAAAGATAAATATTATGATTATTTGAAACTATTATAAACTAGTATGATTTTTTTTGAAAATTAAATAATTTCTACTGCCCTTACTGCAATGGAAAAATTAAAGGGAGGGCCTGGTTCACCACTGATGAGCCAGGCCCTCCCATTAATGTTTCCATTGCAGTAAGGGCAGTAGAAATTGTTTTATTTTTAAAAGAATCATACGTGTCTATAATAGTTTTGAATATTCATAACGGATGGCACGCTAATGCATCATAATAAATATAACATTAGATAAGGCACAATCTGGATTATAGATTACACCTATCTCCCGATTTACACGGTACTTGTTTTACATGTTTTCGCTTTTACACGGTTTTCCAAATAAGTTTTGTTTTTGTTTTTATCGCACTATACTAAATGCTACTGTGATTGAACACATGCTCTGTGTACACATCTCACGAGGAATCCTGAGCTTATGTGCTGACTACATATTTTAACCTGTCAATGCATTTTATTTCTGTGTACACCTATCCCCCGATTTACACGTTTTTCTCAGGAACGTATCTACCGTGTAAATCGGGGGATAGGTGTATTTAGATATAAGAAAATTACAAAATACTTTTTATAAAAATATCTCAAAACTTTACGCAATAAGTTTCTTTATTATTTATTACAAGGTAATAAGACTAAATCTAAATAATGTGTGACGTTTCGGTAACAACGTTGTTACCATCTTCAGACAAAAGTACTGATTGAGAAAATATATCACAACATAAGGTAATAAGACCAAATCCAAATAAATAAATAGTGTGTGACGTTTCGGTAACAACGTTGTTACCATCTTCAGACAAAAGTACTGATTGAGAAAATATATCACAACATAAGGTAATAAGACCAAATCCAAATAAATAAATAGTGTGTGACGTTTCGGTAACAACGTTGTTACCATCTTCAGACAAAAGTACTGATTGAGAAAATATATCACAACATAAGGTAATAAGACCAAATCCAAATGAATAAATAGTGTGTGACGTTTCGGTAACAACGTTGTTACCATCTTCAGACAAAAGTACTGATTGAGAAAATAAATCACAACATAAGGTAATAAGACCAAATCAAAATAAATAAATAGTGTGTGACGTAACAACAGTTACTGAAACATCACACACTATTTATTTATTTGGTCTTATTACTTTGTGTTTATAATATATAATCCAAATTGTGCCTTATCACTTATATCACAACATGTTTTAAATCACGTGACAAGAGTAGCTATTTAAAACATGATATATTTTCTAATTCAGTACTTTTGTCTGATGATGGTAACAATGCTGGTACCGAAACGTCACATACTATTTATTTGGATTTGGTCTTATTATCTTGTAGTGTCTTAAGTCAGCCTGCCACTGAGTAGTGCTCCTAGTCTTAATGACAAAGGCAGACACATTCTACTTCACCCAGTGGGGAGATAAGAAAGAAGATCTTGTAGTGTTATTCTTCCAATATTTTGTTAGGCTATATGCCAAACTTCCACCCTAAAGGAAGGTTGGAGAGTGACCACATGAAATGTTGGAAGAATAAATAAAATGTATTGATACAAGATAATCGCATTGTGCTAAATAAATTTGTAGTTTTTAATAAAGGTTTTTCCACAACCCCATCTTTATTAAATCAAAAGTTACTTCTATATGTTCTAAAACAGGGTAATAAGACCAAATCCAAATAAATAAATAGTGTGTGACGTTTTGGTAACAACGCTGTTACCGAAACGTCACACACTATTTATTTATTTGGATTTGGTCTTATTACCTTGTTTTATAATCTAAATTGTGCCTTATCAATTCTATATGCTCTGTATTAGAATATTTACTTATATTGTATCTGCACTATTTTGCATAGTTGGTTATGCTTTTAGAAGATAACACTGTTTTGCATAGTCTTCTTCTTCTTTCCTTTCTCCACTCAATCATATTAGGGTATCAAGCTTGTAAAGCTAGAGACTTTTGATGGTGTCTGCTGGGGATGAGTAGGGCTCATTAATGTATGAGTCAATACAGCCAATAATGTGATTTGACAACCATCATGACTGGGTGAAGTAGAATGCATCTGCCTTTGTCCTTAAGACTGAGAGCACTACTCAGTGGCAGGCTGACTTAGCTCTAAAATAAATGGCCGCCTCTGACATGAGGAACAGATGCCATGTGCAGCTGCTCCTAACACGGAGTACAAACGCTGCTCATCCTGTATCCCTGGATTAGGAGCCCTTACAGGGTACTATAAGCCGGGCCAGCTGAGCCCAGGTTTTTTAGCAAGCTTGTTACTGCTTCCCCTCCTTCTTTTTCATCCGGGCTTGGGACCGGCAAAGGTGGAGTTGTTCTGCATAGTTATTAATTTTTTTTTTATTATCCCTAGTAAGCGTGGTACAGGCCATGATAATCATGGTGGGTAGAGGTAGGTGACTGCTTTTACTGTAAGTGCACCACATGTCTAGACATGTGAAAAGCAGTTCGACTTTTGCACGTACAAATGTGCCAGAGCCCCTTTTGGTTACTTGCACTCGTTGGTGGGGTTGGACTTTTGCAAGAATTGGGGGCCATTGGAGCATTTTTTATTATGAGAAAAAAACTGCCCAATGCGGGAATCGAACCCGGGCCGTAGCGGTCGAAAACCAATGGTTTAGACCATCCTTCCACCGACCCCCTATAGTTATTAATTGTGCTTGGCAACATATAAATACGGTTGTCAGTTTTAGAGCGGCAGTCCAGTAGCACGTTAGGCAAGCATTGTACTTTGTGTTGGCAATAAAAGCCATATTTGCCTATGCAGTTGTGTTGGTAAATGGGAGACACAACACTCTCTCTACCTAACCTCAAATGAGAGACCACCTTAAGAAGAGGGAGTGTCTTCATGTTTCTTTTATGGTTTCTTACTGGAGGTGTTCAACTGTAGGTACTGTAAGCCCTAACACATTTCCTATGACATCCACCAGGAGGCCACACCATGGAAATGATCTCCTTAACCCACAACCTTGGCCTCAACTACTCCCCAAGGATCTACGTACTGGCATCTACGGACAACCTCAGCGAAGCTAAAATCCATGAACTGGAAGCTCAACGCAGCGGGAAACTGAAGGTATGTTATTAGATTGTGATAAGCCCACAATTTGGATTTTAGATTATAAACACAAGGTTAATAAGACCAAATCCAAATAAATAAATAATGTGTTACGTTTAGGTAACAACGTTGTTACCAAAACGTCACACACTATTTATTTATTTGGATTTGGTCTTATTACCTTGTGTCATTAGACTTGTCTTTTTTCCTTATTCTAATAGCTTCATTCTACTTAGCCCTCATTATCATAAGAATTTTTTTCCACAAAGTAATACCGTAGTACCTCCATGAAAGAACATTCATGCTAGAGAACACCTCTATGAAGGACTCTTTTTCAGGATGCCTTAATGACCAATTTTTTTGGTCGTTGAGGTACACCTTGCACCACGCTGATGAGGGCCATCAGCCCGAAACGCGTCCGTGGTTAGCTTTTCTTGATTAATCAAGAATGGGTATTTGGCCAAGTCTGGAATAATTAAAAATCAACGAGAATAGTTGATATTTATTCCGATAGATGGCGCAAGCCATCAGCAACTTTCAGTTGCACGATAAGGAGATGCCTTTTTCTTAATCTATAAAGGACAGTTTTCATTTGCAAATTTACCATTTTTTACTATTTATCAACTCTCCGGTAAGAGGACACTTCTCCCTAAAGGACACTTTGGCTCTGTAATTAGGTGTCCTTTACAGGGAGATTCTACTGAATAACCCTATATTTCTCCCCTTCAAATTATGGCAACAAATTCCTTTCAAATTGTCATTGTAAAAATTAATTTTGGATAAGAATCCTAAGATGAAAAGACCAAATTCAAAGTATTAAATTATATGCGATGTTTCAGTAACAGCATTGTTACCATCTTCAAACATAAAATTTATCCCCGAATACAATATTTTGTTTGGAGATGGTATCAATGCTTATATTGTTGTGATGTGCTGGTGTGGCTTGTGGAAAGGCTGCTGATAAAATTAAAATTAATTTATTTAAAGCAAGAGAAATTATAAAGAGAAAAGAAACAACGGTTGAAATAACGGCCGCCGGCTTTAGCCTTGTTGTTTACCGCTGAGTGGCCAGATCAAGTGTCGGAAGAAGCCAGCCGCTAGAAAGTTCTGGATGACGCCCGCACATGCGTAGTGAAGTGTTCTCCCAACACGTGCTCGCCAAGCTTCTGCCTGTATGTGTTTTGAAGCTTTGTCCCAGTTCGCTGAAGCAAAGTACGGTCGCCACACAGTTAAACCTATCTTTAGCGCCCCCTCTAAATAGCGCCTCCCTCTCTATAAGCGCCTGATTTTAAATACATAGTACGATGCGATTTACATTAAAAGTGACCTGTCTATAGCATTCTATTTAGGTGAGTCCCAAGAGGGGGCGCTATAGACAGGTTTAACTATTGAAATGTCCCAAGTAATTTGGATCTGGTCTTTACATGTTGTGAACTAAAGATGGTAAAGAGGAATTGACTACTCCAGGAAAAGACTTTTTTTTTTGCTTATCCCTAGTACACGTGGTACAGGCCATGATAATCATGGTGGGTAGTTAGCGACTGCTTTTTACTGTAAGCGTACCACATGTCTACACATATGAAAGCAGTTCTACTTTGCACTTACAAATGTGCCAGAGCCCCGTTTGGTTACTTGCACTCACTGGTGGGGTTGGACTTTTGCAAGAATCGGGGGGGCCATTGGAGCATTTTTTTTTTTTTTTTTTTAACAGAAAAAGTGTTCAATGCGGGGATCGAACCCGGGTCGTAGTGGTCGTAAACCAAACGGTTTAACCAGCCTTCCACCGACCCCCTCACAGCAGTCACAATGTCCTCTATCTTGGGTGTGTAAGCTGCTGTTCTGGGTCCATGTCAATATATAAAATATTGAACAAGTGTTTTTATAAGGTGATAACATGCCATCTATATATCAGAAATGGCATTATAATGCACAAATTTTTCTTTTTTTAACACAAAACTCCCAATATATTTCTCATTGCAGATAGCAGAAGTTTGTTTTGTGTTAAAAAAGAAACATTTGTGTGCTTTAGAATGCCTCCATTTCTTACAAGTGTTAATGTAATCCAAAAAAGAGCCTCAGATGTCTTCATGCATCTCTATTACAGCAGTCACAATGTCCTCTATCTTGGGTGTGTAAAGTTGCTGTTCTGGGTCTATGTCAATTTTCTGTTGTTGTTGTCGTGTCCAATGAAGAGCCTCAGATGTCTTCATACATCTCTATCACAGCAGTTACAATGTCCTCTATCTTGGGTGTGTAAAGCTGTTGTTTTTGGTCCATGTCAATTTTCTGTTGTTGTTGTCGTGTCCAATGAAGAGCCTCAGATGTCTCTATACATCTCTATCACAGCAGTCACAATGTCCTCTATCTTAGGTGTGTAAAGCTGTTGTTTTTGGTCCATGTCAATTTTCTGTTGTTGTCGCCGGGTCCAATGAAGAGTCTCAGATGTCTCCATGTATCTCTATCACAGCAGTCGCTATGTTCTCTATCTTAGGTGTGTAAAGCTGTTGTTTTTGGTCCATGTCAATTTTCTGTTGTTGTCGCCGGGTCCAATGAAGAGTCTCAAATGTCTCCATGTATCTCTATCACAGCAGTCACAATGTCCTCTATTGGATTCCATGATTCCAGCCATTTCTCCCACCATCCTATCTGAACCAAACACTCTGTGTGCAGGCCCTAGGCAGGGAGCCAGGTCAGGACTACGTGGTGGAGAGGGTCCTTAGAGCCAGAGAAGTCTGCCAACCAGCCGCTACTGCTGTGATCACCACCCTGGCAGCCATGTTGTACTCTGTGATGCTGGTGGCTCGCCACAGACCAGACCTGGTACTTACCTCACCCCCCAACACTAGTCATTCTTGAAATAACTCTTTTTCATTGTCCTCAATTCTTATTTCCACTACACATGGTGAAAAGCCATGTGTAATGTTTACTATTTAGAAATCAGTGATAACAATACCTTTGGGGGGATTTGAATTTAATTTCTTCTTCTTTCTTATCTCCACTCAACAATCATATCTGGGTATTAAGCCTGTAGAGCTTAAGATGGTGTCTTCTGGAGATGAGTAGAGCCCATCAAAGGAGATTTGATATCTATGATGACTGGGTGAAGTAGAATGAGTCTACCTTTGTTATAAAGACTGGGAGCACTACTCAGTAGCAGGCCGATTTAGCTCCAATATGAAATGGCCGCCTCATGACGAAGGACACGAGGAACAGACACCATGTGTAGCCGCTCCTAACATGGGAGTACAGACTCTGCTCATCCAGTATCCCTGAATTAGGAGCCCTTACAGGGTACTATCAGCTGAGCCCAGGTTTTTTTGCGAGCTTGTTACTGCTCCCCCTTCTCCTTTTTCATTCGGGCTTGGGACGGGCAAAGTTGGAGTTTGAATTTAATTTAAAAACAACAAATTTAACCCTAACATGTAAGCATATAGTCATAACTTATACAAAAGTACATATACAAAACAAACATAGAATGTTGCCAACTACTTAAATATAAAGAAAAAAAATCAAAGAATAAATACAAAGCATGTTACACCATGATGGGTAGTTAGCAACTGTAAGTACACCTCAGGTGTATAGAGGCACTTTTGCAAATAGAAGCTACCAGAGAATCCCTTTTGATTACTCACACTCACTGGATCTCAATGATAGAAGTCTCTCTTTCTTTCTTTTCACCCCATATTTTCAATAATAGAGTCGGAATAGATTATATTTCCATGGTGAAACAATATATCAGGGGGTCGGTGGAAGGCTCGTTAAACCGTTTGGTTTTCGACCATTACGACCCGGGTTCGATTCCCGCATTGGACACCATTTTTCTGTTTAAAAAAAAAAAAAAATGCTCCAATGGCCCCCGATTCTTGCAAAAGTTCAACCCCACCAGCGAGTGCAAGTAACCAAACGGGGCTCTGGCACATTTGTAAGTGCAAAGTCGAACTGCTTTTCACATGTGTAGACATGTGATGCGCTTACAGTAAAAGCAGTTGCCAACTTCTACCCACCATGATTATCATGGCCTGTACCACATGTACTAGGGATATATATATATATATAAGCAAAAAAAACCAATATATCTCCCAATTATTTTTTCATTAGAAATTGGTGAGCTCTCTTATAGGCAAATTTAAGTTTTAGCTTGAATATCTTAATTATATTTTCTTTTAATTTCAATCTCTTTCCACTTCCTTGAGTTTTGTCCATGAGTGTATTTGCCCCATGAATTTCTTTTTTTATATAAATAATTAAAATGTGCAAGCTTTCTTTGTATATACTCCTTTGGAACATTTATAACAGTGTTGTTTTTGTCTTCCGCAGGTTCTGACCAACGGACCAGGAACTTGTATCCCAGTCTGCTTTTCTGCCATTTTTCTGCATGTAAGGGATTTCATTGTTTGCTATCACTGTAGTGCATACCAAAATAAGTCTACAATGGATTCCATCACATGTGGGAGTCCCTGTAAATGAGGAGGCCGACAGATTGGCAAAGGAAGGAGCAGCTGGACATCCTGATGCGGTGAACTCTGAGACCTACCTTTCAGCAAGGGACCATATTAACAAACTAAAACTACAACTGATAAGGAACCATAGAGATAGTTTCCATCATTCTTGGTACCAGGTAGAAAACCCCAAAAAACAGACCCTCCAACTAAACAGAAGGGAATCGACACAGTTGGCCAGATGGAAATCTGGTCACCTGCGCCCTCTAGTCTGTAAAGAGGGAGCCAAAAGCTTCCCCATGTGCACTAGGTGCAAAACCGAAGAGGCCACTCCCCAACATATACTAAATTGTATTGGAAAGGACAAGAGATCCCTGTAAAGAGAACCAAGAAGAGTTCTTGAGCTTCTTTATGAGCACGACCTCAAGATCTTGTCTAATTTAGACTAAAAGGATAAGTAAAAAAAAAATGTAGCGCAGAATGGGGAAAATGTGGCGACCTGTCAACTATGCATGGAATCAAGATATAGTGGAATCTTAATATAGCAGCCTCTTTTTATATCAGAAAATTGGTCATGCAGTAGCTCTCTGTAAAGGACAATACCTAGATGCAGAGTCTAAGTTTCCTTTAGAGAGAGGTGTCCTCTTACTGGAGAGCTGCTAAATAGTAAATTTTGACAATGAAAACTGTCCTTTGTAGAGAGGAATCTTCTTACAGGCTCTCTAGCAGATAATTATTGAAAAATGACAATTTTGGGAATGAAAACTGTCCTTTGTAGAGAGGCATCCTCTTACAGGCTAGCAGATAATTATTGAAAAATGACAATTTTGACAATAAAAACTGTCCTTTGTAGAGAGGCATCCTCTTACAGGCTAGCAGATAATTATTGAAAAATGACAATTTTGGGAATGAAAACTGTCCTTTGTAGAGAGGCATCCTCTTACAGGCTAGCAGATAATTATTGAAAAATGACAATTTTGGGAATGAAAATTGTCCTTTGTAGAGAGGCATCCTCTTACAGGCTAGCAGATAATTATTGAAAAATGACAATTTTGGGAATGAAAACTGTCCTTTGTAGAGAGGCATCCTCTTACAGGCTAGCAGATAATTATTGAAAAATGACAATTTTGGGAATGAAAACTGTCGTTTGTAGAGAGGCATCCTCTTACAGGCTAGGAGATAATTATTGAAAAATGACAATTTTGAGAATGAAAACTGTCCTAGAGAGGCATCCTCTTACAGGCTAGGAGATAATTATTGAAAAATGACAATTTTGAGAATGAAAACTGTCCTAGAGAGGCATCCTCTTACAGGCTAGCAGATAATTATTGAAAAATGACAATTTTGGGAATGAAAACTGTCCTATCTATAGAGGCATCCTCTTACAGGCTAGGAGATAATTATTGAAAAATGACAATTTTGAGAATGAAAACTGTCCTATCTATAGAGGCATCCTCTTACAGGCTAGGAGATAATTATTGAAAAATGACAATTTTGAGAATGAAAACTGTCCTAGAGAGGCATCCTCTTACAGGCTAGGAGATAATTATTGAAAAATGACAATTTTGAGAATGAAAACTGTCCTATCTATAGAGGCATCCTCTTACAGGCTAGCAGATAATTATTGAAAAATGACAATTTTGGGAATGAAAACTGTCCATCTATAGAGGCATCCTCTTACAGGCTAGCAGATAATTATTGAAAAATGACAATTTTGGGAATGAAAACTGTCCTATCTATAGAGGCATCCTCTTACAGGCTAGCAGATAATTATTGAAAAATGACAATTTTGGGAATGAAAACTGTCCTTTGTAGAGAGGCATCCTCTTACAGGCTAGCAGATAATTATTGAAAAATGACAATTTTGGGAATGAAAACAGTCCTTTGTAGAGAGGTGTCATCCTCAAATAATGGAGATTGCTCTACTGTATCGCTACCATATCACTATACTAAAGGCTGACAGAATTGTGTGCTGACAGATCCTAGGGGTGAAGAGAGCTGTCCTGGTCTACGTAGAAAGTATCTGCAGGGTCACCTCTCTGTCCCTCAGTGGCCGGCTGCTCTACCCCGTGGTAGACCACTTTGTAGTGCAGTGGCCTCAACTTAAGTCTCTCTACCCCAAGGCCAAACTGCTTCAGAACATTGTGTAACATCCTGTAGTGTTCAACTTGTTGTGATTGATCTCAATATATGTTAACATCATGTTTTACACTTTCCCCTGCACCACCACCAACCAAGGACCCAATTATTATTAGTCCCTATTAAAAAAGTTTTAATATGCAAAATTTTGTAAGCCTAAGACTTATTTTATATACAGTTAAACCTGTCTATAGCGCCCCTTCTTGGGACTCACCAAAATAGGGTGCTATAGACAGTTCACTTTTGAAGAGAGAAGCGTGGACACGGGCACCGCTTGGCGGCGCTGCATGGAGATGACTGACCAATGGGAACGGCCCTCCCCTTCTGCCGTGCGTCATCTTGTATATAGTCTTAAGTCTGCCTTTGTTTTTACTGCTGTGTCATCATATATATCCTCATATATCCTTATATTAAATAATAATCCTATATTCATAAATCATTTCTTTTGGCTGTTCTTTTTGCATCACCGACCCACAACAACTTTTAATGTAAATCGCATCGTACTACGTATTTAAAATCGGGTGCTATAGAGAGGGAGGTGCTATAGACAGGTTTAACTGTATTACATATGTTATAATGTGAATTTAATGCTCATTTGGACATAAAATCTGGGGGGGGGGGAGGTCCCAAGAGATGTTGTGATAACATGGTTTGTGTCTGTATATGTTTTCTCTTGGGATATGTAAAAAAGGCAAAGTTTTTGTTGCAGTAAAGAAATCTTCAATGTCCATCTTCTGAGCGACCATGTTGGTTCCTCCCATTTCCAGACATTTCAATCACATCTTTACAAAGAAGTTTTAAAAATTGGTTCAGGGTGTTATACAGATGTCTTTTTTTTTTCTGTGTTGTAAAGAAAACCAAAAACACACCACGCAACAACAAAAAAAAATCATGCCCCATTTTTATTCCAATGCATAAACTCTGCAACAAGAGGTATA
>CP092879.1:66157533-66216624 GCA_030710605.1 Cordylochernes scorpioides
GCGGCTGCACATGGAGTCTGTTCCTCATGTCAGAGGCAATGATTGAGTGGAGATAAGAAAGAAGAAGAAGACCAATACGTCACATACTATTTATTTGCATTTGGTCTTATTACCTTGTGTTTCTAATATATAATCCAAATTGTACCTAATCGCTATACCCAGTAACTTTGAAGTTCACTGTGTTGTTTAGACTATCAATAAATAGACTGGGTTGTGCCCGAGTATGCGGAACACAATATGCAAATTATCCTATTATCAGACCAATTACTATATTACATGGTTGCAACTATTTAACAGCGACTTCTTACCTACACATACCTTGATATTGTTTCAAAATTTCATTCTGATTACGCCAAATATTTTGTAGAAATTAAGGCGGAAGAAACAGAATATGCAAATTAGCTCAAAAACAGATTAATTTGCATATTTCAGGGTTGTGAAACTATGAGAGGGACTCCTTCCAATTTCATTGGGATAGGGCAAATATTATGGAAACTTGTAAGAAACAAACAAACACCTACCCCACCTCACTACAAACTTTTCTACTTTATTTATAGAAATAGCAACAAGAGCAAACCCAAATAAACATTCTATATTTGACATTTTGGTAACAACTGTCTAACAGAATCCGTCCAAGGTATACATAGGCTGAAGATGGTAAGTATGGTGATACAAATATGTACATAGTATTTATTTGGATATATGATCTTGGATTATTATCCTATGATTTTTTTTTTTTTAATCCAAATACTGGTGATTTGAAAGATGAGCTTTTGCTGTATATATATATATAGTCTAACCGCAGAATTCCAAGGGATCAAAACTCTCCTTTACTTAGCTTTCAATCATTTCACACTTTCTTTGCTGCATTAGTATTTGCCATATTTGTTCTGTATCTGGTTTGGCTTTAATATGATATGAATCACAAGGTAATAAGACCAAATCCAAATAAATAAATAGTGTGTGACTTTTCGGTGACAACGTTGTTACCAAAACGTCACACACTATTTATTTGGATTTGGTCTTATTACCTTATGTTTATAATCTATAATCCAAATTGTACCTTATAATTTCTTTCATACTTCTGAGTAGATATTATGGTAAACATGTAACATTGGCTGTAAATCCATTTTTCTTGTCATTTTGTAGGTTAAGGGTTAATGTCAAATTTTAATTCTTTGCCATATTCCACATGTACTTGTTTATCAGTGATTCATCCTGATAGGCAATTTCTAAGATTTTTTTCCCTCTGGTTTTTAGAAGATTTTGTTTCTTGAATTAATAAAGTCTACTACTATATTGCATACTGGTTCTGCTATGTGCAATGGTGTAATCAGCAATTTATTTTTTAAATCATTTTGTATGTAGGAAAAAAATAAAATATTATATCTTCTGTCATTGAGCAATGTATCTGAGTGAAAATAAAAGTGGCGGGGGACAATCATATTTAGAGAAGAGATAAAAATATGGCAAACACATAAAAATTGCTAATCAGCAGCTATAAATTAAATCACATTAGGTTTGAAATTCATGATGATACCCCCCTCCACCGCTTTTATTTTCACTCAGATACATTTAATTGCTCAATGACAGAAGATATTTTTTTTTTTCCTTTTTAGTGCATTTGAATAAAAGCTTTTTTTAAAAGTATTTTTATAATAAAAGGAAACAAGACCTAATCCAAATAATTTATTAGTGTGTGACGTTTCGGCAACAACATTGTCACCATCATCAGACAAAAGAATAAAAAAAAAAAAGAAAAAATGAAAAAAATAAATAAATAAAAAATGAGATTATAATAAAAGAAACGTCACACACTAATAAATTATTTGGATTAGGTCTTGTTTTCTTTTATTATAATCTATAATCCAAATTGTGCTTTATCATTAAAAGTATTTTTATTTATTAATTATTTAAAATCATTTTTTTTTATCAGGGTGGGGTTATGGACATCAATATAGAGCTATTTATTTTGATTTGGTCTCATTACCTTGTGTGTTTTTTAAACTTATCGCGGGGAATATGGTACAATAAGGCATGGGGTCCAGGAGTTAACTGTGGACTAGCCTTGGTAGTCTGGTATCTTCAATTCAAAGATAGCCTGAGGGCATTCATCTAGAAAAAGGAAGTAGTTTTACAAGTTTCGTTTTAGTAGGACTCTCACTGAGACATTGCTATCTGTGAGTCATTCAACAATCCAAAATGGTCCGTAGTCAAAACATCACTATCTCTCTGCGTGACAGAGAGAGATAATTAGTTTTAAAAAATAAATCAGCATTTGTACTCCATGTTAGGAGCGGCTGCACATGGCGTCTGTTCCTCATGTCAGAGGCGGCCATTTCTTTTGGAGCTAAGTCAGCCTGCCACTGAGTAGTGTTCCCAGTCTTGATGACAAAGGCAGACGCATTCTACCTCACCCAGTATGGAGATAAGAAAGAAGAAGAAAAAATAAATAAAAAATCGCAGAGATAAAAATAAATAAACTATGACTATTTTCCCACTTTCACTTTGGAGATACATTGCGTCACCACATCAATATGTTCCCATCCAATCTCTTTTTTACATTTTTCTGTAGAACTTTAGAGCGAGACCTCTTTCAACACAAATCTTTTCAAGACCTCTTCATTCTCATCAACTCATCCCTTTCTCTTCCAGATATGTCATTGTGTGTAACATACTTTGTATTTATTTAAGTAAACTATTTGATTATTCTTTGATTTTTTTTTATAGTTAGGCAGTTGGCAACACTACTTTTGGTAATTTTGCATATGTTTGTTTGGTTCATATATTTTGATTAACTTTGTTGACAATTCAATAAAATACTTCCTTGCATCAATAATGAGTAAGATGCCTCCAGGGAAAAGTGTCTTTTTGTTAGAGGTGTTAATCTCTTTTCATTAAATGTAAGATACTTTAATACAGTAGAACTTGGATAATTCGAACTTCTTTAATTCGAAAACCTCTTTAATTCGAATATTTATCTTGGTCCCTAGAATTTCCTATATAAATAATGATATATATAAAAAATAAATATTTTTTAATATGTATATAGTATATACATACAATTATTGCACATAATCTAAATATACGGTAAAAATGTAAATTTACAGCAACTAATGTTATTCTTAATAAAGGAATTGATCGAAATTGTGAGATTTTTATTGTTTTAAGCCTTTTTATTCAAAACATCTTTAATTCGAATTTTTGGATAATTCAAATTTTTTTATGGTCCCTTGGGGTTCGAATTATCCAAGTTCGACTGTATTTGTAAATTATATTATTTAAATATAATTTGTATTTTTAAATTTAATTATAAAAAAAAAAAATTGTAAATTTATATATGTAAATTCTTGTGCAAAATTAATGTATAATAGAGGATTTGCATATGTCTAGTTAGTTAAAAAGAAAAGTGTAGTTTTTGTTTGAGCAGAGAAGCTAGATGCTCTCAAGGGCTTCAAGTATTAAAAAGAAAATATTTTAAAAGGGGTGTGTGCCATCCTGCCCTCCTTGCACCCAACACTTTTTCAAAGGTTCTCCCATGTGTAGCTCCTCTTTCAACCTCAGTTGCAGAAATTGTCATGTGTTGCATTGAATTGAAAAGACATTTTTCTCCCTGGAGGCCTGAAGTATTGTGACTATCCCTTATTGCTAAATAGGAAACGTTACAATCATCTATAAACTCATCTATGTAACCTCATTTATTTTATTAGAACGCTATGTTCCCCTTAGGGACACTTGTACTTTAAAGATAAACAACTGTATTGACTCATCCATTGATGAGCTCTACTCTTCCCCGGCAGACACCATAAAAAAATCTCAAGCTTTACAAGCTTGATACCTTAGTGTGATTGAGTGGAGATAAGAAAGAAGATGAAAGATGAACAAAATTTTGAAAGAAAAAAAAGAAAGATATTTGAAATATGTACAAGAATTTTAGTATGCAAGTTTTAATGATGATGCACAATTTGGATTATGGATTATAAACACAAAGTAATGAGACCAAATCCAAATAAATAAATAATGTGTGACGTTTCGGTAACAGCGTTGTTACTGAAACGTCACACACTACTTATTTATTTGGATTTGGTCTTATTACCTTGTGTTTATGCAAGTTTTAGTTAGATAAAAAGAGAAAAAAATATATATCAACACAAATTGAAATATGTACAAATGTGACCTCTTTAAAATGAATAATCCAAGTTGAATATATATTTTTTCCTTTTTTTACAAATTCTAAGTCAAATTCTTAAAAAGAAAAATAATGCTAATGGCTTGAAGATAGCTTTTATGCTGATTGGTCACACAAAAGACCACAAATCCAAATAAATAAATAGTGTGTGATATTTCAGTAATGATCTGCTATCTTATATACACACTTGATAACAGTAACTATTTAAAACATGCTGAGGGGGTCGGTGGAAGGCTGGTTAAACCGTTTGGTTTACGACCACTACGACCCGGGTTCGATCCCCGCATTGGACACTTTTTTCTGTTTAAAAAAAAAAAATGCTCCAATGGCCCCCGATTCTTGCAAAAGTCCAACCCCACCAGAGAGTGCAAGTAACCAAACGGGGCTCTGGCACATTTGTAAGTGCAAAGTCGATCTGCTTTCACATGTGTAGACATGTGGTGCGCTTACAGTAAAAAGCAGTCGCTAACTACCCACCATGATTATCATGGCCTGTACCACGTGTACTAGGGATAAGCAAAAAAAAAAAAAAAAAGTATTTTTGTCTGAAGATGGTAACAACACTGTTACTGAAACATCACACACTATTTGGATTTGGTCTTATTACCTTGTGTTTAAAATATATGTATACTATTTTATAAATATTTTAAATTATTTTTTAAAATAAAAAGATGAAATATAAGAAATTGTGATTTTTTAAATAAAAGATAATTTTTTATTTTTTTTTGCTATGCTATTCTATTTATTTTTGATAATGCACAATTTGGATTAAAAGATTATAAACACAAGGTAATAAGACCAAATCCAAATAAATAAATAGTGTGTGACGTTTCAGTAACAGCATTGTTACCATCTTCAGACAAAACTACATTCAGTACTTTTGTCTGAAGATGGTAACAACGCTGTTACTGAAACGTCACACACTATTTACAGTAAAACCCCGCTAATACGAACCCTGGATATAACGAACCTTCCCTTATAACGAACCCACGCCGATTCCCAATTCCATTCCATTGAAAATACCATCGTTATAACGAACTTTGCGATTTTTAGAATAACGAACTACCCCTATAACGAACCTATTTTCGGTCCCAAAATAATAAAATCTATTTAAAATACTATGCTTATAACGAACTTAGAATTGTAATTTAGAAAAAAAAATTAAAACAACCAAATTTTGAGCAAGTTTCAGCTCGCGGATCGCGATTTCAAAACAATAAATTTAGCGGCATTGTTTGTTTTGAATTTTGCACTTTATTTTTGCTGTATGTTATATAAATTTTAACACATTATACTTTTTATTAAATAGAATATATTTGCATTCATTAAATTTGAAATATAAAAATACAAAATGGCTTCCAAAATGAAGAAAACAAAGGCATTTTAAAAACAAAAGCGTTATTTCTTTTTTAAAAAAAGGCCATTTTCAGAACTTTTCAAAGTGAAACAACACAGGAAAAATGTTAAGAACATATTAAAATAAGAGAATATAACTTTTCTATTATAAAAGATAAAATATAAAGCTATTAAAAATTGTTACAAAGAGGAATCAACCTCAACTTTTGCCGCGATCGCGATCGTACGTTTTAGGGCTTAAAAAAAAAAAATCCAAATAAATGGTCCTGTGATGAAACAAAAACTATTTTTATGCCATTAACTATGGTGATTTTAAAGTCAGCAATGTTTTGCATGACAGGTTAAAAAAAAAAAAAAAAAATCTAGACCTAGAAGAATATGTGGGAAAATGAAATGGAAGAAAAACACTAACTTTATTTGAATGGTGCAATGCTTGAAGAATGCTTTGAAGCAACAAGGTGTTAGAGCCATTTTTCCAAGTAAACAATGTATTATATAATGTGATAATGATGTTTTAAAATCATTTTATATCTTTGAATATATATTTAATAAAACTTTGCCTAGGATTTGTCTTGATTTTTAAATTAGACATAGAGGTACATGTATGTTAATGATAAGAAGAACCTATCATCTAATGATTTCTATTATTATTCAGTATTAATGTAAGGAAATTGGTCAATTAAGGGAATTAAAACAAAGTGACCACTATTAAGAGGAAGCCTCTTCTTGTGTGTATGGCTGTCCTTTAATTATACGGTCTAAAAATTTTGAAAAGTAAAAAAAAATAGCCAAACCGTGGCTATAGTGAACCGCGGCTATAGTGAACCAAAAGCTCTGTCCCATTGGGGTTCACTATAGAGGGGTTTTACTGTATTTATTTGGATTTGGTCTTATTACCTTATTTTTATTATCTATAATCCAAATTGTGCCTTATCATCTTGTAGATAATTTATTGTAATTGAGAATTTATATAGTAATAAAAATATTATCTGTGATTAATGTTGTGAATGTAATTTAAAAATTAAAATCAAAAGAAGAACATACCTGCTGCCATTTTTTAAAATGGTGGAAAAAATCAATATGTGTCAAAACTATAGTTATTATTGATAAAGCACAATTTGGATTATAGATTAGAACTACAAGAAAATAAGACCTAATCCAATAAATTAATAGTGTGTTACATTTCAGTAAAAGTGTTGTTACCGAATGTTATTTAAATATCTTTTTTGTCTCCAGATTTTTTTTTTAATTCCCCAAATATTATATATTTTATTTGTTATTCCATAGCATAAGAATGATTTTAAAGTTTAAATAGTCCCTATAAAAACATTATCTTTAAATTTGTCTAAATATTCCCCCAACTATTTCTTTTTAATTTTTTAATAAATTTAAGCTATTTAATGTCTTCTTAAATATATAAATAGTGTAAGAAATGACATGTTTTGATATATTTTTAACCTAAATATAAAATTCTAAAATATATTTTCTGTATTATATTAATATTTATATATATAAATGTGTATATATTTTTAAAAAATTAATAAAATGGCAATAAATTAAAGGTCATAAGATTTAGTTTTTGATTATGATTTTTATGTGCATAATATGAATATAAAATACTCACTTCACAAATCACAGAAGTTCCAATTGGATCGATGACTTTATTAATAAGTTTGTTTACTTCTTCAGGGGGCAGAGGTGGTAAATCTGAACAGGGTAGGTAACTAAAATTATAATTTGAAAGCTGTGCAACTTGAAAGTTTTCCGGTTGTCTTTGTTCTTTTGTCAAATAGGTAATTGCATCATTTATGTCATTATTTGATACTTTTAGGGCATGAATTATTTTATCTTCACCTTCAAAACCCATATCCATTAATAACTGCTTATTATTATCCTTATCATATCCGGGTTCGCCGTATATATCTTCCATTTTTTTATTTTTTAAAGTAATGTAAATGAATAAAATTGAATTGTATATGTTTTATTTTTATAAAAAATATAAATATATTTTTAAAATGCGTATCTCACAAGTCAAGAGTGAGCCATTTCAAAATGTTTATAAATATATGATGATAATATTGATATTCACACTAGGTAAGTTGTAGATTTTGTATTTTTAGTTATTTAGAGCAGGCGTGTATTTTATTTTCAGATGCATTTTCAGAATCGGAAACTAAATATGATTTTCTGAAAATATATAATTAATATAATCATATTATGAAATTAAATATATATTCAAAAGGGAATTAAATACAAAATGCTTAAATGTCGAAGGTCAACGCGACATTTTTTTTTTTATTATTATGCAGCATATGATTTATTTTATGTTTAATTTTAAAGACAACCAAAATTTTAAATCGTTGTATGATCGCTTAAATATAACTTATAAATATTTATATCAGGCTTCTATATCGATTTATTAATAATTACCAAAGAAAAAAGGGAATTCTTTTTGTCATTAAAATAAAAGCATTTAGATTTTCAACAATTTAGTCTTTTGTATTTTCTTCTTAAAGGAGTTTTGGCTTAAACATGAAAATATTCTACAGATAAGACAAATATGTAAAATTATGTGAAATTTATGTGAATTCTAATCCTCTTCAAATATTATATAATGTATTTTCTCTAGAGTTAGTGATATGGTATAATGTAAATTAGTGGAATATTAGCATTGTTACATTTTGAATTATTTTGAAAGTGTAAGTGTAAGACACACATAAATATGTTATAACTCCTTGATAAAGGTTGGCGTTCAGCCAACTGAAATATTGGTAAAATAAATGATATTTTGATCATATATATGCCCTTTTAATTAAAAATTTTGAATTATATATATATTAAGAGAATTAAGTTTAAACATATTTCACAGAATAATCAGTAAAAGCTCTATCCTAAACAAGATAATATGGCATTTTTTATATATAACAAAGAAAGATCTGGTCTATATTAAATGACTTTAAACGCGTTCAATTTGTGTTTATAAGTATTTAATTGATTCGTTTAAATAAAAACTATTTTTAATATTATAAATTTAGATTCTCATTATACAGTAGCAGAAGGTGGTAAAGCTGATTAAACTTGATTATCTGGAGATATCATCAAAGGAATCTCAAAGAAATTTTAATTAAATGTAAGTAAGTCCCTATCATTGTAGATTTTAAATATAGAAAGATATATAAAGCCTCTAAACTCATTTTAATTACCCAATAGATATTAATTACCCAATATAATTTGTAGGGACACCACTCATTCTCAATTATCATCATCAATTATTTTTTATAAAATAACTCTAATCCTGATCAAATTGATATGAAATAAAGTTAGTAGAGGAGCTTCTTGATATAATTTATTTTCGCTAGCTTTCGAACCTACAAGGTTCTTCATCTGGCATGGATAGCTTTTAATCTAACAAATGTGCTGCAACACAGAGACCTTATATACACTCAGGCGGAAATTTGCATACTTAAACTAATGGATTAAAAGAGAATATATGACGCAGACGTTAAAATTGGAATATTTACATATAAAAATTCGAAATCGATATTTGTAAAATTATGAATACAACGTGACATATGTAAAACGAGACAACTATGTTACGACAAATGAGTAAAATCCAAGGAGTGGGGCCCCTGGTTGTGTCCTTGGATTTTACTCATTTGTCGTAACATAGTTGTCTCGTTTTACATATATTCATAATTTTACAAATATCGATTTCGAATTTTTATATGTAAATATTCCAATTTTAACGTCTGCGTCATATATTCTCTTTTAATCCATTAGTTTAAGTATGCAAATTTCCGCCTGAGTGTATATAAGGTCTCTGTGTTGCAGCACATTTGTTAGATTAAAAGCTATCCATGCCAGATGAAGAACCTTGTAGGTTCGAAAGCTAGCGAAAATAAATTATATCAAGAAGCTCCTCTACTTACTTTATTTCATATCAATCATCAATTATATTGTTGCCTTCAAATTGTAAACAAACTTTGTATATAAAGACATTTTAGATATAAGATATTTAATTAATATGTGTGAAGAAAAATAAATTGTTTAATTATTCAAAGTTGTAATAATTGAGCCTCAAGAAATGCCCACACAAATTCATAGTCAACTAAAAGAGTAAAATATCAACAAAAATTCAAGATTTAACGTCTATTTTGTTATAAAAACACACAGATATACAAATTTCCAGGATTCATGAGAATGCAATGAGTTGAAAGGAAATAAAGTTTAATACATATAAAAACTCCACTGATCATGAGCTTTCAAACCTGGTAAAAAATGAAGCCACAACAGGTCTATGCCAAGAAGAATAAAAATTGCCATGGGCTCGTGCCATCAAGTTCAAAGTTTATCACAAAATAATTATGTGGCTCCCCAGACTATCCATTATAAACCATTAAAAATATAACATTTGAGTTTTTTAAATCTAGCTAATCTCTGGATAATAAGTCAGAAGAAGGTGCAACTGAAGAGTCATAAAGGATAATATCACTAGTGATGACTCTGATGAAGGTCAATGAGATCATTTGGGAAACAAGGACCTGAACCCTTTAGACAAGAATAGGCTACCTCATAAGTGCAAAAGATTTCAAATATTTTATTTCCAATATTTGAGTCATCTTTTACTAGTCATATATCATATAGATAATATAAAGTACTAGACGAATGGCCCGGGTAACGCCCGGGGTTTACCCGAGTGCGAATATATTTTAAAAACGTTGCCTTGGGTGATCGCTATTAACAGGGTGGTCTGTATAGACAGGTGGATGTATCACACAGCTGATAACAGGGTTGTCTAGAGTGGTCGCTATAGACAGGGTGGTCTGTATAGACAGGTGGATGTATCACACTGCTGATAACAGGGTTGCCTAAGGTGACCGCTATAGACAGGGTGGTCTGTATAGACAGGCAGCTGATAACAGGGTTGTCTAGAGTGGTCGCTATAGTCAGGGTGGTCTGTATAGACAGGTTTATGAGAGAGGCAAACTTACAGGTTGTTGACGCCGCAATCCCCAGAGAGAGTGTTTTTGTTGCATCATGCTGTGACTCACACGATGACCCAAGGTCAACAGGGGTGGAGCATCAAACTTAAGCCTTTCTCCGTCGTCGCAATGGTGGCGCTGCCTGCGAGCTATATCTACAATTCTGCAAATAACTCTAAGGATATTCAAGATATTCAAGAAATTACTTTTCGAAAACCTTTCCGGGGATATACCTAATAATATCCCAAAATTTCATGGCGATTGGATGTATGGTTTTTGAATAACAGGGTTGTCTAGAGGGGGGCAGGGAGGACACGTGTTCCCTGGCAGCCAATGAGCGCGCATTCTATCCGTGAGCTTCAGACAAACAGACAAACAGACAGACAGAATAAGGCAATTATATAAGTAGATGGGTTTCTCTATTTTACGAGAATAATCTTTGAACGATTTATTTTAAACGAGATAATTTTAATCATCTTTGCCAATTCTCTCGCCTATATATATATATATATATATATATATATATATATATATATATATGGTAATTTAAACCAACAACCCTATATTGTATAACTACTTATAACAAGATTGTCGTGTTGTATATAGAAACACAACTATATTGCATCGCCATATGTAATGTACTTTGTACAAATTAAAGACAAATAAATAAAACTATGTAATAGATTAAGAGCTAAGTTAAAGCAAGATTGAGAAATTCAAAAACGTCTAAGACCGAGAGAGAAACCCAACAATCCTGAAGAGGAATTTAGCGAGTCGTTGCCATCAAGGCCAAAGGGTGCAGACGTTCAAAGTTCACATTCTCAGACAATCCAACAACCCTGAAAAGGAATTCGGCAGCCCGTTGCCATCTGGTCTAAAGGGTGCAGAATGCCCCAGACGTTCAAAGTTCAAATTCGCAGATGTCTCCCCCCCCTCCTCGAGAATGGTATATAAACACCTCGGTTTTAGCCGACAAGAGTTAGTCCGCAGTTAGTCTCTTCACCGTCGGCGCAAGCCCTTGTCGCTTGTAGCCAGGTCCACATCATCGCCATGTAAAACACTTTCCACTCTGCCTCGACCACGACTGCCTGTACTCTGTGAAAACTGTTAAAGGTCTTCCAAAGTGCAGAGAGGTACTGGAAAACTCTCCACGCCCTGACTGTCCCTCTCGGCTACTACAGGTTTGACCACCGGTTACCACAGCATATAGCGAGAGTCGACAGGATTCTACAAGAGGCTACCAGACCTCAACTTATTACATATATATATATAAAATAAAAGGATTTAAAAGCGCGAATGTTTCTTTTAAACATAAAACGAACTTCTACTGTCTACTTCTACTGTCCTATAAGCTTATGTCCATAGTTTACTTGAAAACCATTTCTAAGATTCCATCCTTCAGTGTAGCATATAAAAGCAGAATGATCCAATACAGTATTAGAGCTCTGAGAAGCGGTCTGGTGGATTAAATTGGCGAAACCGCTGGGAGGGTTCACCACTGATGAGCCAAGCCCTCCCAATATATTTTTTCATCGCAGTAAGGACAGTAGAAGTTCGTTTTATGTATAAAAGAAACATTCGCGCTTTTAAATCCTTTTATTTTATATGTATAGATGGCGCGTTATTGCTTTGTGTTAATATATGTTGTAATATATCCCAATACCTCTATGTCTCCATGTATTGTATAAATGTATAATGTAATTGCCAAAGTGACAAATAAAATTTCGAGTGAGTGACAGCCGATGCCAGAGGCAGGAATGTACATCTGGGACCCTCTAACTTCCTGGTAATTTACGATCGTCTGCATTTTTGTCTCGCCGGCGGCAGGGTGCGACATTCCAGCCGGCCCCCACACAGCCCCCTTGTTTTTATGAGAAAGTTAGTCGGCTTGGGGACGAGACTTGCAGACGTCTCTAGACAGTTCTCCCCTAAACTGGTGTCGGCTAGACTCACTCTCTCGCCATCTCCGTGGTGACATCTACCATGTCTCGTTCTTTGGTGCAACACATTCACGCCTGAACCCACTCTAACATTGAGGCCACAACGACTGCATTTGACCAACACATTACAGTCATCCTACAGGATCGACTTACCTCACCACAGCGGAGCCGACAGGATTACCTACCAAAGACAAGACATCCGAAGATGGAGAACCAGGCAAGGAGTGACGCCACCTCGGAGGGAAATACCACGCCTTCAATCGTGACCGACATCGTAGCGCAGTTAGCAGCAGCTCTTCGCGACATCGTAAACCCCGGCCAAAGAGATAGCGACCTACCCCGGTACGATGGAACGTACCCCGCTGCCAATTTCTTCCAACAATACGACGACATCGCCGGCCGCGCCTACCTGACAGAGACGAAGCGCCTCCAAAAACTTCCGGCACAACTCTCAGGTGAGCCCCTTACCTTTTTTCGCCAACTTGACTTAGCCAATAAGTCCTACGACCAGGCCAGACAAATCTTAATAGACCTGTACCCTGGCACAGTAGAAGTTTCATTTTCCAAATTTTTAGCATTGAAGCTAACTCCTCAAACCACCCTACAAGGCTATTATAAGGAAAAAACCGCAATGGGCCTACAACTGAACCTGCCTACCGACATCATTCTCGAATCCCTGACTGAAGGCCTTCCCACAGCTGACCAGCGTTTGGTGCGAACCGTGTCGCCAAACACATTGAAAGACTGGCACGATTTAATGGCCAGAATAAAGGGTTCGAGTGTACCCGCGCCAGCGTGCCCAACACCAGAACCCACCTCTTCGAGGCACGATGGCCATATTACTTTGGCCAGGGAACAACCAAGCCGGCCCTATAACATGCCGCCGCGTTTCTTCAGCACCCCTAGACTGCCTTGCCATGCAGATTCAAGTGTGCCATCGCAACCCCCGTCACCATGCCACTACTGTCGGGGAAATCACTGGAACGCCCAGTGTCCGCGCCGACAACCATCTGGTCGAAACAATGTGTTTTTACCAAGAAACTACGGGGCGTCAGCCGAGGACATCTCTCTCCACCACCAGATCCCAGCCAGCACGGTCAGCCCAGTCATCTGATACCACAGTCCAGACCACTCCCCGAAGCGAGGAAATAGGAGGTAATTTTCGTTGCCCTCCATAATTTAATATTTAAACTGGGACTATGCAGAAAATTTTGTTTACCGTTCTTGGCAGACACCCCTTTAAGCTTATTAGATATAATTAATAGATATTCTCATATTTTTTCTAGTAACAAATTTGATGTACCTAAATTGAAGATACCCCCAGTTAAGATTCATACTTTATCCGATAAAATTATTGCTCTGAGACCTTATCGTGCTTCTCTAGTTGATCAACGAGAAATACAAGAGCAGGTCAACCAAATGCTTAAATTCGGCATAATAGAACCTTCTTTTTCTCCTTATGCTAGCCCAGTCACCCTTGTAACTAAAAAGGATAAAACGAAAAGATTTTGCGTAGATTTCCGTAAATTAAACGAGATAATTTGTCCCGATGTACACCCTCTCCCCTTAATAGAAACAGTTTTGGATAAGTTAGCACACGCCAAAATTTTTACAAATGTAGACATAAGTTCAGCATTCTGGCAAGTTGAAATCGAACCTAGTTCCCGAAATCTTTTAGCCTTTGTAACTCTCGAAGGGCAGTACCAGTTTTCTCGATTACCTTTCGGTCTGAGAAATTCACCACAAATATATGAACGTGCTCTAAGTCAAGTAATACAAAAGTATGAGTTAGATTTCATAGCCCATTATTTTGATGACTCTGTTATATTCTCTAATACCATAGAAGAGCATGCTCAACATATACATAAATTCTTCTTAGTGTGCCAGGAAGAAAATATCAAATTAAATTATAAAAATTGCGAATTTTTCAAGACCCAAATTTAATTTTTAGGATATACGATAAAATCGGGCACCTACACGCTCCAAATTAAAAATCTTGATGTAATCAACGCTATTAAGGTTCCAACTAATCTAAAAACACTCCAATCGTTTTTAGGTGCCATTAATGTGTACAATAAATTTATACCTAATTATGCGCAACTCAGAACCCCCCTTAATAAGTTACTTAAGAAGGACACCACATGGAACTGGGACAATCAATGCCAAACCTTTTTCGAAGCTCTCAAAGAGAGTCTGACCTCACAACCAATCTTACATCTTTTTAAAGAAGGACTGCCGTGCCAACTTTATTGTGACGCCTCACTTTTAGGCATAGCCGGTGTTCTCAAACAACAATACCCAGATGGGACTCTATATCCAGTACAATTTTACAGCCGCGCGCTTAGGCCACACGAGAAAAATTACACGATTTCCGAACTGGAATGTCTCGCCATCATTGAATGTGTGGACAAATTCCGTGTGTATTTAACCGGCGTTAAATTCACCATTTTCACCGACCACCATGCCTTACAGTGACTTAAGACCATAAAAAATCCAACTGGACGACTATTTCGGTGGAGTCTAAAGATGTCCACATACGAGTACGAGATCCGTTACATAAAAGGATCGAAACAGCATGAGGCGGACCTTCTATCGCGCAATCCTTTCTGTGGATTCCTCAGCGCTGCACAAATAAAGGCAAAACAACCCCTTGAGCTTCCCTATCCAAACGCCACCATAAATCCAGAAGGCTATCACACTCTAACTCGAAAAGGCGTGACGAAAGTCATCGTTCCTCCCTCGCTCCAACACACACTAATAAATAAGGTACAAGTAGAATATAATCACCCTGGTGTTTCACAGATGACGAGAATCATTTCCACCCAATACACTTGGCGTGGAATGACACACTCGATTGCCAAATATGTTAAATCTTGTCCCACATGCCAATTAATTAAAAGACCCAAAGGTCCCAATTACGGTACGCTAGGACAACTTCCTCTCGTTTCACATCCCTTTGACACATTATCTATAGACACCATAGCCGGATTTTCAAAATATGGCAGTTCGAAAACTTATCTCCATGTGATCGTCGACCATCTAAGCCGTTACGCATGGACCTTCCCCTCTAAGTCAACCAACACACTTACATACTTACAGTGTTTAAAAAAGGTAATGCAGAGCAATACACCCAAATGCCTCCTTTCGGATAGAGCACCTGCGTTTACCTCACCCAAGTTTAGGAAATTTTTACTAAGACATGGTATACAACCCCTTCTCACAACTAGTAACAACCCGCAGGCCAACGGCCTCTGTGAACGTCTAAATGCGACACTCACAGGCAAGCTTAGAATCCTCCATCTAGAAAACCCCAAAGTATCCTGGATCAAATTAATAAAAACCGTAACAGATAAATATAACCAAACACCCCACACAATCACTGGGTTCCCCCCTTCGTTTCTTATGTATAATATAATTACAACAGAGTTAAGTTCCCACATCGATCCCTATCCTCCTGTCGAAGAAGCTAGGAAAATAGCCATTAAACGCACACTCGATAGGCACGCCAAGGAAAAAATAAAATACGACAGCAAACATAGAACGCCCCAATTTGAAGTCGGAGATATAGTTTTAGTCAAGGCCTACCATCACCCGAACAGCGGTAAATTACTTCCCTACTTTACAGGTCCATATACTATATTAGAAATAATTTCTCCCAACGTTGTTCGTATAAATAGAGCCAATCAGCCCTTAAACAGAGACAACGACACAGTACATGTGAACAAATTAAAATATTACACTGAAGAGGTCCTTTATATCGCACCACCCCAAAAATATTCCCTTCCAAATAAAAATAATAGAAAACCTACCAATCTATCTCCATACAACCACTTCCCTCCAGACCTTTTCGACAATTCAACTAACCGCCACATTCCCCCCAGATCTAGTGAACCGTTCCTACATTTAACACCAGACGCTTTTAAAGATTTTTAACACCCTAATTGACCCATGTTTCGTTAAAATCATAACTTTATAAACAACACACATATATCATCTATACTACTTTTTAATATTTCGCATATTTATTATTTACTTATTTTAATTATATCTCAAGTCTTTTGTTATTTTTAACTTTTGTCTTTTTATTTTTATACTATTGTACAAACATTAATCACACACAATTTTTAATTTTATTTTTTTTTCTCAACTTCAATATTTAAATCCTATTTTTAGATTTTTAAGTTAAAATTTTAGAAAATGAATCGAGAGCATTACCCACAAAATTCTCATGGCATCACAGCCCATACCTTCTCAGAGAGGTCGTTACTATCCGATGAAACATTGATTTCTCACATTTATTCCATCTTAACTACAAACGCTTCTTCGCTGTAACCTTCCCAACAGTCGAACTTGAGCAGCTAGTTAGATGAGTTTTTTTTTTTTTTGTCTTTCATTCACGGCCCGGTTCGAGCATCAACGCCCCTTATTTTTTTTTTCCTCACATTCGGGAAATTTTTTATTATTATTCAATCACCTCACTTTCACTGCCTTACCGCGGCCAAATCGTTATTTTAATATTTTTTTTTATGCGACAGAACGACTCTCTCTCTGCCACACTTCTATCACTCTTTTTATCGACCCAAGTTTCCACCACCTATTCCCAAATCCGTCTGATAGGACAGCCCATGTCGAATACCTTCAGCATACTGTAGATGGACCAATGCCTACGATCCCATAACGTCGCATTGCATCGCAGTACCAGAATCTATTCTATGTCCACCTATCTAGACCCTATAATTCAATGCACTTTCAAATATTAATTCCAACATTCAACGCTGTATATATTCACCCAAATTTACATTTATATATTTACATTTTAAAATCCTTTTTCATATATTTTTATACGTTGGGCTTAACATTATTATTAGTTAACATTTCTCTTTTTATTATTAATCATTATTATTAAGGATTGCGCATATCCAATGTTATAATTGTACACCCCCATAATATATTAAACCAATTTGTATACAAATTATTTTCCCCAATTTTAATTATCTTATGATTTCATCTATAATCACCATAACCTAATTTTGATCAACCGGGGCATAAACTGTTGTAATATATCCCAATACCTCTATGTCTCCATGTATTGTATAAATGTATAATGTAATTGCCAAAGTGACAAATAAAATTTCGAGTGAGTGACAGCCGATGCCAGAGGCAGGAATGTACATCTGGGACCCTCTAACTTCCTGGTAATTTACGATCGTCTGCATTTTTGTCTCGCCGGCGGCGGGGTGCGACATTCCAGCCGGCCCCCACACAGCCCCCTTGTTTTTATGAGAAAGTTAGTCGGCTTGGGGACGAGACTTGCAGACGTCTCTAGACAGTTCTCCCCTAAACTGGTGTCGGCTAGACTCACTCTCTCGCCATCTCCGTGGTGACATCTACCATGTCTCGTTCTTTGGTGCAACACATTCACGCCTGAACCCACTCTAACATTGAGGCCACAACGACTGCATTTGACCAACACATTACAGTCATCCTACAGGATCGACTTACCTCACCACATATATATATATATATGTCATAATATATGTTCTTCCAGGAATAATAAAGTAAACCTACAGTCAACGAGAGAGAGACGTCGATAGAAGGCAACTAAGTTACGGCCATTTTGAACCACTGGCCACATTCCGGAGGGGGCTTTTCTTTGAACCCTCAGGACTATTTTTGGACACAGTTGGGGGGTGGCGTGCGACACGAACGGTCGTTCAGCGGTGATATAACCTCGCGCGCGCTCTCTCTCTCTCGCTGGTTGCCTGGAATTACTCTTCCAAACTTGTTGTTTCCTTATTTCTCTCTCCCCACATTATTATCATATTGCCACATTGAGAGTCGACAGGATCATATCTCATATATATATATATATGGTAATTTAAGCCAACGACCCCATATTGTATATAACTTATAACAAGATTTTAATGTTGTATAGTAGAAACACATCTGTAAATGGTTATATGCATGATTGACATGTGTCATTACATCATCATATGTAATGTAATTTGTACAAACTGAGGATAAATAAATAAACTCTGTAATAGATTAAGAGTTGAGCTAAGCAAGAGATAGAAGTCATAACATCTAAAATCGAGATAGATTTATAATTCCCACAACAAGGTCTAAAAATGGTAACTGCAACGGCGCCAGTAGAATGTCACCAGACGACCCCCTCTCACATCTGGTGACATGCAAAACCCCCTTTCTCAGAAACGGCATATAAAGGCCCCGTCTTTAGCCAAAAATACAGTCACTTGACAGTTAGTTCAGCATCTGTGCGAGCCCACTTCGGTTGTACCTCAGATCCTCCTCATCCATCATGTAGACTAGTAAAAAACTTATATCTCCCCATCTTTCGCTCCTAGCTCAACTTTTATCTGTTCACGGAACTTTCTTAGTGCAACTGTGTCTTCGTTTTTGTGTGGACATTCCCAAGCTTTCCACTCTGCCTCGACCACGACTGCCTGTACTCTGTGAGAACTTTTAAAGGACTTACAAGGTGCAGAGAGGCACTGGAAAACTCCCCATCCTGACTGTTCCTCTTGGTCAACACAGTATAACGAGAGTCAACACTTTATCATCACAAAGTTAGTCGACAGGATTCTACAAGAGGCTACCAGACCTCAACTTATTACAGCTAGTCGACAGGATTCTACAAGAGTCAACAGTAACTTAACTTATTACAGATAGCCGACAGGATGACCAAAACGAAGGATGACACATCGAAGAGGTAAGAAGACTGTTCAGATAGGAAGCGAGAAAGAGCAAAGATGGAGGAACAAACCGACCATTCCAACGAAACGACAAAGCAATCTCTTCCCCAAAAAGAGGTATTTACGGAAGAAACGACGCCCCAAGGGACCTCCGCAGACCTGCTAACCGATCGCCAACGCCAGGAGCAAGCTGTCTGACCACCCCAACGACACAGCCGAACTTCTCGCAAGTCATGGAGATCAAGGAGCAAAATGACTCAAACCCTGTGAGAAGTTCTCCACCTTCGACCTGACATCGAGACAATGATCAAAGCGACAAACCGCAATCAACGTTGGAGAAACTACAAGCTTCTACAAGCCCTGCATGGAGGGATTTCCACGTCAGCAGGACTACTAAAGACCAAGTCTCCTGACTGAACTTTCATCACACAATTGTAAGTTTTTAAAAACCTATCTTAACTTTATCTTCAAGTTCACAACTTGATTCCTCATAATTTTTGTATTTATATTCTCACTTTAAGCATTTTAAAATCAATTTTCACCTTTTTATATCATTTTTATTCGAATTTTAAAACATTCACACTCTCATTTATCAAATTTACTTTAATTTTTAACCAGATTATAAATTTCAAGTTATTACTCTCAATTTTACTAAAAAAAAAGATTTCGACCATCACGCATTTTTACCAATTTACTAATCTTACATGCTTTTTTTAATTTACCTAAAATGGTACTATCCAAATCTACAACTTAAAAAAAACATTATTTTTATATTTAAAAATCTCTCATTCATCATAATTCTAAACTTATTTTTGTTTTTCTTATTAGTTATCTTTTACCAAAACACCCCTTTCTTAATCTAATACTTACAAATTTTCAAAAATCACTGTCATATTCACCATTTCAACTAAATGCCCCAATTCAAACTATTCTCGTCACTCTCACGACGTTGCCCTTTTGAAAGAATCATTTTCACGCTACCATAATCAACGATTTTAAAAATATATTCAATTTTAAAATATAAATTAACATAGGTGAAACGCATTTTTTTTAATTTCAGAAATATTTTGTGATTTCTCTCCTGAGAGACAATACCTTCAAAATCACAACTAGAAAAACAACTATCTTTCCCAAACCAAGTTAAAAATCCAACATAGTCAAACTCCCTCGTCCATTCCTTTTAAAATGCCTATTTAATCATCAACAAATCTCGCTCAACAAACGTTACAACACCCTCACATCACTATCTCCAATTGGCAACAATTATTAGTGCGCGGTTTAACAAACAAATTCAATTTCGAGCCACATAAGCTCCATAACGTTGCCCCACTTAACGCAAAAAAAAATTTTCATATTAAACGTGCCAAATCCACTAACAGTCAAATATTCTTGATGTGTTTCATACAACCACCACCCATGACTTTATTAAATTTGTTATTCATGGTGAAACAGGTTAGATTTTGTACCAAACTAAAACTTCACGTGACACCTTTTCATTCACAATTTTTCACTTCGTGTCACAGTGCCGCACCACAAAACTTTTTCACTTTTCAGGCCAAAGACGCCTTCATGCCTGTGACATCTCACCCCAAAGCGTGTCCACGTCGAAAGTCGCACTTTCACCACACATCTAAACCTGACAACACTGAATAACATTTTTACTAAGTCTAAACTAACTTCGAAACACAACAACTACGAACACCGAGAAAATCATATCTTTCAATTATAACAGAAAATTTCAAATCTCAACAGAAGAGAGAAAAAATCAGTTTTAAGTAAACGACAAAAATAACAAACATTCCCCATGATTGACCACCCACGACGATCCCGTGAAAAACAGGAGGAGTGACCGCCAGTAATAGGATCACCCGAATCTAATCTATTTCGGTTACACATCCCCGCTCAAGGCAGATGTTATTGACCGCTATCTTCACATGCGCCATTTTTTTTAAACACTTGTTTCACACTAACCATTTAGGTTTTCTTACAAATCTCACCAACCCCTTAATCACAACACACAACACACACACAACATACATTAAACATTTTACATGTTAATTGATATTACCAATTAAAACAATTTGGTTAAGTCTTATATAGACTTTATGACGCAAAAGAGAAATCATTCTCTACATATCACCTTTTTGGATAAACGAGAATATTGTTCAATTTTCTACTACTTAACATTTATATAATCATTATAATAATCTTTAATTATATTGTTATTTGTATAAAATCTTGAATAATTATTCTTATTTTTACCTTTCAATTATATAATCAAATTTTTAATCCAACATGATTTTCAAAAAAAAAAACTTTAATCAAATTTACTTTTATTTTTCATGATATCATTTTAGTATTGTAAAACATTTAATTGTTTCAATAATCATTTTTAAATTCATTATTATATATTTTTCATATATTACATCTTTGATTTTGTCCACTTACACTTTTTTTATCCGCAATCATATTTCTATATTTTATTCACTATATTTTATATTTGTTTAAATACCTTTATTATCTGACAATGTTTATCATCCACTATCGGGCATACAACAATCGTTTTCAACAATCATATTCTTCAACCACAATTCCCTAAACTTTATCATCACTATCTTTTCAGCCATTGCTTCAATTCATTGTAGAAAAACGACAGCACTGCTTGGCAATTTTTTTTTAATTTCATATTTCAACAAACTCTTTGAACACAGTCCCCCAGATTTACAAATCTCAACTTCTGGCCTGAACACGCTTCAAGAGTTTATTTCATTTCATCCGCAGAGCACAATCACCAACGCATCACAAAGCGTTCATTTTTTTTTCAACTTTCAATTTTTTTTCTCTCCTCTAGCGGACCACAATCAACCTTTGATTTCGAGTCAAGTTAGACCACCTACTGTCACTACAACAATTCTACTTATCGCATGGCTCTATTCTACCTCTTTCAATCATATTAATAAGCAACTTTTCTTCAACAACTTTTAACCCAATAATCCTAAAATTGTGACAAAGCACTGTAACCCTTATATAGGATCGCTAGTGAAACATTGCCAAGGAAGACGCTCAAGTCTATATCCTCGCTTTGCACCTGGACCTGATTATTTTGTTACATGTGCACTCCTAACAATTGCATATTCTTCAACTACTAACCCTTTTAAACGCCCGCCAATATTCTCTTAGAATGGGAAATTTTATGTCATCATTTTATTTTAATCATCTTTTTTTTTTTAAATCAAACAAAATGTCATTTTTATTTCACTTTTATATATCCAAACAAATCATCTTGTTATAGCCCTTTTTATCCCTCACAGTTTAAATTAATTAAAAGAAATTTTAATTACTTACCTGTGTTAGAGAGGCTTTACCCGCTTAAACCCGGATAAACCCTTTCTCTCCCGGGGCCCATCTATTGCAATTTAAGCCAACAACCCCATATTGTATATAACTTATAACAAGATTTTAATGTTGTATAGTAGAAACACATCTGTAAATGGTTATATGCATGATTGACATGTGTCATTACATCATCATATGTAATGTAATTTGTACAAACTGAGGATAAATAAATAAACTCTGTAATAGATTAAGAGTTGAGCTAAGCAAGAGATAGAAGTCATAACGTCTAAAATCGAGATAGATTTAGAATTCCCACAACAAGGTCTAAAAATGGAAACTGCAACGGCGCCAGTAGAATGTCACCAGACGACCCCCTCTCACATCTGGTGACATGCAAAACCCCCTTTCTCAGAAACGGTATATAAAGGCCCCGTCTTTAGCCAAAAATACAGTCACTTGACAGTTAGTTCAGCATCTGTGCGAGCCCACGTCAGTTGTACCTCGGATCCACCTCATCCATCATGTAGACTAGTAAGAAACTTCTATCTCCCCATCTTTCGCTCCTAGCTCAACTTTTATCTGTTCACGGAACTTTCTTAGTGCAACTGTGTCTTCGTTTTTTTGTGTGGACATTCCCAAGCTTTCCACTCTGCCTCGACCACGACTGCCTGTACTCTGTGAGAACTTTTAAAGGACTTACAAGGTGCAGAGAGGTACTGGAAAACTCCCCATCCTGACTGTTCCTCTTGGTCAACACAGTATAGCGAGAGTCAACACTTTATCATCACAAAGTTAGTTGACAGGATTCTACAAGAGGCTACCAGACCTCAACTTATTACAGCTAGTCGACAGGATTCTACAAGAGTCAACAGTAACTCAACTTATTACATATATATATCTAAAGAGACATGGGTCGCCTCTCCCGTCAAAATAGACATCTAAAACCGACGCCATCTATTGACCGTCGCCGCAACTAGCGGCCTCTGGTCGGTGACAAAGCCACAACACCAGCTTTGGTAAACTGAAAAGCGTCCACCTAGAGACCTCGTCAGTCTAGGGCGGACTTTATTCCATTATATTCACACGGGATCTAATGGAATCTGCCAAAGAGGTGTTTAGCTGGCAAAATGGCTGGGCCATATCTATGGCTAAAATATAGATGGAAATTTTTCCGGGAGGAAAATGATCTAAAGAGACAAGGGTCGCCTCTCCCGTCAAAATAGACGTCTAAAACCGACGCCATAGATATGGCCCAGCCACTTTGCCAGCTAAACACCTCTTTGGCAGATTGTCAAGATTCCATTAGATCCCGTGTGGATCTCATGAAATAAGGTCCGCCCTAGACTGACGAGGGCCATTAGCCCGAAACCATGGTCTCTAGGTGGACGCTTTTCAGTTTGCCAAAGCTGGTGTTGTGGCTTTGTCGCCGACCCGAGGCCGCTAGTTGCGGCGACGGTCAATAGATGGCGTCGGTTTTAGACGTTTAGACATCTATTTTGACGGGAGAGGCGACCCTTGTTTCTTTAGATCATTTTCCTCCCGGCAAAATATCCATATATATATATATTAAAAAACGAAAGAAAAAATAAAAGATAAAAAGATCAGGTGTTGAAATCAATATTGAAAATGGCATATCCTGACCAGGAGCACATGTGCTTTACAGAAGGCAGAGCGCCATCTGGTGGAACAGAAATCAACTAAACATTGATTTAGCCTGTTCCCTGATATTTGGCCAACCCAATTTCTTGATTAATCAAGAAAAGCCATCCACGAACGCGTTTCCGCTTTTGGCGCTCGTCAGCGTGGAGTAGGCTGAACCACTGTGACCAAAAAGATTTTTTGGTCCCAACGTTCCCAAATCCCAATGGTCGCAGTGGTTCAGCCTACTCCACGCTGACGAACGCCAAAAGCGCGAAACGCGTTCGTGGATGGCTTGATTTATCAAGAAATTGGGTTGGCCAAATATCAGGGAACAGGCTAAATCAATGTTTAGTTGATTTATGTTCCACCAGATGGCGCTCTGCCTTCTGTAAAGCACATGTGCTCCTGGTCAGGATATGTGAAGGAAGTTTTGGTTAATGAAGGAGTTTTTAATTAATGATTTTATTTAATCATACAAACATTACAATTATAACATAATATAAAGAAAGATATATAATGGGAAATACAGCAATCTAAATATATATGTGCTATCGAACAATCAACAAACAACAGAGTAGTCCAATATCAATAAAAATGTAATCAATGATAATAAGCTTGGAAATTAAATCCAACAAAGCCCCCCTTTAATTTCAAGCTAAATATCTTGAAGGCGAATAGCTAAGCTGCTACGTCACAACGTGACGTCACGGCCTGTGGTGGCGCTACTTGACTTTCCTTTGTTTACCGGAAAAAAAAGATAACATTTAGGCCTAAATACCAAAGGAATATTATATACACACATTGATATCAAATAAAAATAACAATATACACACATTTTTACAATGAGTTGGTCTTATAATTAAATAAAGATAACAAATGGATTAATTTTTCCTTTGATAAAGCCTTTGTTAAAAAATCAGAAATGTTGTCTTCAGTTTTTACATATTGAATGTCAAAAATATTATTTTTCAATTTCTCATGTAAAAAAGCAATAGATCTAACTAAATGATTAGATTTATCAGTTGTTTGACCAGACTTAGTCAAAAATATTGATGCTTTGTTATCACAAAATATTTGTATTTTAACAAAATTAGATGTAATTTCTTCAAAAAAGTATTGGATGTAAATGGCCTTTTTTACAGTTTGAAGTAATCCACATATTTCGCTATCACAAGTAGAAAGACATGTGTTAGGAATAGTCTTACTTGACCAAGAAATGAGATTTTTATCTAAATAAAAGGTTAATCCAGCAGTTGATCTTGCTGTATTGGATCTGCCACAATTCCATGATGCATCTGTGTAGGCCTTTAATTCGACATCTCCTTTAGTATATATTAATCCATACTGCTTACTTCCTTTTAAATACCTAAGAATTCTCTTAGCTGCACCCATGTGCATTTCTCTAGGGTTTTGATTATATCTGCTTAAAAGAGTAACTGCAAAGGCAATATCAGGCCTAGATTTAGTTGAGAGATAAAGCAAAGAACCTATTAATTCTTGATATTGAGTCTTATTGACTTCCTTAGAGCTATTAAAATTATCTAAATTAGTGTTAGGATCTAATGGGGTTGAAATATGCTTGCAATCTTGCATGTTATATTTTTGTAAAATTTTATTTATGTTATTTTCCTGTTTTAAAATCAGTCTAACATCCTCTTTAATGATTTCAATGCCTAAAATGTTACAAGTTGTTAAACTTTCCTTTATTTTGAAGTGAATTCTTATTTTTTGTATTATATCATGCAAAATTTCAGGATTAGAATTAATGATTATCATATCATCAACATGTAGTCCTAAAAGTAAATGTGAATTGCCATTTCTAAAAGTAAAAACACATTTATCAGATTTAAGTTGTGTTAAACCTATTTCAAAAAGATATTCTGTAAATGTTTCATACCATACCCTACCACTCTGTTTAAGTCCATACAATGCCTGATTTAGTATACACACAGAGGTCTTTTTCTTGTCATCCTGGTAGCCTGGAGGTTGGGTCATGTAGATGGTCTCTGAAAGTTTTCCATACAGGAATGCTGTTTCAACATCAAAGTGGTGAAATTCATATCCTGCCATTGTAGCATAGGCTAGAAGAGTTCTGAATGAATCTGTTTTCATCACTGGAGAAAAAGTTTCTGTGTAGTCTGTCCCATATTTCTGAGAGCAGCCCAAAGCAACAAGTCTTGCTTTGTAGATCTCCTGATTGGTTTGAGGATCCATTTTCTTTGAAAATATCCATTTGGATTTTATTGCTTTAGCACCTTCAGGTAATTCAGTAAGGTCCCATACATGATGGTTCTGAAGTGAATGAATTTCCTTATCCATTGCTTGTTGCCACAAAGGTGAATCAGGATGATTAATTGCTTCTTCATAAGATGATGGTAGCAAGGTTCCATGGGAAAGCTTGAGTGCCCCCACAGTTGGATCATAGGTGGGATCTTTGTCTTCATTGTCTTCAATAGGTTCATCATCTGAAGAGAGCTCATAGTAAAGTTTATCTTTCAAATTTGGTCTGAGATTGTAAGGAAGTTCAGAATGTTCATCTTGATTTTCAAGATCAGAATGAGAATGATCATCATGATTTTCTACTTCTTCAGAAGTTTCTGGGATAGTCTCTTCTGGAAAATTGTAAAGGAAATATTTTTGAGTGTCATCTGAATCATTTTTGTTTAGTATTTCCTTTCCTAATTTATTTTCAAGAAATTTAACATCTCTTGTTTCAATTACATTTTCATTTTCAGGATCAATTAGTCTCCAAGCCTTTCTTGTGCTTGAATATCCAACAAATATTCCAGCCTTGGCTGTAGGTTGAAATTTTCCTCTTTTGTGCTTGTGTACATAGTAGTAAGCTATGCATCCAAATATCTTTAGATGAGCTACAGTTGGCTTTCTATTTGAAAATCTCTCTTCAGGAGTTACCCATCCCAATTTTTTACAAGGTGTTCTATTTTTCAAATAAGCAAAGGTTGACATTGTTTCTGCCCAATATCTCAATGGAAGTTGTGAGTCTATCAGCAAAGCTCTTGTTCCTTCAATCAGTGTTCTGTTATACCTTTCTGAGATACCATTTTGTTGGGGTGTGTAAACATTTGTCAGTTGGTGCTTTATGCCTTTACCTTTTAAATATTGAGTCATTTGATTATTTGTGAATTCTTTTCCATTATCTGATCTTAATTGTTTGACTTTGATTTCTTTTTCCTTTTCAATTTCTTCAATGAAAGATCTGATGATGTCAAAAGTTTCCAATTTGGATGAGAGAAATTCTACAAATATTTTTCTAGAAAAGTCATCAACAAGTGTTAATACATATTTAGCACCTCCAATTGATTCCTCTTGAATAGGTCCAATCAAATCAATATGTATTAGGTCCAATGGTCTAGTAGATTGAGGATATAGAACTGGTTTGAAGGGTGTTCTAGGATGTTTGGCCTGAATACAAACTTGACAAGTGTCCATATTCTGGGATTGGGTATTGAAATTGTGAGCTGAATTATTCTTCAACATTTGCTTCATGTATTCTTCATTTAGGTGTCCCAATCTTTTGTGCCAATCATTCCAGGTATGAAGAGTAGCCTTTAAAGCCTGTGATGGAATTTCTTCTGGTGCTGATGTTTTGATTATGTAGAAATCATTTATTCTTTGGGCCATCAAAATTTCCTCTCCATCTTCCTCCATTATATGTCCTCCATCCTTATCAAAAAGTACTTTTTTATTGCCATCTACCAGTTTGTTAACAGACATTAAGTTACCTGACAATTTTTCAACATATAGGACATCATTAAGCCTAATCAACTTATTCTGTCCTTCAATTTCAATTGCTCCTTCTGCATTGGATATTATTTCAGAGTCATCTGCAAGTTTTATTGTTTTGTGAACCTCTCTTTCTTCCTTTAATAGATCTCTATTTGATGTCATGTGACAGCTAGCCCCACTATCAATCACCCATTCTTCAGGTTGTTGAGTAGTTTCATTTTCTTTGATGTTGGACACATGTTCCTCAGGTTGCAAATTTACAAATTTTGCCTTATTTTGATGTTCAAGTTTATTCTTTGAGGTTTGTTTATTTTCACTCCCTCTTTTATTTTTAGGATTATGCCAACATTCTATAGCCTTGTGGCCAGGCTTAGCACAAATGAAACAAATAGGCTTATTACCATTTCTATTTTTGTGGAAATGCTTATTGTTTGAGAAAGATTCTTTATGTATTGTATTGAATGCTTTGGCATTTCCTTCCTTTTCTTCATGAGTGAATCTTTCATGGTATTGTTTTAAGCAATTTTTAAGATCAGAAATGCTTACCTTCATTTGGCAATTCAGTTGAAGTGCAACAAGGTTGTACTTTTGGGGTAGTCCTCTGATCACTGAAGTGGTGAATTCTTGATCTTCTATCTCTGCACCGAGGTTTCTTGCTTGTTCTAATAGCTTCTCTGATCTGTATAGATATTCTTCCCAATTTTCTTCTTTCCTCATTGTCAATCTCGAAACGTCGTTTCGGGCCTCAATGATCCTTTTCTTTTTATCTCCTTCATATCTTTCATGCAGCGCTATCCAAATATCTTTGCTTGTTTTGCAATTTAATATTGAGGCGACTAAGGAGTCAGTCATTGCACATGTGATGATTCCCTTAGCTTGAGCATCTTTCTTCTTCCATTCTTTGAATTTAACTTCATCTTCTGGTGGATCACTTTCCAAAAGGTCGTCCAATTCTTTGCCTTCTAAAATTGATACGATCCTAAATTTCCAAGAAGCGAAGTTTTTTCCGTCAAATTTGGGAACTTGTACACTATTCTCCATTTTCTGAAGATGTGTATATCTTACCTTTTCGGTAAATTTGTTTTATTTTCAAGAATGTTGACGCTCGAGTTAAGCCTTTTTTATTTGCGCAGTGGGAGAAGTGTTCGGCCCATAACCATTGAAGGAAGTTTTTAGTTAATGAAGGAGTTTTTAATTAATTATTTTATTTAATCATACAAACATTACAATTATAACATAATATAAAGAAAGATATATAATGGGAAATACAGCAATCTAAATATATATGTGCTATCGAACAATCAACAAACAACAGAGTAGTCCAATATCAATAAAATGTAATCAATGATAATAAGCTTGGAAATTAAATCCAACAATATGCCATTTTTAATATATATATATATGTAATATTCGGGGGAGTTTTTGAGGTGATTGTTTGAGTTGTTTGATTGATTGATGATTGTTGTAGTAGCAGTAAGTTGACCTGCTGACTTACTTGGTGGTTGATGTGGGCGCAGTCGTTTGGCTGAATTAGTAAGGTTTTTCTCACAGGGGAAAAATAACGAGGACACAGGATTGGATTAAGAAATAGGCCAGCGATCAAGGGAGAAAGGGGTGAGACTATTGGCGTGTTTGATTAATGGCTATGGCTGTTCACATATTGAACATTGGACTTATCTGGGTGCTGAGAAAGATGGTGGCGAGCTCCAACTTGTTGCGATGGTGCCGAGGTCCTGATTGGGTGATGAGAAGGGCTTGAAGCGTACTGCTTGCTGCGGTGTCCAGCTCCTAACTTATTAACCTGAGTCCGAGATTTTACTCGTTAACTCTTCAGTGCTCTCATTGGAAGATTCTCCTCTCGTGGCGATCTCTCATTGGCTCTTAGCTAGTCCTGCTGGACTCTAATTGGATCTTAGCTATTTCTTTGTCTTTGTCTTGTTTTAACATGCTCCCGGAAGAAGAGGTTCTTGAACTCAGTTTTATGAGTTCCTGGGTAATAACTTTTGCTTCCTGGATAATGAAAACCTGCTAATGATCGTTTCTTCTCTGATGGCCTTTCTCCCAGATTCGCTAAGCCTAGTTTTTATTAAAATCTTTAGATCATACATTGCATACTATTTTTATATATTTTATATATATTAATATTTTTGGAATGGAATTCTTGTTAGGTATATGACTCATTCAGGGTTCGCGGATATTCCCCCTGGCCGGCCGTTTTACCACCCATTTTGTCTTTGCAAATTGGCGTTTTTTATACGCAATTTTACCGATCGCGCTATCGTATCAACATGTTTCGCGTCCGATTAGATTGAATTGGATACTTTTGATTCATCCTCAATTGATTCAGAATACACGGAGCTTTATTCCTTTGTGGAAATAACGATATTTTAAGACAATTCTGATTTTCAAATTTTACTTTTCACTTTCAAACAACAAGGTATTAGGGGCATTTTTTTTTTCAAATAAATTTAGTATTATATTATTTGAGGAAGATGTTCTAAAATACTCTTATACCTTTTAAATATATAATTAATAATGTTTTGCCTAGGGGATTTGGCTTAATTTTTAAATAATACATAGGTTTATATATAAACATGTATGCTAATGATAAGAAGAACCTATTATCAAATGACTTCTTTTGATATTCAGCATTACTGTAAAGAAATAGGTCAATTTAGGGAATTAAAACAAAGTGACCATTGTTAAGTGGCTGCCTTTTCCTGTTTGTATGGCTGTTTTTTAATTATACGGTCTAAAAATTTAGAAAAGTTTTAAAAAATGGCCAAACCGTGGCTATAGTGAACCAAAAGCTCTGTCCCATTGGGGTTCACTATAGAGGGGTTTTACTGTATGTGAGTGTTGTCTTTTTCTATAATCCAAAACGACATTTGCAATCTACTACATTGGATAGCTTCAGAGGCCAGCCCCTCAGTCTTGACCTCTTCCAGGCCGCCGAAGTGGTAAGCCGCCCCCGTAGCCTGCGCTCGTTGAGGCCGCAATTGGATTATTCTCCTCCAGCTAGATCCTCACCACCCTGGTGGACGTTCCACATTTTTAAATCCTCCCAACAATTTCCCACGGCATTATTTGAAACCTTCACAGATAGTTGTGTTTTTATATAATATACAGGAATCTATATATATATATAAAGGAGGATACTTTTAACCTATGTATATTTCATCAAAATACCTGCCTATATGCATATTTCTAATATATCTTTGTAAATTCGAATTTCTTTCTCCCCATTTTTCCCCCACTCCTTTTATGTATCTCTCAAACAAAGTTATGCACCACGAAATTCAATCATTGCAAACAAGGAATATTCAGAAATATCAAGGGGTTAGTTAAAGAAGACTCCCTAGTGAGATGTTGCAGAAGACATTACATGCATACAACCCTAAAGGCACATGATGTGCCAGGCCCTCTGCAAATACTACTCAAGATATATATGGTAATTTAAACCAGCAACCCCATATTGTATAATACTTGTAACAAGATTTTCATGTTGCATAATCGAAACACATCTAAAAATAAGTATACGCATGATTGACATGTGTCATTACATCACCATATGTAACGTACTTTGTACCAACTGAGGATAAATAAATAAAACTCTGTAATAGATTAAGAGCTGAGCTGAAGCAAGATATTGAGATAGAAGTCCAAAAACGTCTAAAATCGAGATGTAGAAGTCCTAAAGATAGCAAGATCACAGGGCGTTGCCAGAGAGTACAATTTCACTTCCGATCCACGCTCTTGTTGCATCAGCTGAAATTCAATACTTCCTCTCTCAGCAAAGATATATAGGACCTCCGCCTTAGCCGAAAATATAGTCACTTCACCATCAGCGGGAGCCCTCGTCAGTTGTGTCCCAGGTCCACCTCATCGACAATGTAGAACAGTAAGAACTCTTCTATCTCCATCTTGCTCTTAGCTCGACTCCTATCTGTTCACGGAACTTTCCTACTACAACTGTCTCTTCGTTTTTTTTTTGTGCGTGGACATTCCCAAGTTTTCCACTCTGCCTCGACCACGACTGCCTGTACTCTGTGAGAACTGTTAAAGGTCTTCCAAAGTGCAGAGAGGTACTGGAAAACTCCCCATCCTGACTGTCCTCTCGGTCAACACAGTATAGCGAGAGTCGACATGATTTCACACCATAGCTTAAATCGACTGGATACCTCATCACACATATACACTGCGTGACATTGAAAATGGAACACCAAGAAATAGTGGCCAGAAAGTGATGAAACTCGGCAGACAGAAAGAGACAGGGACGAACAATAAGTGATCTTTATTTCAAAATGATAGTCATAATACAGAGCGAGAACGGCGTCGGCTTAGTAGCAAGTAGGACCACCGCGGACGGCGATGCACGCAGCAACACGTCTAGGTAGAGAGTCAATCAGAGTACGGATGGCGTCCTGAGGGATGGCTCTCCATTCCCTCTCAACCATTTGCCACAGTTCGTCTTCTGAACGCGGCTGTGGCAAGGCATGCAAACGGCGTCCAATGATGTCCCAGACGTGCTCGATTGGTGAGAGATCAGGAGAGTACGGTGGCCAGGGAAGCATCTGTACATCTTGCAGAGCTTGTTGGCTAATGCGAGCAGTGTGCGGTCGGGCGTTATCCTGCTGATAAAGGGCATTGGGTACCCCCTGAAGGTAGGGGAGTGTCACCGGTCGCAGCACATCATCAACGTATCGTTGGGCCGTCATAGTGCCCTGAATACGAAGTAAAGGTGACCTGGAATCATACGCGATTGCGCCCCAAACCATGATTCCACGTTGTCGCACGGTGGGGCGTTCCACAATTGCTGCCGGATTGGACCTTTCTCCACGTCGACGCCACACGCGTACACGGCGACTATCACTGGACAAGCAGAAACGCGACTCATCTGAGAACACGACCCTGTGCCATTCCGTCATCCACGTCGATCTAGCCCGGCACCATTCCAAACGTTGGCGCCTATTCGGTGGGGTCAATGGCAGTCTTCTTAGCGGACGGCATGAGTGCAAGCCATTAGCAACCAATCGACGGGAAATGGTTCTGGTCGAGATGGAATGATCTAGGGTGTCTTGCACATGTTGCAGGATGGCGGTACAAGTGGCTTTGGGGCCGCCACTGCTTGTCGAAGGATACGCCGATCCACACGTGCTGACGTCACTCTGGTTGCACCGACATTCCTATAAATTGCCACATTTCCTTGTTCCAACCATCTTCTCCACAGTCGGTGCACCGTGGACGCGCCAAGGTGTGTATCAGCTGCGATTTGACGTATGGACCAACCTGCCCTTTTCAGTTCGATCACCATGCCCCTCGTAAAAGCGTCTGTCTGCTTGAACTGCCTCCGTTTACGATGACCTGGCATTCTCTGTTATTACACGTGTCTTTTGACACAAGAACAAAATTTCTACAATGATTTTCCTTGAAGAAATAACGACACGAATACTGTCCTTTCTGCAAGTTCCTTCCCTTATATCTTACTCCATGTGCGCACGAGAGCTGCGCATTTTACATCATTTACATAACTCGGTTAGGCGCGTCTACGCTGAAATTTGCATAATTTTCTGGCCACTATTTCTTGGTGTTCCATTTTCAATGTCACGCAGTGTATATTGTGGCGAAGAAATAATTTATTATTTAATTTAATTATTCAATAAAAATATTTGGAAACAGATTTAATACAATTATTCAATATAAAATAATGATCGAAATATTTATTTGCTGCGTGCTTGCTCAAGATTCTCTAGCTGTAGATAGTTTGGTTGATAATTGTCGTGGTGACTTCATCAATAAATACTTTCACATCTCCAGATATAAAAAGACTTGATTTCTACGCTGAAATATATATATGAAAAAACAATAGAAAAAAAAAAGATAAATGGGTCAGGTGTTGATATTAAAAATAAAGAAGGCATTTCCTGACCACGAGCACATGTGCTTTTTAGATGGCAGAGCGCCATCTAGTGGTCCAAAAATAAACTAAACGTTTATTTAACTTGCTCCGTGATATTTGGCCAACCCAATTTCTTGATAAATCAAGAAAAGCCATCCACAAAAAAAAGCACATGTGCTCGTGGTCAGGAAATGCCTTCTTTATTTTTAATATCAACACCTGACCCACTTATCTTTTTTTTTTTCTATTGTTTTTTCATGTGTTAAACGTATTTACGCAAATTTGGCCTTAAATACCCATTTCTTTGTTTTTCGGGAAGCCACTGGGACCAAAAATCTTTTTGGTCGCAGTGGTTACAGCCTACTCCAAGCTGACGAGCGCCAATAGCGTGAAACGCGTTCGTGGATGGCATTTCTTGATTTATCAAGAAATTGGGTTGGCCAAATATCACTGAGCAAGTTAAATAAACGTTTAGTTTTTTTTTTTTGCTCCACTAGATGGCGCTCTGCCATCTAAAAAGCACATGTGCTCGTGGTCAGGAAATGCCTTCTTTATTTTTAATATATATATGTGGAAATATAAGGTGAGAAGAGAAATAATCACAAGTTGAAAGAGGGACCTAGACAACCAGGAGAGAGACGGATCCGGCCGGCCGTTGGTGTCGCACAAAATCCCCAACTGTGCCAAAAAGTGACTGGTCCTTATCCTCCCGTCTCTCTCTGGGTGTCTGTAGGTTTAATTTATTATTCCTGGCAGAGTATATATTATGACATATATATATCCTATTAATCTGTGAAAAATATATATCATCATTATAAACAATAAAGAAGTAGAATGTAAGCAACATGATGTAAAAATATTCGTATGACGTTCAATAAACAATTTATACAAATCTCATTCTTAATTATAAAAAATATAAACACCAAACATGGTGTCAGATGTGTCAAATTATAAAATATTGGTGGGAAATAGTTTGTTGAATGCGCGAATCAAGAAGAAAACGAAGATAACTATGCAAATCGATTAAGAGGACTAGCTAGCTCTTGTGAATATGATATACTAACAGAAGAACTAATCAGAGATAGAATAGTATTGGGAATCAAAGATAATAGAGTCAGAAAAAAATTGCTAATGGAACCAAAACTAAAGTCATCTACGGCCATCCATCGACATATGCAGGACAGCTGAGGTCATGGAACAACATATAACCAAGTTGATCGGCCAAGAATCAGAAGACGTGAAGTGGAACAGAAAATATGAACTGAAAAAGGAATCGACCAAAGCTACAAACTGAAACACTTGAAGACATATTTAATTGTCGTTATTGTGGGTCTAATCATAGGAAGGCTTCATGTCCTGCGTATGGTAAGATATGCACATGGTGCAACAGAAAAAAAAATCAATAGAAAAAAATCAAGTATGCAGATCTAGAATTCAAAAACCAAAACAGATGAACATTAGAACCAATCAAGAACAGAATGAATCATCAGATGAAGCTGTACTTCAACTGGTCCTTAGGATCTTTAGCAGGCTTGGTCAATTCTTCATTGACCCGATCTTGTAGCTGTAAGGAGGTTTAGGCTATCTAGTGGTCCTTTTTGGGGTCTGTGGAGTGGTATTTCTTGCGGGTCTCGGCCTCTCTTTTTCGGGCCTGTCCAGCGCTGGGCCTCGGGGGGGGGGGGGCATCCGTCCGAAACCTTCCTGAATCCTACATGCTTAACAGAAAAGTTCTTTCCAGGTCCGGCACTCTTGGATGAGTGTATGGGGAGGGCCTTGTGCTGCAATTAGTCGTTCTTCAGCGCAAGGTTTCACTCCTTCAACTTGAGGAGTCGCTTTCACATCACAGTAAGGTGCCTTTAGGACCAGATCTCGAGTCTCTGATGATGAGGTGGCGTCTTCATCATTATACTCCAAGTGGCATGTTACCCGAGTATAGATGGTAGGCGCTTGGTTCCGTGTCGAATATGGGTAGGGGAAGGTTAGATAGAGGCTCTGGTATAGGGAATACTGTGCTTAATTCTGTTGAACACGTTGACCTTAGCCAATAGGCTGAGAAGCGATATAAACATATTGGATATGATAAAATAATATAGAATGGCATTGTCAGATCCTACTTGGGAATTGCATTTTGACCCTAGGCTGTTGAAGAAACAAGTTTTACAGAAGCATCAGATGCCTTCCCCTAAGTAGCAGCTGTAAAGAAGCATTGAGAAAAACTATCGCAAAATTTGTTAGTCAGTTATGTAACAGAAAAGGTATACAAATTTGTAAACTTTAAGAAGTGTCATCTATTTTAAATAAATAGTCATCTCATTTTAGATGCAAATAAAGTGATTATAAAATAAATGCAGCAATTAAGATACTTTGAAAATGAAATGACATATATAAGTACAAATTGGGTAAAATTACAGTACTTGTCTCAAGTAAAAATACTTACTGTTAATAATATGTTATTATATATGTTACTAGCCGAATGACTTGGGCAACGCCCGTGTTTTACCCGATTGAATGTTTTGATTCAAATACTATTTGTTACAATTATAAATTGGCGCCTTAAATAAATGCATATATTAGTTAATAACTATAGCCTATGTGCTTTATCTGTCTATGTACTGTTGGCTTCCGTAGGCGTCTCTTACTGGGAAAAAGAAAGAGAGGATTCCATTTAGTTATTAACTAATATATGCATTTATTTAAGGAGCGACCCGCTCCAACACAATAGTTACAAAACGAAAAAGCGAGTGAGGGGGGGGGGGGGCATGATGGGGGGGGGGGGGCAAAGGTGGCGTGATCGTAGCCAACCAATAGGAGAGCGCCATTCCAAAAAAAAAAAAAAAAAACGGTGACAGAGATGAAAAATGAAGAACGCATGACGCTCGTAACTGTATATAGAATATTCGGTTCCAAAATTACTTTATTAGGTACCGCTCAACAAGAGTAACCTAGTTTATGATATTTGCAACAATGAATAATATCTGAAGGTTATCACATATTAAACAAAAGGTTAACGCGGGATTGAATCCCAGTTCGTGACTGTGGGAATCGAGGGTGTTATCCTCTCGTCCACCGACTTCTTTTGTATATTGTTGCACCAAGTTGCAGCTTTGCAGGGTCGTCGACCTTGGTTTCTTCCTTCTTGGTGTTATACACGTTTCCCGAGCGGGTTTCCATATTTAAAGCAAATAAATAAAAGTAAATAAATAAAAATAAATTACCTTTTAAAGTTATTGTGTTTATTTATTCTCGTCTTCCTCGTAGGTTGCGATCCTCGTCCAGGTCCTCTCTTGCTCCAATAACCAATCAAGATATATGTACAATAAATATTACAAAAGGAATGAAACTATAAAAAGGAATGATGATAATCTAAATATTCTGTTTTAAATAAATATTAAATATCATAGAATATTTTGAATAAATGTAAGGCGCATTAAAATTGATGTAACACTTCCCCCTCTCCAGAGGTTGTCACGTCCTCGTGAATGACCTCATCCATTCTCTCATAATAAGGCTTGATTCTTGAAACATGAACTACCAGAGGGTCTTGGCCCGGATTATCTTTCGGTTCTATTAGATAATTGACGCTAGACATCTTCTTTAATATTCTATATGGACCAAAATATTTTCTCAGAAGTTTCTCACACTTTCCTATTTTCCTAATTGGTGTCCAAACTGCTACTAATTCTCCTGGTTCGTAGCATCTTTCCATGTGTTTCTTGTCATAGTTCTTTTTCATTCTTTCTTGAGTTTTTATTGTGTTGTTAATAACTAATTTTCTTGTTCTGTCTATTTTGTCTTAGTGATGTTTTAGGTATTCATCATAATCATCCTTGTCAATGTCCACCGAGATATTCCTGTCGTCCAAAAGAGACGTGGGTTCTCTTCCATACATCAGGAAAAAGGGAGAATATCCTGTGGTTTCCTGAATTGTAGTATTGTAAGCGTGAGTGATGAATGGGAGTATTTCGTCCCAATTCTTCTGATCAGTGTTCACATACATACTAAGCATATTGATCAATGTTCTATTTAACCGCTCTGTCAATCCATTAGTCTGGGGATGAATGCTCGTTGTGAAGCAATGTTTAATCTTGCACATTTTCATCACCTCTTTCATTAAATTACTGGTAAATTGAGAGCCCCTGTCACTAATAAGATATTGTGGGGCTCCGTGCCGGAGAAAAATATCCTTTACTAGAAATTTGGAAACTTCTTTCACTGTTGCTTCCGAGACTGCTTTTGTTTCTGCATATCTAGTGTAGTAGTCCGTCAGCACGATTATCCATTTTTTCCTGTTTTTCGTAGATGGCAATGGACAAACAAAGTCAATTCCAATTCTTTCGAAAGGAAAGTTGGCTGGGGGAATAGGCTGTAGTAGTCCAGAAGGTAATTGGTTTGAGCCTTTCCTACTTTGGCAAAGGTGACACGTCTTAACGAATTCTGAGACATCCTTTAGCATGGATGGCCAAAAGTATTTACTCTTTATTCGGTACATGGTTCTGGCGACACCCAGATGGCCATTCGACATATGATTGTGATATTCTTTCATAATTTCTATCTTTTTCTTCTCTGGAACCACAAGCAACCACGCCCTGCCTTCAGGGTTCGGGTTTTTCTTAAAGAGGCATCCATCTTCTTCTTTAAAGTTTTGCGCAATTGATCGCCTGCTTCCATTAAGGTTTTTCTTAACACTTTCGATAAACTTATCCTCTTCGTCTGTTATTTGATTTAAAAATAGCCTTTCAAAATCCTCATCCCAATCAGTTTCTGGTAAGGGCCCCCTAGATAAGCCATCGGCGTCCAGATGCTTCTTTCCTGATTTATGTATTATATCGAAGTCATATTCTTGAATTTTCAATGCCCATCTTGCCAATCGACCTGTTGGATCCTTCAAGTTTTTGAGCCAGCATAAGGCGTGATGGTCTGTTACTATTTTAAAGTGTCTTCCATAAAGGTAGGGCCGTAATTTTGACATTGACCAGACAACGGCCAGACATTCTTTTTCAGTGGTTGAATAATTTTGCTCCGCTTTACTTAGGGTACGACTCAAATATGAGATCACCTTCTCTTCACCATTGATGTCTTGGACAAGTGTTGCACCTATGCCGATGTTGGACGCATCAGTATGAATATAAGTAGGCGCATTTGGATTGAGTGACCTAAAATTGGTGGACCTAATAGTGCTGTTTTTAGGGTTTGGAAGGCTTCCTCTTGCCTTTCTGTCCAGATAAATGATACACTTTTTTGATAAGGTTGGTCAAAGGGTCAGCATTTTTTGAGAAATCTTTGATAAATTTTCTATAATATGAGCACATTCCCAAAAAGGATTGTACTTCTTTGACCTTTGTGGGCCGAGGAAAATTTCTGACAGCTTTAATGTTATATTCCGCGGGTTTATACCATCTTTGCTCGTTATATAGCCGAGAATCTCCAATTCTTCAAATGCAAATCGGCATTTTTTGTCGTTTAACCTTAAATTAGATTCACGAAAACATCGAAAAACAGCTTCGAGTCTTTTGAGGTGCGTTGGAAAATCCGGGCTATATATGATAACATCATCCAGATAACACAAACAAATTTGCCATCTCAGATTTCCAAGCATATTCTCCATATTTCTCTCAAAGGTAGCAGGCGCGTTACAAAGTCCAAAAGGCATCACGTTGAATTCATATAATCCATGCGCTGTAGTGAAAGCTGTTTTCTCTTTGTCTCTTTCTTCGACTTCAACTTGCCAATATCCAGATCTGAGGTCTATTGCTGAGAAGTATGTAGATCCTAGGAGAGTATCCATAACTTCGTCTATTCTAGGGATCGGATAGACATCTTTTACTGTCACATTATTCAGTTTTCTGTAGTCCACACAAAATCTGTATTTACCATCTCGCTTCTTGACCAATATTACTGGAAAAGACTAGGGACTAGAAGATGGCCTAATTATACCTTTTGTAAGCATCTCGTCAATTTGCTCTTTTATAATATCTCGTTCTTTAGCACTTACCTGGTAAGGCTTGTGTTTAATTGGCTTCGCGTCTTCTGTGTCTATCCGATGTTTTGCCAAATTGGTTCTCCCTAATCTCGACGAAAACAGATTTCCATACCTTTCTAAAACTTGTTTTAACTCCTTCTGTTCCTTTGGTGAAAGATTTTCGTTTACTTGGAATCTAGGCTCTTCGTTCTCTTCTACCTCTCTTTCTCGACTCACATTTATTTTCGCTGGACTACTTCCAAAAGCCAATGTTTGGTTTTTCATTATTTTTAACGGTCGAGGATACGGATTAGTTATCCAGATATGTGTTTCCCTATTTATAACATTGATCAAGCTTCTTGCTAGACGAAGTCCATTTGTTTGAGACATTTTGCTGCTCTCCTCGATAATATATTCCCCATCCTCTGTTTCTACCAATGCCTTGATCAGTTTAATAGAACATTCCGGCACAATGGAATCCTTGGCACTCTTTATTTTCAACATTTCAAAATTGCTTTCGTCATGATTATTCGTCAAATCGTATTTTATAGTTTCTTGCTTACAATCTATTTTCGCGTTCATTTTCTTAAGGAAATCTCTTCCAAGAATTAATGTCCTTAAATGCGTCTTCAATATCACAAATTTGTGTGATAATGTTTCGTCATCAATTTTTATATTTAAAAATATACTTCCTACCATGTCTAATTTTTTTCCATCGGGTCCTGCACAAGTTTTTGCGAGATTACTTATACCATGGCCTGTATCGAGGGCCGTTCTGAGGTCGACCACTGAGAGGTCAGCGCCTGTATCAACCAAAGCTTCAAAAGTCCCTATCTTGTCCACATGAATTTTTAATTTGTATTTAGGGTCCAACTTCTTGATTCCATTTATGGTCGACTTGCTTTGATTGACAGATTCAGGCGCGACGCTTAGTTTAAATCTTCCAACACGGAATATCTATTCCGGGTAGAAATATTTGTCTGCGGGCTATGACATACATCAGCATAAAGCCGAGGTCCCGATTTATCTGATATTCCATTCATTTGGCATTTCTCTTCGACCTTCTCTTGGGTATCTGTTGGATCCTCTTCTAGGATTCTTATAAACTTGACCCTACAATAACGGGCCACGTGCCCTGGCTTGTTACACTTAAAGCAGATTGGTCTTCCATCTTCCGTCCTATTTTTGCTCACTTCTTGGCTTTTATTGTAGGTGTTTCTCTGAAGGTTTGGTTTCGGCACAAAGTTTGGATTATAAGGACGTCTAGGGGTAGAGGGCTGGGGAAAGTTGTTTCGATACTGCCTGGGAGTAGGAGGGGAGTCATTCTTGTAATTATTGTAAACAGGGGCTTGGGGCCTGGAAGTGGTCTGATAGTTTCGCGTGGCAGTCGGCGGCACGTTCCTCGATTGTTGTTGGGGTCTAGAATAGCGTGGACCGTTATATAGGTTTCTGGATTTCTCCACACGTTCCCGATACTTCTTTTCAAAAGAATCCATTTTCTTGCACACGACAAGAAGTTCATCGGTAGTTTTAGGAGGGTTCAGGTAGAGAGCGAATGAGTACTCTTTTTTCAGTCCTCCAATAACATGTTCTATTTTTGTTTCTTCTTCCATTGCGGAGTCAACCTTGTTGCACAACACTAGGATGTCTTCCGCGAACCTGATTGTTGGTTCATTCCAGTGTTGCATTCTATTGAGCTTCCTTCTAAGTTCTTCTTTATTCGCGTCCAGAGAAAAATCCTGAATGAGGCGGATTTTAATATTTTCCCAACTCGTGAAACTAGCTTTGTGTAAATTCAGCCAGGTTTTAGCACTTCCCGTCATGTTCATGGCGGCATAACGGGCAATTATGTAGTCTGCCCAATGGTAGAGGAAACCAATCTCTTCGAGGGATTCTATCCATGGGCGAGGGTCTTCTGTCCCGTCATATTTCGGAATTTCTATATTGGGGTTTAAAGCAACTGGTTCGAAATCAGCATCTCTACCAATTGTTGCACCAAGTTGCAGCTTTGCAGGGTCGTCGACCTTGGTTTCTTCCTTCTTGGTGTTATGCACGTTTCCCGAGTGGGTTTCCATATTTAAAGCAAATAAATAAAAGTAAATAAATAAAAATAAATTACCTTTAAAAGTTATTGTGTTTATTTATTCTCGTCTTCCTCGTAGGTTGCGATCCGCAGTCCTCGTCCAGGTCCTCTCTTGCTCCAATAACCAATCAAGATATATCTATATATATAAAAATGAATGTTTGTATGTTTGTTGGTCTGTTGGTCTGTTGGTATGTCCGGTATACAAATTCGCAGTAGTTTACTAATTCAAACCAAAATTTCCATACATAGGTAAAAAATAACGGGGATGACGATAGGCTATTTAAAAAAAATATATAAATCAATTATTAAAACTATATATCCAAATTATTCTACTTAGCTCACGAGCAGCGCCCTCTAGAACGCGTGGCGGTGTGACGGCGGGGGGGCGCCCATTGGCTGCTGGCGAGCACGTGACTTCCCTGCCACCGGGCCCCCCCCCCCCCTCCGAGAAAATGGAATCGTCCGGCTGCCGGCCGGTTAGCCACTTCATGTTCCCACCGCGCGCGGTCCTGGCGTTGGTGACACAGCTGTGCCAGGTGCCAAAAAAGCCTCGCGGGTGACCTCCGGGAACTACGTCCATCTTCCATATGTAAAATACATTTAATCGTGTAAACCCGGGCGTTGCCCGGGTCATTCGTCTAGTGTACAATAAATATTACAAAAGGATTGAAACTATAAAAAGGAATGATGATAATCTCTAAATATTCTGTTTTAAATAAATATTAAATATCATAGAATATTTTGAATAAATGTAAGGCGCATTAAAATTGATGTAACAATATGTTATATATAAATGAATGTTTGTTTGTATGTCCGGTATACAAATTCGCAGTAGTTCACTAATTCAAACCAAAATTTCCATACATAGGTAAATAAATACGGGGAAGACGATAGGCTATTTTAAAAAATATATAAATCAATTATTAAAACTATATATTTTTAGTCAGAAAATGATGATGACGATATTGCTGTATCATGTTTGATTATCAGATACAAAATTATATCGGGAAAAATTCCAAAAAGCAGAGACCACAGGTGAAACCAGTTCATTATTTTGTACGCATGAACAAAATTCTAACAGAAAAACATTCATTCAAGCAGAAAACAAAAGCCAGATCATCTTTCTATAAAAATATCGCTTCTCAGACACAAAGTTTGGAGCGGGACGTTTCACAAGAGTGACATCCACGGCGCCAATTTATAATTGTAACGAATAGTATTTGAATAAAAACATTTAATCGGGTAAAACCCGGGCGTTGCCCGGGTCATTCGGCTAGTGTTATATATAAAATATTAATACATACTGTGTATAATAAAATATGTTATGTATATCTTCTATATATATAAAAATTAATGTTTGTATGTTTGTCTGTTTGTCTGTTGGTCTGTATGCCCGGTATACAAATTCGCAGTAGTTCACTAATTCAAACCAAAATTTCCATACATAGGTAAAAAATAACGGGGATGACGATAGGCTATTTTAAAAAATATATAAATCAATTATTAAAACTATATATTCAAATTATTCTACTTAGCTCACGAACAGCGCCCTCTATCAAGTACTAAAAGGTTATAAATACGTTTAAAATCTAAATCTTCTCAATATTTTATTAATAATAGTTCACTTAATAACACATATCTACTTATATAATTGCCTTATTCTGAAGCTCACGGATAGAATGCGCGCCCATTGGCTGCCGGCGAACACGTGTCCTCCCTGCCCCCCTCTAGACAACCCTGTTATCAGCTGTGTGATACATACACCTGTCTATAGCGGCCATTCTAGACAACCCTGTTATCAGCAGTGTGTTACATCCACCTGTCTATACAGACCACCCTGTCTAAAGCGACCACTGACCACCCTGCCTATAGCGACCACTCAAGACAACCCTGTTATCAGCTGTGAGATACATCCACCTGTCTTTACAGGCCACCCTGTATATAGCGGCCATTCTAGACAACCCAGTTATCAGCTGTGTGATACATACACCTGTCTATAGCGGCCACTCTAGACAACCCTGTTATCAGCTGTGTGATACATCCACCTGTCTATACAGACCACCCTGTCTATAGCGGTCACTTTAGGCAACCCTGTTATCAGCTGTGTGATACATACACCTGTCTATACAGACCACCCTGTCTATAGCGACCACTCTAGACAACCCTGTTATCAGCTGTGTGATACATCCACCTGTCTATACAGACCACCCTGTATATAGCGACCACTCTAGACAACCCTGTTATCAGCTGTGTGATACATCCACCTGTCTATACAGACCACCCTGTATATAGCGGCCATTCTAGATAACCCTGTTATCAGCCGTGTGATACATACACCTGTCTATAGCGGCCACTCTAGACAACCCTGTTATCAGCTGTGTGATACATCCACCTGTCTATACAGACCACCCTGTATATAGCGACCACTCTAGACAACCCTGTTATCAGCTGTGTGATACATCCACCTGTCTATACAGACCACCCTGTATATAGCGGCCATTCTAGATAACCCTGTTATCAGCCGTGTGATACATACACCTGTCTATAGCGGCCACTCTAGACAACCCTGTTATCAGCTGTGTGATACATCCACCTGTCTATACAGACCACCCTGTCTATAGCGGTCACTTTAGGCAACCCTGTTATCATCAGTGTGTTACATTCACCTGTCTATACAGACCACCCTGTCTATAACGGTCACTTTAGGCAACCCTGTTATCAGAAGTGTGATACATACACCTGTCTATACAGACCACCCTGTCTATAGCGACCACTCTATACAACCCTGTTATCAGCTGTGTGATACATCCACCTGTCTATACAGACCACCCTGTCTATAGCGGCCACTCTAGGCAACCCTGTTATCAGCTGTGTGATACATCCACCTGTCCATACAGACCACCCTGTCTATAGCGGCCACTCTAGGCAACCCTAGGAAGCAAGATGTATACAAGGTGTAGACAAGATGAAGATCTAGACGAAGAATAAAACGTTTTTAAAATATATTCGCACTCGGGTAAAACCCGGGCGTTGCCCGGGCCATTCGTCTAGTAATATAAATATTTATATAATAACTGCTCTAATTTGAAATATTTGGTAGGTTTTATTTATTTATATATTTTCATTTTTAGATATAACTGATCTAATTCGCCGTTTAAAATAACTAATAATAGTTCGCTTAATAACACATATAATATAAATATTTATATAATAACTGCTCTAATTTGAAATATTTGGTAGGTTTTATTTACGTATATATTTTCATTTTTAGCTATAACTGATCTAATTCGCCGTTTAAAATGACTTCTCTTGCAATATTTGGTATGTTTTATTTATTTATATATTTTCATTTTTAGATATAACTTATCTAATTCGCCGTTTAAAATGCCTGCTCTAATTCGAAATATTTGGTATGTTTTATTTGTGTTCACTCTATTTCTATTTATTTGAAGTATTATAATTTCCATGTTTCAAAAACCTATTTCAAAAAGGTCGTTAGGAATATGTAAGGCCTGAAATAGCTTTACATGCGAATATTTTTGATGCCAAGCGTAGCTTAATGTTTAGGTGTGCGGCTTCGTATTTCCGCAACCTTGGTTCGAAACTTAGCCTGGCTGTTTTTTTTTTATTATATATTATTGAAGTAAAGTTTTTTTTACAGTACCTAAATTTCCATACATAGGTAAAAAAATACGGGGAAAACGATAGGCTATTTTAAATTATATATAAATTAAATATTAAAACTGTATATTCAAATTATTCTGCTTAGCTCACGAACAGCGCCCTCTATCAAGGTTATAAATACGTTTAAAATTGAAATCTTCTAAAAAAGTTTCTTAATAATAGTTCGCTTAATATTTAGAATAGTTGATTTAAATCGAAATATTTATAGACGCTCGCTCGATTTGAAGATTTATATTGTAACTAATCTGACTGAAATTTTAACAGTATATAGAGTAGAATCTAGAAAAACTTATAGTGAAATTTTCAGGTCTCTTTCCCGAATATTCGTCGAGTTTGCCCTTTTGCTCGCGAGAAGCGCCTCTAGCGGTAAAGATGGGAGGTAATATCAGCTGCCCTAATGTACATGTAAAGTTTGGACGGGACGTTTCACAAGAGTGACATCCACGGCGCCAAATTTATAATTATAACGCATAGTGTTTGAATAAAACATTTAATCGGGTAAGCCCGGGCCATTCGTCTAGTATGTTATATAATACACTGCGGCTTGTGATTGTAAAAGAACACTTGAAGTTACACCGCATGAGTTTTTTTTCAATGAAAAATCAAAATTTATTTCAAGGTGAAATATTGACTATTTCTAACCTTTTTGGATGAGATATGAAAGGGTGAATTATGAAGAGTAATGACGAACGGAAAAATAAAAGTGTCCAGGGATGGGAATCGAACCCACAATGTTCCGCTTACCGGGCAGATGCCATGTCCACTAGGCTACCCTGGACGTATTTTATATGTATATACAAAGGGGGATCATGGAAATTTTAAGGGATTTTTATCAAAAATTGGCGCGAGTGAAGACTCTAGCTGTCATTGTGGCAACGAATTCCAGGACTCGAGACACCTACTGCTGGAATGTCCACTCTTCTTCACCGCTAGACAACAGACAATAAATAATGTTGTAGATCTATATCAATTTGTAAATAGCAGAGAGAATTATCATAAGTTTAATTATTTTTGTAAATATATTCATGATTTTCTTTCAAACCTGAAAGGTTCAGGTTCCTAATATATATATATATATTTTCTCTTTTTATTTCGATTACTTTTTTTTTTTTGTAAAAATTTTATAACTGTTTCTGTTTAAAAAATGTAAATCGACGCAATTATCCCTAGCCGGGATATCGCGTTTGTGTGTTGAAATAAATAAATAAATAAAAGGGGATCAATAAATAAGGTGAATTATCTTATTTCTTAAAAATTAAAAACCAAAAATAATTTAAACCACATGATATTAAAATATAACATCGAGAGACTATTTAAGGTGTTCTGTTCTTTTTTCCCACGCGCGGCGCGAGACTTATAAATAAACTAAAATGGAAGCTCCCTTGAAGGATTGCACCACGCTTGAACAACATGCAGTTATTCGTTTCTTGAATGCAGAAGGTATTCAAACATCTCAAATATGCCAAAGAATGAAAAATATCTATGGTGAGTCTTGTTTGTCTCAAAAAACATTTATAAATGGGTTAACGAGTTCAAAAATGGACGAATTACATGTTCCTCAGGTCTCAACGTTCGGACGGTAAAGTTTTGTTAGCAATTTTTTGGGATGTTGATGGACCAATCTGTATTGATTTTTATCCTCAAGGCAACGTATGAACAGCGACCTTTATTGTGACATTCTTGTAAATAAGCTAAAGCCCGGTATAAGAAACAAAAGAAGAGGGAAGCTTAGTAAAGGTGTTCTCTTCCTTCATGATAATGTAAGGCCGCATACATCATGCAAAACTGTATCTACAATCATTAAATTAGGTTTTGAAGTTTAGAACATCCTGCATATAGTCCAGACCTAGCCCCCTCTGACTATTTCCTTTTTGGACTACTAAAGAAGGAGTTAAAGGGAAAGCGATTTGACTCGGATGAAGATGTCCAGAAAGTGGTGCAAGATTTTGTTCACACGCTTCCTAAGAGTGCCTATAAAGAGGGTATTTACAAGTTGCCAGAACGATGTATAGAAAGCCAAGGTGAATATTTTGAATAAATCAAGTTCTAATTTTTAATATCGTTCTTATTTTTTTTTAATAAATTATAATTCACCTTATTTATTGATCCCACCTTGTATGTTATAAATAAAATTTGTTAAAAATGGAGTCAAGCGCGCTAGTTTAATTGTTGAATTTAAAAAAACAGTCATTACAAAAGGGGGTTCCTGTAAGATTATATTTATTACACAATAAATTAAATTCACATTATTTAAAACCTCTATGCTGCCTGTTCGAAAGGTTATAGGAAACAGAAACTCACCCAGGTTGGTTGTCTATTGCACCAAAGATATTTTGTACAGAGCATGTGATGTTACAATTTGTGACGTCAAAGAAATTTAAATGTTAAACTTTCTAATATGTATATTCAAATTTGAACATATTATATAGCTAAATAGGTTAAACCCTGGCACACAATCTCTTATATATTCGAATTAAGGTATGGAAACTATATTTAAAATAAATTTATTAATCAAAATTATAATACATAATTATTGATGAAATATTTTTAAAATTGATTCCACAGTTGGGCGCCATTGGAAGAATTATGCAAATTCCAAATTTTCATTAGCTAAATATCTGCTAATATGTATGCGGATCGTTGAAGTCACACGGCCAAGTGGTCCCTCCATCTCAAGGCAATTCCACTGTCGTTGCAGCTTTCCTCTTCTGATGTCTTCAGCCACGTGCTTTTCTATCTTCTCAACATAGTCAGGGTAATTCAACCTGGACTTCAAATCTTGTAGTATTCCTGTGGTGTCGCTAAATAGGAACTCGGCTCGTCTATTAGGATCCTGTTCCAACAAGTAGGAATATAAGGTGACATGGCTCTTTCCCAACTTGTGATTGTGCATCTTTTTTACTTGTTTCTGACACCTCTTCCAGATTTCCGATGTATGTATGTCGAAGTCAATTTCTAGAGGCATTGCGGCTGGAAAATGATAGAGAATGTAATATTTAAATAATATTTTTTGAGCAACCTTGAAATTCGGTGCAAATTCTATTTCCTTTAAAATCTTTAGTAAAGGGACTTTATCTACATTATCCAAGAATATCTTTAGTGATTCTATAGGCACTCTTTCATATAAATTATATAAATTTCTAAAATTATTCAAATTAACATCAGCTCCTGCTTCTCTAAGAGCATTCATAACATCTCTCCTATCATACCTATATGCAAGGTCAAATGCTGTAAAACCGTTTTCATCTTTTAAATTCAAGTTAACGCTAAATTTGATGAATAACTGTATCATTTCAATGCTAGATTCAAAAAGAGAACACATGAGAATACTTCTTCTAAAACCGTATCTACGATCTAAATCAATCCCAGCATTTATTAGCAATTTAACATTTTTATATCTTCGCGAAAGAACTGCTGCATTTAAAGGGCCAAAGTATGTTTCAATTTTATAATTAAGTTCATCTCCTACATATTTTAATAAATATTTTAAAAATTTAGAAGACTTGCGAGAAAAATGTAATAGTGTCTTTGCCTTTGCATGGAAAGGGAGTTTACTGTATGCTCCCTTTTTAATTAAAAGCTTGAATAATTTGAAATTCCGAACAAACTCAAAAGCAGCCCAACGTTTTTCATATAACAAAGCAAAATTAGCTCCACATTTAATTAAATATTTTGCTATTTCAAAGTTTTTTCTTAAAATGCTCATAAAAAGAGGTGTAAGTCGTTTTTTATTGAATACATCAATATTTGCACCAGCATTTATTAAAAAACGACATAGTTCAATATTATTTTTCCATGCAGCAATATGTAACAGAGTGTTGCCCCTTAAATCCTTTGCGTTAACACCGCCTACCTCTTTATCTAGTAATTTTCTTATTTTAGCAATATCGCCTTTTATCGCGGCCTTTACTAATTGTGTTCCTTCTTTTGGGCTCTGGTGCCTTGACATAATTTTAAAAATTTATCTAAATGAAATATCGAAATTTGAATAACTGAAAGTTTCTTCCCTGAGTTGATTCAACTATGTCAGCAATAGAGATAATACAGCAAGAATAAAATATACAAATGAAAATAGGTATTTATTAACAAATGCAATATATTCAAAACTTTTAATCTGTTTCACAAAATGTTATTTTTATTTATTTTCGTTGATATATTTTAAAAAATAATATATTAAATCTATATATATTCTAAATTTATATAATATTTTCAATTATTTTTACCATTTTACATTTTCTCTATACTCCCAGGCAACACGCGTTGTTGATTTATGCTAGAATTTTCTAGGAAAGTTGCAGGATAATAAAATATGTTTCATCAACTCAGTTTCAAAAATCAAACCTTTCAATTTTAATTTAAAAAATTAAAATAAAAATTAAACTTAACAAATAATTTAATTTTAATTCAAATCTATATATATATAAAATTGAATGTCTGTCTGTCTGTATGTTTGTACTCTATAGATTCAAAAACCATACATTAAATCGCCTTGAAATTTTGGGATATTATTAGGTATATCCCCGGGAAGGTTTTTGAAAAATAATTTCTTGAATATCTTGAATATCCTTAGAGTTATTTGCAGATTTGTATATTTAACTCGCAAGCAGCGCCCCCATTGCGACGATGATAACAAGTTTTTTTATCTATAAGTTTTATTATCACTAAGTTTATTATCTTAAAGATTATTTATCAAAAGTAAGATTTTCTACCTATTAATTGCGCACAAGTCAAAGTTAGTTTTTCATTTATCTACAACATATATATTGGGAGAATAGATAAAATGATGATTTTGTAATGTAGAAAATTAGGAAAGGCAAAATTCAGGATGACACGGCAATTTATTTGAGACAAGAATAATGATACAATTCCAAGGCAAGATACTATTCCTTTAACTTCCAATTACCGAGAGAACCAATTAATATTGATTTTATTCAACTTATCGAGTATTTTTCAAGGGACCGGAAAAAAATGTTCACTTTATCGAGAGATTCGTTAGACAAACCTTTACTCGAAAACCCGGGCGAAGCCGGGTACATCCGCTATAGTTATTAATAAACACTTCCGCATCTTCTTTTCTTTTTCGCTTAGTTTCATCTGATTTTATGTTGATCAATTCAATAGATGACTTTTTCAGGGTTATTTTAAACTCTTTTATTGCATTGATTATTGTTGTTTGAACACTTCTAGATTAAAATATTTTTCAATTCATCTCTAATATTTTTTTAAAGTTATACTAGAATTAATTTGTATATACTCTTCAAAATAAAATCTAAATAGCTTAATGGATTTTTTCTGTCTAAATCCTTCTTTATATTTATTAATTTTGATTAGCCTTATTTTTATAAATTTTCATAGCAAAACTATAATTGATGTTCAATAATTTAGAAGCTTTTACATAGTTTCTTCTTGTAAGCATACCAACTTGATTAAAGTTTACTGTTTTCCTTTTGATATTGATTCATACGAGCCTCTATTAATTTTAAAATTGTCAGAAATAAGGCGATAATAATCTAATAATATTGTCAAGAAGCTAAGCGGCTCCAATCACGAGAGGCCCCATGGGACGTCTGTCAATCATCGCTGGACACCGGGTGTGAGGGGTTCTGGGGAATCTGGCCGGCGGGGGGAGCTGAGGTCCCTCATTAGGATAAACTCTGTCTTGGGGTAAGTTGTATTGACTCTCTCTCTCTCCCTAACAATACCCCTTATAATAAATTAATTATCCCCAAACTTGCCCTTGCTTTATTTATCTCCGCGACATATTTTGGCGGAGACGCTGGGTAGCGTGACGGAACTTCGAAGAAGTCGACGTCTACAGGGACGTGAACCAATTCTTCAACCTTTGCCACAACGAATAGAAATGGAAGACGACCACAGACCTACTGTTAGCGGATCCTACCTCCCTTGTCAGCGCCAACGAGATCCTTCTACCTTTTCTGGAAATGGAAATATAAACCCTGGACAGTGGTTGAAAGAGTACGAGAGAGTGTCGAAGTACAACAGATGGGACGAGACCATGAAGCTTGCCAACGTCGTATTTTACTTGAACGGAACTGCTGGAAGGTGGTTTGATAATAACGAAGAATCACTCAACTCGTGGAGAAGCTTTGAAGACGCATTCCGCGGTGTGTTCGGACTGCAAGAGGATTCTGCTCGACGCGCCGAGGAAGTTCTGAAGTCAAGAGCACAGAAGGCCGAGGAATCCAGCGAGTCATACATCCAGGAGATTCTTAGTCTCTGCCACCAGGTGAACCCTCGCATGGAAGAAGGCGAGATAGTTGCTCACATTATAAAGGGAATTTCGGAGGACACATACCAGGTATTGGTGGCGAAAGACATACAGACGGTAGATGAGATCCTGAAGTTCTGCCGTCATCTGACAACCGTCAAGCAGCGCCGGATCGGCCGTACGAAATTCGCCAGGTTGTCAAACGTAATGCCCATTTCGTGTGTTGACGACTCAGACGACTTGGCCGGCTTAATTCGCCGCATCGTTAGAGAAGAGATACAAAAGGTTTTCTCAGCACCTGAAGTGATCAATCCGCTCCGAGAGGTGAACGCCCTGGAACAGACTGTGAGGGAAGAGGTCAGCCGTGCTCTACAACCTACCAGACCACAAGTCAACGTGGTACAACAACAACCACGAACGCCCTTTTATAATATCGACCGACCAACCCAACCCAGGAAAACGGAACATTGGAGAACCTACGACGACAAACCTATCTGCTTCCACTGCGGACGACCCGGACATGTCGTCCGTTATTGTAGGGAAATACGGCAGGTCTTCGCTGAAGCCAGGTCAAGGAATGGCGGAGAAGGAAGAAATGTTGGATTTTCGAGTCGACCCCCGAGATATGACGCCGACGACGACTATGTAACGCCCCAAACCTCGACGTACTTCTACCGGAGCTCTTCCCCACATCCAAACCGCGCAAGGTCGCCAGCCCGAAGACAATCCCAGTCGCCAGCCCGTCGTTTTAGCCGTTCTCTCATGCCTCAGAATGTGAAAAACTAAGTGGAGCGGCTTCTAACGGGGGTGAGGTCGCCATTGAGGAAAATCCTCCAGGGTATATCGCCGCTAAATTAAAAGAAAATTTTGTTATGGTCGAAATAAATGGACGCAAAATTAAAGCATTGGTGGATTCAGGAGCCGACTTTTCTGTTATTTCAGACAAATTTCGACGCGAACTAAAGACACCTCTCTTCAAAAAACCAGGTCCCATTCTTAAAGCCGCAAATAAAAATTTAATAGAGACCCTAGGAAAATGTGTCCTGAACATAGAAGTTAATGGTCTGAATATCTCATTTGAATTCGTTGTTATGGTGGAATGCAGCCATGACATCATATTTGGATGGGACTTCTTCAAGGCCACCGAGGCCGTCATTGATTGTGGCAGAAATGAACTCCATCTCGGGGAAACCTCCGTCCTGGAATCTCGAGAGGAGGAAAACCAGAGATTGTTTGCTTCCGACGACTTTGTCATCCCGCCTAAATCAATAAAGAAGATCAGTGTGATGAACGAAGAAATATGTGGTGTTAGAGATGTTTTAGTCTCAACTTCTAAGGACTTATTATTAAGAAAGAAAGTTCTTATACCAAACTCCTTGGTTACATTTCGACACGGCCGAGGTAGCATTTGGGTGGCGAATGGAGCGTCTTGGCCGCAACTGATTCCATCAGGAATGAATATGTGCACCATGGAAAGTTATGAGAATGGGAATATCTGCAGTCTTATTGAATCCAGCGATAAGTTACAAGAAACGCAGCTAAAGTCACGTGAATGGTCACAGAAGATAAACCTTACTCTAGATCCAGGGCTGTCTGAAATTCAAAGGTTACAGCTTGTTTCATGCCTTGACGAGTTTATTGGCATATTTGACTTTGGGAGTACTCCTATTAAGCCAACCAGTACTGTGAAGCACAAGATAAACACAGGCGACCAGTCTCCTATCAAACAGCGGCCCTATAGAGTAGCACCAAGTGAACGACGACTAATTCAAGATGAAGTGAACAAGATTATTGAAAATCACATCGTGAAGCCCTCTGAAAGTCCTTGGTCATCTCCAGTTATTCTAGTTCGAAAGAAAGACGGGACCTGGAGATTCTGCGTAGATTACCGTCGATTAAATAAGATAACAAAAAAAGATGTTTACCCGCTGCCACGCATTGACGATGCCTTGGACAGTTTAGCCGGCTCTAGTTACTTCTCCACGATGGATCTTCGGTCTGGGTATTGGCAGATTGAAGTGGACGAAAAAGACAGGGAGAAAACTGCTTTCATCACTTCAGATGGGCTGTATGAATTCCAAGTAATGCCTTTCGGTCTTTGCAACGCTCCAGCAACGTTTGAAAGGATGATAGATAGTGTTCTGGGCAGTCTTAAATGGAACATGTGCCTTTGCTACCTGGACGACATCGTAGTTTACGCACCTACCTTTGAGGAACATCTACGTCGTCTACAACTTGTATTAAGCTGCATCCAGAAAGCTGGACTAAGCTTGAACCACAAAAAGTGTCTTTTTGGATCAAGGAGGATAAAGATTTTGGGACACCTTGTTGACGCCAATGGAATTCATCCAGATCCAGATAAAGTTGAAGCCGTCTCTAAATTTCCGAGGCCAAGGAATATCTCTGAACTGAAGAGCTTTCTTGGATTATGTTCCTATTACCGAAGATTTATTGAGAACTTTGCCGACAAAGCTAGATCTTTGCATGACCTACTGAAGACTGAAAAACAATTTTATTGGGATGCAGCTCAAGAGAAGGCGTTTGAAGTCCTTAAAACAGCTCTAATTTCAGAGCCTGTCTTAGAACACTTTGATGAATCCGCTGATACCCATCTACACACGGATGCAAGCGGACATGGTATTGGAGCTGTTCTTCTACAAATACAAGGTGGAAAGGAGCGGCCTATAGCTTATGCATCTAGAAGCTTGACAAAGGCTGAAAATAACTATTCTACAACGGAAAAAGAATGCCTTGCTGTAGTCTGGTCTATTAGCAAATTCCGCCCATATTTGTTTGGTCGACCATTCACGGTTGTCACTGACCATCATTCTCTATGTTGGTTGGTAGGGCAGAAAGATCCTTCTGGCCGTTTGGCAAGATGGGCGCTGAAGTTGCAAGAATTTGACGTGACCATTATCTACAAGAGCGGACGCAAACATAAGGATGCCGATTGTCTGTCAAGGAGCCCGCTTGAGAACGATCAACCAAGTGCTGTGATGTCACTAACCAACGTCGATATAGAGCAGACTAAAGACCCGGATTTAGCTAAAATAATCGATAATTTAAACTCGGGCTACACCAGAAAGGAATTCAGCATTATCGACGGCATCTTATACAAGAAAAACTATAGCACAACTGGAAGACCCTGGCTTATGATGATCCCTAAGCACTTAAGATCGGAAGTTATGGCAGATTTACATGATGCTCCTACAGCTGGGCATTTGGGTTTCGCCCGGACGTATGACAAAGTCAAAAAACGATTCTATTGGCCTGGCCTTTATAGAACTGTTCGCCAATATGTAAGCCATTGTCGGGAGTGTCAACGAAGGAAGAAATTACCTCGACGTCCGGCTGGACAACTTGTATCCATACCGCCCGTAGAAAAGCCATTCTATAAAGTCGGGGTTGATCTCCTTGGAAGATTTCCAGTTTCTAAAGATGGAAACCGTTGGATCATTGTGTGCACCGATTATATGACAAGGTATGCCATAACGAAAGCGATCCCAGACGGAGGAGCAATCGAAACAGCTAAGTTCCTGGTTGAAGACGTCATCTTGAAGCATGGAGCTCCTAGAGAAATGATAACAGATCGCGGCAGAAATTTCATTTCTCAAGTAATAAAAGAGATCAATGCTCTGTGCGGAATTGTGCACAGATTTACAACGGCCTACCATCCCCAGACCAACGGCCTGACTGAAAGGTTCAACAAAACTCTAGGAGACATGTTGTCCATGTACACAGGTGTTGAGCAGAAGGACTGGGACCAAGTTTTGCCCTATGTAACTTTTGCTTACAACACTGCTAAACAGGAGGCGACCGGCTACACCCCGTTCTTTCTTGTCCACGCCCGCGAGGCCGAGACCTACATCGATGCCATACTACCCTACCTACCAGATGAGATCTCTAACGACTACGTTGGAGAACTTGTGACCAGAGCTGAGGAAGCGCGTCAACTCTCCCGATCACGCCTTCTACAATCACAGGCGAAAGACCGTAGACTATACGACCAGAAACATACTCCAGTCTATTACCAGAAGAATGATCTTGTGTGGGTTTTTACTCCCATCCGAAAAGTAGGACTATCAGAAAAGCTACTGAAGAGATACTTCGGTCCCTATAAGGTGACCAAGAAGCCTTCAGAAGTTACGTATGAAGTAGAGCCCGTGGACCCCTCTCCCCGATCACGGGAAAGCCAAGGATATCGTCCATGTCATTCGGATGAAGCCCTACCTGGACCCTGAAGAACAACATTCTATTCTGCTAGGGAACACCAGCCGTGATAGATTTCCTTCCAGAACAAGGGCTGAGACAAGCTAATCAGCGGGTCGCTGTATTTTTTCTAAGGAGGGTGTAATGTCAAGAAGCTAAGCGGCTCCAATCACGAGAGGCCCCATGGGACGTCTGTCAATCATCGCTGGACACCGGGTGTGAGGGGTTCTGGGGAATCTGGCCGGCGGGGGGAGCTGAGGTCCCTCATTAGGATTAACTCTGTCTTGGGGTAAGTTGTATTGACTCTCTCTCTCCCTATCAATACCCCTTGTAATAAATTAATTATCCCCAAACTTGCCATTGCTTTATTTATCTCCGCGACAATATATTTAGTGTTGTCATAGTTGTCTTTTAAAGTGTCTTAAAGATTATATAAAAAAAAGTCCATGTGTCTAAATTAAAATGAAAAATATCTAAATTAAAATTGATAATGTTTAAATAAAAATGAGAGTTTCTAAATTAAAATGAAAAATGTCTAAATATAATTATATTAAAATTGTCTCATTAATAGTTAAAAACCTATAATTATATCAATAAATGAACAAAGAAAACAGGACTTATTTTTCCACAGAATATTACTTTAATGAAAACAGGCGGGTTTCAACCTGTTCCTTGTTTTTATTTTAAATGCTACTTGCTATATGTTTAAGGTGTTAGGTCTTTCGCACGTGTAAATTTATATATATTTTAAAATAAATAAAGATGTTCGAGAAAATAGTAGGATCTAAAGATCTTCCATATACAGCAGAATATGCTATGAGTAAGATGTCTTCATGTAAAAAGTGCAAAGAGAAAATTGATAAAGGAGAATTGCGTTTGGGAGTAATGGTGCAGGTGTTGGGTCAGTTTTTTTTTTCACTAAACAAAACCCAACAAAGATGTAAACATTCATTTACATCATATAAATATATATATAAGCAATGTCTCGCTGAAGTGTTTGTTGCCTAGGTGGAGAACTCCCAACGATGGCCGACGGTGCTCTAAAGGCCCCCTCCCTGACGCAGGGCCTCTCTTGGAAGGATGTACAAAGAGCACATGTACAAATAAAACTAGACACCTGAGGACACCAGACTTCCATGCCAAAAGCTGATGCTTGGTGGGGAGGAAAGACACGGGTGACATCCAGAGACATCCGTGCTGGGAGCTGCTGTACCATATGTACATATATTGCTGTACCATATGTACATATATTCCCCTCATTTTTGTAGTAGGTGACCTAAGGAAAACAATTTGTCATATAAACATGTAAATCAATAATTTTTATATACTCGGGATATATATATATGTCATAATATTTGGAAATATGTAAAATAAAATGGCCTGTGTGGGAGTACAAGGAAAGAGGGAAGATAGCGAGGTTAACAAACAACCCCCTTGGTAAACAAGTATCACGACTTCATTATCTCCCCTAGGGGACTTATCTTACTTAAAGCGGCTAGACGGGATGATAAAGGTCAGTTCTCACCGAAGTGGCCTCGACGCCAGTTGTTCTAGGGGTTGTTCTGGGACCTTCTATCTTTCCTCCCCGATCTATTTCCTCATGGGTTTTTGCCTCTGGATCCTGTCTCCTGTGTGTCCTTACCACCCATCGCTCAACAACCACGACTGCTTCTAGCCAACATGCCACACTGCATTCATCCAACAGCATAAACTACTACTACATTACCACATTGAAAAGTCGACAGGATGAACAAGGACAAGAACCAGACCCCATCGGAGGTAGACCAGATCGACGAGAGAGTGGAGCTTCCCTCCGCCCCAATCACTCTGGAGAACCTGGTAACCCAGCTCACAATTGCCTTACAAAATCTCCGCCCAAAGGCCCGTCAAGACTTAGAGGTGCCCAAGTATGACGGGGCGTATCCAGCACAAAGCTTCTTCGAGACCTACGACAACCAAGCGGACCGAGCTGGACTCTCCGCTTCCGAAAAACTAGACAGACTGCCGCTGTTCCTGGTCCAACAGCCCTTGCAAGACTTCCACCAGCTTCGGCTGGACACTCGGAACTACTTCCAGGCGAGAGACGCCTTGCTGGATCTCTACCCCTCGACCAGCAAAGCTACCTACTCGAAATACTTCGCCCTGCGCCTACAAGGTCAGTCCCTGGAAGAATATTACCGCACCAAGACCGCCATGGGGCTACAACTAGGCCTGCCTCAAGAGGCTATCTTGGAAACCTTGACCGAAGGACTACCCTTCGGTGACCAACAGTTAGTAAGGATCATACCGCCAACCTCCCTAACCGAGTGGTATGAAAGGGCAACAAGGATTCGGGAATATACCCAGCCAACGACACGCCAAGCGAGCAGTGGTCCCACCTTATATCTCGGGACCCTACACCAGCACCCAGAGATATAAATCCAGGTCTTCCCACAGTGCAAACAGCCTGCCATCTTCACCATGTCGGTGCTGTGGCCAGAATCATTGCAACAAAAAATGTCGTAAAAAACCATTCGCCGCCGACAATACTCTCCTCCACCAGGTACAGACCCCTGAACAGAGGTCTTCTCTCCGGGATGCGCAAATCCATTCCATCGAGCAAGCTATTACAAAACCAATAGCCACGCCCCAAATATTCCACGTCGCACCTTCCCAAGTCCCAATTAAACAAACTTCCCAAGTCCCAATTGAACAGACTTCCCAAGTCCCAATTGAACAGACTTCCCAGTCCCAATTGCACAGACTTTCCAAGCCCCAATTGAACAGACTTCCCAAGTCCCAATTGAACAAACTTCCCAAGTCCCAATTGAACAAACTTCCCAAGTCCCAATTGAACAAACTCCCCAAGTCCCAATTGAACAAACTTCCCAAGTCCCAATTGAATAAACTTCCCAAGTCCCAATTGAACAAACTTCCCAAGTCCCAATTGCACATACTTCCCAAGATCCCACTACCCCTGATCCACATGAGCTGATTGTGGAAGATGAGATGTCCAAGAACCCTCAACATGACAACCGCCAACTGTTAGAGGACACAGCCCTTAGTGACTCTAGCACGCCGGACAAGCGAGACAGCCCCAGTCTCAGTGAGGAAAAGTGCTACGAGAGCTTGGTGACTGCGA
>CP092879.1:66216724-66272832 GCA_030710605.1 Cordylochernes scorpioides
GGACCCTACACCACACCCAGAGATATAATCCAGGTCTTCCCACAGTGCAAACAGCCTGCCATCTTCACCATGTGCGGTGCTGTGGCCAGAATCATTGCAACAAAAAATTGTCGTAAAAAACCATCGCCGCCGACAATACTCTCCTCCACCAGGTACAGACCCTGAACAGAGGTCTTCTCTCCGGGATCGCAAATCCATTCCATCGAGCAAGCTATTACAAAACCAATAGCCACGCCCCAAATATTCCACGTCGCACCTTCCCAAGTCCCAATTAAACAAACTTCCCAAGTCCCAATTGAACAGACTTCCCAAGTCCCAATTGAACAGACTTCCCAAGTCCCAATTGCACAGACTTTCCAAGCCACCAATTGAACAGACTTCCCAAGTCCCAATTGAACAAACTTCCCAAGTCCCAATTGAACAAACTTCCCAAGTCCCAATTGAACAAACTCCCCAAGTCCCAATTGAACAAACTTCCCAAGTCCCAATTGAATAAACTTCCCAAGTCCCAATTGAACAAACTTCCCAAGTCCCAATTGCACATACTTCCCAAGATCCCACTACCCCTGATCCACATGAGCTGATTGGTGGAAGATGAGATGTCCAAGAACCCTCAACATGACAACCGCCAACTGTTAGAGGACACAGCCCTTAGTGACTCTAGCACGCCGGACAAGCGAGACAGCCCCAGTCTCAGTGAGGAAAAGTGCTACGAGAGCTTTGGTGACTGCGAGCAGTCCGACTGTAGTAGAGTAATGGAAAACCCCACTGGAATAATTTCTTCCAACAACGCCGTCCCCTGCCAGTCTACGCCACCACGAGCGGATCAAGCCGCCTACGTCCCGCGGACTCGTCTACACGCCATGTACGGCAACCACATTCCCCAACGGGACTTTCCAACATGAACCAAGTCTTCAACACAACCCAGCTTCGAAGTCCAACAGAAGCCCATCATCAGTGAGTGTTTTAACTTTATTGTGATTTCATCCGTTTACATTTTTGCTTGTTATATATACCACATCCATGTTAGCCCACTTTTAGCACAGTTCATGCTCTAAATAACTTATCTCATATCAATTTTAAAACCATAATATGCCACAAGCTTTCAAGCTTACAATGCCTTATTTTATTCTCAATAACAGGTTCTCTCGAAAATTTTTCTTATCTTACACCATCGCTTCTGAAAAAAAAAAAAAAAAAAAAAAAAACTCTTGTTTTTAATTTTTCGTATATCAACTTATGTTTTTTATGAACCAATGACCAAATTTTCGCTGAACCTCTCAGTCTTTCTGCAGTGTATCTATTCCTACATTGAAACTTAGGTTCTGAAAGTCAAAGCTTTTTTTTTTTCAACCATTCGACCTCAGAGGTCTTATTTTTGTCAATTGACCGCAAAGGTCCACTTTTTTTTTCTCACTCGACCCCGAAGGTCTTTTTCACGTACGTGCATGTCCATTATTTGTTAAATTTATTAATTTTAGTGTCTTCAAGAGAACCGCACATAAGTTGTCTGCCTAATCAATCTCCTTCATTCTAAAGTATCTCTGTAAAATGTCTCAATACGTTTTGTTGACGAATGCTGCAGAGATGACTATTTGCTCCAGCCTCTTTCTAATGGCTCCCTTTGTTCATTTTAGAATGTTGAACCACTTACTTTACAGCTCTCTTACTTTCCACCTTTCCATTCTCTTCACCTCCTCATTCACGTATCCATATTGTACATAGCTATGATTGTCCATACCTACACTCTGTACCATATTAACCTACACATAAAATTAATTTGTACATAGCCAAATTATTTCCCACCCTCAAGAATTTCCTGCACAAATTCTTCTTTGAAAGGGGGGACATCTGTCATAATATTTGGAAATATGTAAAATAAAATGGCCTGTGTGGGAGTACAAGGAAAGAGGGAAGATAGCGAGGTTAACAAACAACCCCCTTGGTAAACAAGTATCACGACTTCATTATCTCCCCTAGGGGACTTATCTTACTTAAAGCGGCTAGACGGGATGATAAAGGTCAGTTCTCACCGAAGTGGCCTCGACGCCAGTTGTTCTAGGGGTTGTTCTGGGACCTTCTATCTTTCCTCCCCGATCTATTTCCTCACGGGTTTTTGCCTCTGGATCCTGTCTCCTGTGTGTCCTTACCACCCATCGCTCAACAACCACGACTGCTTCTAGCCAACATGCCACACTGCATTCATCCAACAGCATAAACTACTACTACATTACCACATATATATTAATTAATTTCCTAAAGGAATTAATTTTTAGGGATTAATTTGTTTTATCCAATATACAATTTTCTTTCTCGCGCGGCAACACGGCAAATTGGGGGCGTGGTCATGAGGACGTGCGTGTTTTTCTTCCGACGAATGAAAATGCCCATTGATCACGTGGGTGTTTGCTTTCGACGAATCAAAATGCCAGCCAATAGAAACTTTGGCATGATCAACGAATGGAAATGAAGAGAGGCTAGGATAAAAAGGGCCCGTCCTGACTAGATAGAGGAGATAGAGAAAAAGTCGCTCAGTGACAGGAGAGATCTAAGCAGTCGGCCCTGAGACGTGGAGGAGACCAGACCTTACCGCCTTTTTTCCGAGAGAAGGTAAGCCCCGCCATCATGGCCCAGCTCCCCCTTTTAATTTTCAAGTAGAACTAATCCATTTAGATTTTGGATGGGCCCTAAAAGGGCTATAAATACAAGATGGAATGTTAGTATTTTTTGGTGTCTTGTCCCGTTAGGATAGATGGAGATCCATATTTTCCCTCGTACAACGAAGAATTTGTAACCTTAAGTCACCTCTACCTAGATCATTATGTAAATAGAATGTCTCGCTAGTATAAAATGTCCCCAAAGTTTTGCCTAATAAATATCTATATATATATATATATTATACAGAGAGTTTTGTTTCCTTTTATACAATTTCATTCTCTAGTTTTATGGTAATACCCCCCACCTTATTATCACAAATCGCTATGAATATGGACTACCGACTCTGACGGAATAGAGTTGTGTACGGTGTATTTGCTGTGATATGTTGACACAGCAACAGTTGCAAAATACGACTTTATCATGGCTGCCTTGAGGGTATCTATCTGTTAGGTTTTAATAATATTTGTATCCTCATGTGAAGAATCTGTCTTTTCCTCACTGTTTGAACAAGATATAGTGTGATTCTTACCTATTTGAAGGGAATGTTGCTAATAATCAAGTCTCCCATAAATTGCCGGCCATATACACTGTCGCGAGCGTCTGTGTTTCTGTATGTTCCATCATGACTACCATTATATTGTTCGTTGATTTAAATTTAATAAGACCCATGTTGCCTTAAACTCCTTAGGTTGTTCTCTTTATGATTTTATTGAAGACCTTTGTTTTAGATACATTATGATTATTAATGTCAATAGTATAAGTCTATAGTTTGCTTGTCTTTTATTTGTTAGATTTTGGTATAATCTTTATAAATAGAGTCCTTCCCATATATCCAGATGGTAACTTACTTATCGCATTTTGTTGAATCTTTATTATAAAAATCAGGATTAATGGATACCTGCATGTATAATCAGATTTTCTACCAATAAAATCTGAATCTGATACTTCATGATATCTAATTTGAAATATTGACTTCCACTTATTATACTTCAATAGGAGTGTTAATTAGATCTTCTATATTCAGTATATATATTTTTTTTTAATAATAACATGTTCATCTGTATCTGAGATCTCCCAAAGTAGTGGGATGATCTCAAAGAACGTGACACAAAAATTGGGTGCGTCACGGACTCGAGTCCGACCCATTCCAGCGTCTAAAAATTATTTTTTTTTTTGGGAGAACCGACCACTATTAAGTCTATAGTTAAGTTGCCTTTATAGTTTATTTGTTAGACTTTAGTATAATCTTTACAAGTAGGGTCACTTCCATATATATATATCCAGATAGCAAATTAATTCCAATATCTTAACCTCTGCGAAATCTCTATGAGAAATAATAAAACTCCGAGGTTGCGTATTATTTTCTTTTCCCGCTTAATAAGGCTCAAGCTTTCGGATATGGTGGTCCTTCTGTAGGAATAACGCGATGGTGGTGGATCGTTAGTAGCTATATATATTTACCTAATATATTTACATCTTTACAAAAATTTTCATAAAGGAACTATTAACTTCTTGTTATATGCTAAGTACAGACTATTTACATATTTCTAAAAAAAAAAACTAAGGTAAAACTATTATATATAATAATTCAACTTATGAAATTTGAATTAGCCATGGAGTAGAGTTACGAAACAAGAGTTACTGTATTAAATATGGGAAGTGTACGTTTAATTGTTATTTATGAGTTCTGTGTATGATTCTATAATTTCAATGTGCCTATTGATGCTGGCGTTCTTTCAATGATAAAGAAACTTCTAAGTACAGTCTTTTCTGTTCGCTGTTCACATTGGTATAAAGGGTTTTGAGTTACTTAGATTGAAGGAGTGACCTGTATTTTGAGTGTGTTGGAATAAAAGGAATTTCTTTATCCTTTCTATGGATCTGGTGTGCCCATCCATTCTATCTATTACTTGTCTGCCGGGTTTCGCCTATGTACATAATATTGCATTGGTTGTATTCTATTGATTACATCGCTTGACTGTTGCATATTGGTGAGTTATGGCTAATTTTTTTGTTGTGATTTCTGATTATCGTTAGGTGTTTTCATAATATGTCTTTATACCATATTTCCTAATTCCTCGGGCTACTGTTACGCTGTTAGGAGGGTAAAGTATGATGCAAATAGATTTGTATGTTTGACTATCGTTTGTGTTATTTGGGTTATAAATGCCTTATTATGAATCTATTTACAGTTGATCTGTAGAAATTATAGAGATCTGTTGCTATAATTTCCTCTATGAAATAGCTCCCAGCGTCTTCAGTGGGTGGCTAAATCGCTAGAAGGCGAATCTCTTAAAAGAATGGTTGGGACAACGAGAGGCAGGGAGAAAAGGGTCCGCCATTTTTTTTCTTTCATGGAAGAAGAAGCAAGACGGGGGGATGTGGACGTTGGACCCCCACATTCCTGAGACTTCGTTAGTTCCCGCGCGACACCCGACGCCCCCATACATTCCAGGAAGAATCCATCAACGGGGCCTCTCTTGAGGGGTCCCTCCCACGCCTTGTTTAGTTGAAAGTTTTTACTTAAAGTTGTGTAGTCCTCAAATCCTTTCTGTATCCTATATATATATATTATCTGATACTCTTTTTTTCTCAAGTATAACCTTAGCTGTTTAAGTCATATATATTTGTCTATTCCTATGTCACACGTTATCCCGAAGATGGTAGGGGAGTTGTTGTCAAAATGTTATACTTGCAGTTTATAATAAGGAAATTTTTACTAAGTCACAACATACATTCCGAGGATGGTGGTGACATTGTTGTCGAAAGGTTACACTCGTAAATTTTAATAAGGAAATTGTACTAAGTCACTCCTTACATGCTCCGTTCTCGTAGGTCTAAAAAAGGTTACGCGACAGTGGCGCCCGCCGCGGGGCTCGAATTTAGTATATATTTCATCTTAAATACTTTAGAAATATATACCTAATGAAAAGCCATACTATTTAATTATTTTATTAATAAAATTGGTGAAGTAGTTCACACCCTGAGTTAAGAGTCTATATCTAAAGTGACTTACAAAAATTTCCAGTTGTCTTACTTAAGGAATGTCATGTTGTCGCCTTGTGATTTTCCGTTAATTTTAAGAGCTATTCATAGCGTCCTTTCAGTTTTCTAACCGTACCTACTGATATGATTTTAAATAGTGAATTTTAATATATGCTTTCTGTTTCACTAGCATTTTTATCAGGCAATGAAAGTTAAGTTGAGGCGATGTCTACCGCATCACTCGCCGCTGTTTTCTTTTTTTTTTTTTACGATTTACTTTGTTTGTGACAAAGCCTTTACTATCGTTGATTTCTGATATCAAAGTAAAAACGTTTATGGGGATGAGTATCTTTTATTCAGGTCTTCTCAAGCTTTCGGGCTTATCCGTCTTTCTACAAGGGAAACATATGCAATATATCAAGAAAATATAACGCCGCCTGAAGCTAGAACTATTGTGATTCTATGCACATATATACATATATATATATACATTAGGATGTTTTTTGCACATTGTTTGTTTTCTTAAGATATATATATATTTTTTCCTTTCATTTGGTTAAGGTACTTATGCATATTCTACTATCGTTTGCTATATTCTATGAATTATCTTATAGGTTAGAAATTCTATTATTTAAGTAATTTTATAATAGTTATTGGCTATTACATATAAGTTACTTATATTACTGTCGATATTTAGCTGGTGCTAGGACATATTGTGTTATATGTTTCGGGCAAATCTATTCTCTATTAATGCTATTGTGTTTCCTGAATAATAAAGAATCAATTATAAGCCTTTGATATTTGCTGTTTAAGTTATAGTATTGTCTTCTAGGTTCTCCTAATGCGAAAGTGTGGCCTGTTTCTTTGCAGTATTGGAAAATTAGAGATCCATTGTCTTGATTAATAACGTTGCGTCTATGTTCATATATTCTATTGATGTCTCTCCTTCCTGTCTCCATCACGTACTTGGCTTAGCAGTTGTTGCACCCTATGGAATATATTGCCTTTTATTTCTGTTTGGTTAGTGAGTTTTATGATATTAGGATTATTTTAGATAGTGGATTTTAATGGTGGAGCCTATGTTAGGGGAATTACTGTAATATGTTTAGATGCCGAAGTTTCTTAAGTGGTTGGCTATTGCTATAGATGTTTGTGAGTATGGAATGTAACATATCGCCCTATAGATATTTGTGGTTCTGTTTATTGGGTTATTGATTGTTTTACCTTTTGTGGAAGTGTTTTTAATAAAAAGGTGGTTGGGTATCCTGCTTTCTGGACATTTCTTAAAACGTTATGTGTTCCAATCATTTCTAAATTCTGTTGCGAGCACCATTGATTACAATTTTATCTTATTTTAATTTATTTTCTTAAATTATTTTATACAGTATGGGGAAATGAGGCTGGATTGCCATGGTTCAAATTTAGAACGGTAATCAGTGCGTTACAATAGTCTACTGAAATGATTTAGATTTTTTTTTTCTTCCATCATAGCCCTGATATAATCTCCCTCACAGCAGAAGTGAGTTCTGATTGTTATTGCTGGCTACAATTTCTTAACTTTATTTTAACAGCGCTCTCTGCCAAGTCATGCTTGCCTGATCGATTTTCTCCAGCGCATAGTGGATTGGGAGAGTGACAAATGCATGAGCTTTAGGATGAAAGTAGAATTGAAGACCCAGTAGCATACCCGTGAAGAGAGAAATTTGATCACCATCTCTCTGTGAATTTTTTTTTTAATTGAAATCAATAATGGGTAGGAACCTGGTTTTAACAATCCAATGGCAGAATCTCAAGGAATAGATATAGTAACCAACTTGCGCGAGTACCTTTTAATCACTGTGGAACTATTTATTGACTTATGACAACTACCTGGGATAATATTTTAATATATTCAAAGGAAAGGAGATGACTGGAGCTTGTGTCTACACGACAGCTGAGATATCCCGAGGTGTGCTTGGACAGCTTTAAATTGAAGACAAAGGCAGCAAAAGCCACCTGTGTTAGAGACAGGATCTATCTAATGATGGGGGTATAGGAGACAGGAGAGTTTATCGAGGCTCGATTTTGACACTTGCATATAATGAGGAAATTAGCGAGAAGCGAGTCCCTAGTGCGGGGTAATATCACCTAAAGGCTGTGAATAAGGATTGATAAAGCCTGGACACCCGAGCAAAGATATAACATTGAATGTAATTCGGAACCTGTAGGCGTGAGGCGGTATCGTGGTTGGTTTAGTAGGCATGACACGCGAGAAGGGCGGCCCCCTTTGACGACGTTTTCTGCCAAGTTTGATCACTGGATACCGATAGACCGCTAGAAGGGTGTGTTCACCACATGGAAATTGTCATTGAAGATGTGCCAGCATGGAGAGAAGGAAGGCGAGGACGAGATGACGTTTCCTAAAATTGACAATCAAGGTGATACACTTGAGCCATAAATGGGGCAGTGAAGTCCATCTAGAAAGGGGCGCTAATTCCAAAACAAAATGTTGATACATCGAGCTGAGGTGACCTCTCCATATCAGATATACTCCTGTAAATCCTTAAATGTCCACATATATTTCCACAGCGAATTATACAAGTTGCACACCTATATCTCATGAGCCAGGAATGTAATTATCAGACTGACAGTAATAAGGAATAATATAAAATTTCTAACCCAGGAACAAACAAAGCCCATGATATGTAACACAATCCTACGAATTAATTTCCCTACCAAATTCATAGTGTATCAACATAACTCAGCAGAAAACTCAGTCACAATTAAGTGTCTTGAAGGGCGAAATAACTTTGCCAGTTTCCCAATCCCATGTGCACCTGTTATCCCGTAGACAACGATCTTATATCCACATTTGGTTTCATGTTTTAACATGTTGTAAGAGGGATGAACCCATGGAGATGTAGCCTTTAATTACTATACCTCATACTGTATAAATGAAAGAGGAAAATATCTAATAACAGCCGCTGAGTGGCAATGGACACATGCACGTGCTAAGGGATTAGGTAAATTGATAGGATAAATTTCCAGATATTCAACAATTGTGTATTCATAATTTGTAAGTTGTTAGCAATGTGGCAGCGATCCGGGGCCTCGACGTGACATTTGAGTATGTCACATCGGAGAGAGAGAGAACACGATGGCTGGTTTCCTCGCTGGGCCTCCGTGCGGGGGTGATAAAAGATTTGCAGCTGAGGCAATTAACGATAGAAACCGTGGGCCCCCCTGCCTCCCTTTTTGGAAGATAATGACCAGACGTGGGAGGGTCTGCTTTAGCTTGTAAAAATTGAGGATTTTCTTTTTAAATACACGAGGAGTTTTCGTGAGCTGATTTACCTAGATTTCAGCTACTGTATACACTAATCTATATACATAGGACTATATTTGTTTTAATATTGGGCTATATATTAAATAACAAATATGTATTCTCCTGTTAAGAAACAATTTTTTTGTTGACTGCAATCTTGGCCTTAATGCTGATATATGATATTTAAGAGTTACTTAGTTTTTTTTTTCCTCATTTATTAACAACACTTTGTTTTTAGTTATAGGCTGTGATTTAAAGAGTTCCAGCTTTCTTTTATTTTTCTAGCTACGAGTTTGTTTTCTCCTTTTTAGTATTGTAATGAACCTTAAGATTTCAATTTTTTTTATTTAAGTTAACAATTTTTGTCTTAGTGTCATAGTGAACTTTAAATAGTTTACAGTTCTTCCTTTTATTTTTTTAAACCATAACGTGTGTTCTAGTGTTAAGTGACCGTTGAAAAGAACTTTAACACCCTGTTTCAGTGTTTGTGTGCTAATTGTCCCAACCTTGTTTTTGTGCAGTATATCGTCTCACAACCTTGCTGTAGCGTTTGTTGCCATCTTTAATGATCTTCACAATTGTTTTAATGTTAGTGTGTCAATTGTCACAACCTCGTTTCAGTGTAGCTCATTGTTGAAGAGGGTTCTCACAACCCGTCTTAATGTTAGTGTACCATCTTTAAGGAGCCTTCACAACCTGTTTTAGTGTGTGTGTGTCGTCTTTAAAAGATTGTCACAATCTATTTTAGTGTTTATGTGTCATGGTAGAGAGTTTTCACAACCGTGTTTTAATGTTAGTCCATCTTTAAAGAATTTTCACAACCTGTTTTAGTGTTAGTGTGTCGTTTGTCACAACCTCGTTTTAGTGTAGCTCATTGTCGAAGAGAGTTTTCACAACCGTGTCTTAATGTTAGTCCACAGTTAATAGGATTTTTTTTTTCACAACCTATTTTAATGTTAGTGTGTCATTTGTCTCAACCTGTCACGACCTCGTTTTAATATTAGTATATCATCTTTAAAGGGTTTCACAACCCGTCTTAATGTTAGTATACCATCTTTAAGGAGCCTTCACAACCTGTTTTAGTGTGTGTGTGTCGTCTTTAAAAGGGTTGTCACAATCTATTTTAGTGTTTATGTGTCATGGTAGAGAGTTTTCACAACCGTGTTTTAATGTTAGTCCACAGTTAAAGGGAGGTTTCACAACCTTGTTTTAAATGTTAGTGTGTCATTTGTAACAACCTTGTCACAACCTGTTTTAATATTAGTATATCATCTTTAAAGGGTTTCACAACCCGTTTTAAATGTTAGTATATCGTCTTCAAGGAGTCTTCACAACCTGTTTTAGTGTGTGTGTGTCGTCTCTAAAGGATTGTCACAATCTGTTTTAGTGTTTATGTGTCATTATAGAGAGTTTCGCAACCGTGTTTGATATTAGTCCATCTTTAGAGAATTCTTACAACATGTTTTAATGTTAGTGTGTCGTTTGTCACAACCTCGTTTTAGTGTTGAAGAGAGTTTTCACAACCGTGTCTTGATGTTAGTCCATCTTTAAAGAATTTTTACAACCTGTTTTAATGTTAGTGTGTCGTTTGTCACAACCTCGTTTTAGTGTAGCTCATTGTCGAGAAGAGTTTTCACAACAGTGTCTTGATGTTAGTCCACAGTTAAAAGGAGTCTTCACAACCTTGTTTTAAATGTTAGTGTGTCATTTGTCACGACCTTGTCACAACCTCGCTTTAGTGTAGCACGTCGTTGAAGAGATTTTTCACAACCTGTTTTAATGCTAGTTCATCTTTAAAGAGTATTCACAACCTTGTTAGGATGTGAGTTAAGGAGTTTTTAGTTTCTTCTTATTTTGTGCTACAATTTCGCCCTGCTGCGGGACCAGAGGAACCACGAGAGACAGCAACCTTAGGAAACCCGCCCGAGGTAGCAAATAGGGCAAATGGTGGCAATATTGACGGCCCTGAAATACGCCGTTCAACCAGGGTCAAGAGGCCCACTGATTGTAAATCATGTCCAGGTTGCCATTGATTTAAACCTATAGAATGTGTACTGGAGTTAGTTAAATTTTGATCATAGTATGAAGTATTAGGGTGTGAGTTAAAGGCCCTAGATTGTGGTTTTAAGGAATTTTCAGTTTTTTTTTTTATTGAAGAGGCTATTCTGTGTTAATAGCAAATTGTGATTTAAGTCATGAGTTCAAAAAGTTTTTTTTTGTTTTAATTTTTTTTGAAGGTCCTGAACAGTGGTTCAACTTTAAAAACAATTAAGGGACTTGGACGCATTAGATAATTGCTGTGCTTGTAACCAATTCTCTATGGAATGACTTGGAGCTTGCGTTGGGTAAAACTTGACTCCCTGTAAATCCCTGGGTCCACCATAGGGACAATGGCTGAGAACATGTGGACTTGACTCACATCTGGGCCAAGACTCCCCGGATTACAGACAGCGAAAGGATGGACTTAGTACATTGCCCATTAAATGGTAGGGTAGAATTTCCTCCAGTACTTACATTGAGCTAACATGTTCCAGGTTCATGGCCCGTATATTCCTCCTTTGCCCGAGTGTCAGTGATTGCATGCTGATATCATAAAAGAATGCATTTCCCCGATTTTCATATTTCTCATAGACTATGAACAGATATGAATTGGAATAAACGCATTCTTTCACTCTGGTGGGGGAGGAATTGTTGGGTCAGTTTTTTTTTTCACTAAACAAAACCCAACAAAGATGTAAACATTCATTTACATCATATAAATATATATATACGCAATGTCTCGCTGAAGTGTTTGTTGCCTAGGTGGAGAACTCCCAACGATGGCCGACGGTGCTCTAAAGGCCCCCTCCCTGACGCAGGGCCTCTCTTGGAAGGATGTACAAAGAGCACATGTACAAATAAAACTAGACACCTGAGGACACCAGACTTCCATGCCAAAAGCTGATGCTTGGTGGGGAGGAAAGACACGGGTGACATCCAGAGACATCCGTGCTGGGAGCTGCTGTACCATATGTACATATATTGCTGTACCATATGTACATATATTCCCCTCATTTTTGTAGTAGGTGACCTAAGGAAAACAATTTGTCATATAAACATGTAAATCAATAATTTTTATATACTCGGGATATATATATATATATTAATTAATTTCCTAAAGGAATTAATTTTTAGGGATTAATTTGTTTTATCCAATATACAATTTTCTTTCTCGCGCGGCAACACGGCAAATTGGGGGCGTGGTCATGAGGACGTGCGTGTTTTTCTTCCGACGAATGAAAATGCCCATTGATCACGTGGGTGTTTGCTTTCGACGAATCAAAATGCCAGCCAATAGAAACTTTGGCATGATCAACGAATGGAAATGAAGAGAGGCTAGGATAAAAAGGGCCCGTCCTGACTAGATAGAGGAGATAGAGAAAAAGTCGCTCAGTGACAGGAGAGATCTAAGCAGTCGGCCCTGAGACGTGGAGGAGACCAGACCTTACCGCCTTTTTTCCGAGAGAAGGTAAGCCCCGCCATCATGGCCCAGCTCCCCCTTTTAATTTTCAAGTAGAACTAATCCATTTAGATTTTGGATGGGCCCTAAAAGGGCTATAAATACAAGATGGAATGTTAGTATTTTTTGGTGTCTTGTCCCGTTAGGATAGATGGAGATCCATATTTTCCCTCGTACAACGAAGAATTTGTAACCTTAAGTCACCTCTACCTAGATCATTATGTAAATAGAATGTCTCGCTAGTATAAAATGTCCCCAAAGTTTTGCCTAATAAATATCTATATATATATATATATTATACAGAGAGTTTTGTTTCCTTTTATACAATTTCATTCTCTAGTTTTATGGTAATACCCCCCACCTTATTATCACAAATCGCTATGAATATGGACTACCGACTCTGATGGAATAGAGTTGTGTACGGTGTATTTGCTGTGATATGTTGACACAGCAACAGTTGCAAAATACGACTTTATCATGGCTGCCTTGAGGGTATCTATCTGTTAGGTTTTAATAATATTTGTATCCTCATGTGAAGAATCTGTCTTTTCCTCACTGTTTGAACAAGATATAGTGTGATTCTTACCTATTTGAAGGGAATGTTGCTAATAATCAAGTCTCCCATAAATTGCCGGCCATATACACTGTCGCGAGCGTCTGTGTTTCAGTATGTTCCATCATGACTACCATTATATTGTTCGTTGATTTAAATTTAATAAGACCCATGTTGCCTTAAACTCCTTAGGTTGTTCTCTTTATGATTTTATTGAAGACCTTTGTTTTAGATACATTATGATTATTAATGCCAATAGTATAAGTCTATAGTTTGCTTGTCTTTTATTTGTTAGATTTTGGTATAATCTTTATAAATAGAGTCCTTCCCATTTATCCAGATGGTAACTTACTTATCGCATTTTGTTGAATCTTTATTATAAAAATCAGGATTAATGGATACCTGCATGTATAATCAGATTTTCTACCAATAAAATCTGAATCTGATACTTCATGATATCTAATTTGAAATATTGACTTCCACTTATTATACTTCAATAGGAGTGTTAATTAGATCTATATTCAGTATATATATATATTTTTAATAATAACATGTTCATCTGTATCTGAGATCTCCCAAAGTCGTGGGATGATCTCAAAATACGTGACACAAAAATTGGGTGCGTCACGGACTCGAGTCCGACCCATTCCAGCGTCTAAAAATATTTTTTTTTTTGGGAGAACCGACCACTATTAAGTCTATAGTTTAGTTGCCTTTATAGTTTATTTGTTAGACTTTAATATAATCTTTACAAGTAGGGTCACTTCCATATATATATATCCAGATAGCAAATTAATTCCAATATCTTAACCTCTGCGAAATCTCTATGAGAAATAATAAAACTCCGAGGTTGCGTATTATTTTCTTTTCCCGCTTAATAAGGCTCAAGCTTTCGGATATGGTGGTCCTTCTGTAGGAATAACGCGATGGTGGTGGATCGTTAGTAGCTATATATATTTACCTAATATATTTACATCTTTACAAAAATTTTCATAAAGGAACTATTAACTTCTTGTTATATGCTAAGTACAGACTATTTACATATTTCTAAAAAAAAAAAAACTAAGGTAAAACTATTATATATAATAATTCAACTTATGAAATTTGAATTAGCCATGGAGTAGAGTTACGAAACAAGAGTTACTGTATTAAATATGGGAAGTGTACGTTTAATTGTTATTTATGAGTTCTGTGTATGATTCTATAATTTCAATGTGCCTATTGATGCTGGCGTTCTTTCAATGATAAAGAAACTTCTAAGTACAGTCTTTTCTGTTCGCTGTTCACATTGGTATAAAGGGTTTTGAGTTACTTAGATTGAAGGAGTGACTTGTATTTTGAGTGTGTTGGAATAAAAGGAATTTCTTTTATCCTTTCTATGGATCTGGTGTGCCCATCCATTCTATCTATTACTTGTCTGCCGGGTTTCGCCTATGTACATAATATTGCATTGGTTGTATTCTATTGATTACATCGCTTGACTGTTGCATATTGGTGAGTTATGGCTAATTTTTTTGTTATGATTTCTGATTATTGCGCGTATGTTAAGTGTTTTCATTATATGTCTTTATACCATATTTCCTAATTCCTCGGGCCACTGTTACGCTGTTAGGAGGGTAAAGTATGATGCAAATAGATTTGTATGTTTGACTATCGTTTGTGTTATTTGGGTTATAAATGCCTTATTATGAATCTATTTACAGTTGATCTGTAGAAATTATAGAGATCTGTTGCTATAATTTCCTCTATGAAATAGCTCCCAGCGTCTTCAGTGGGTGGCTAAATCGCTAGAAGGCGAATCTCTTAAAAGAATGGTTGGGACAACGAGAGGCAGGGAGAAAAGGGTCCGCCATTTTTTTTCTTTCATGGAAGAAGAAGCAAGACGGGGGGATGTGGACGTTGGACCCCCACATTCCTGAGACTTCGTTAGTTCCCGCGCGACACCCGACGCCCCCATACATTCCAGGAAGAATCCATCAACGGGGCCTCTCTTGAGGGGTCCCTCCCACGCCTTGTTTAGTTGAAAGTTTTTACTTAAAGTTGTGTAGTCCTCAAATCCTTTCTGTATCCTATATATATATATTATCTGATACTCCTTTTTTCTCAAGTATAACCTTAGCTGTTTAAGTCATATATATTTGTCTATTCCTATGTCACACGTTATCCCGAAGATGGTAGGGGAGTTGTTGTCAAAATGCTACACTTGCAGTTTATAATAAGGAAATTTTACTAAGTCACAACATACATTCCGAGGATGGTGGTGACATTGTTGTCGAAAGGTTACACTCGTAAATTTTAATAAGGAAATTGTACTAAGTCACTCCTTACATGCTCCGTTCTCGTAGGTCTAAAACCGGGAACGCGACACAGGTATGTCATGGATCATTTTAATAAACATACGCATCACCTGCACTAAATAAAATTATAATGAATAAATAAAATAATTATTTTGACTTTTTCGAAATCATGTTTTTTTTTTAATTATTATTTTGCATCTAATAAGCGAACGAAACAACGTCTGAAACTAATTATTGGGTTTATATTGTCGTTAAATGCTGAAATCGACATTCTATATACAGTTACGAGCGTCATTCCTCATCTCCTAATCAATCAACTAAACAATTCCACTTTAAAAAGCACAGTGACATGAGATTTTTCTTAATTTATCAACTTATCCCAGTACATTTCACTTTGGTAACAATTTTTTTTTCAATTTTATTTTAAAATTAAATATATACCTGTCTATAGCGCCCCCTCTAAATAGCGCCCGATTTTAAATACATAGTACGATGCGATTTACATTAAAAGTGACCTGTCTATAGCGCCCCCTCTCTATAGCACCCTGGTGAGTCCCAAGAGACAGGTTTAACTGTATGTATTTTTGTTCAAATCCCAAGCATACCAATTTATTTATTACAATTCACATCAACAAGACCTAATATGATTTCAAAATCTCTCTTTGTCTTCTATTTTGTATTTCGATAAGATGTACAATTTGGATTATAAACACAAGGTAATAAAACCAAATAAATACGTTTTTGTAACAACACCCTTACCATAATATCACACACTATTTGGATTTTTTTTACCTTGTTTTTTGGCTCTCTCTCTCTCTCAATATGAATATGTAAATAAGTTTTCGCCGCTTTAAATTTTTGACATCTTAGAAAATGTTTGTACAGGGTTGTTGTTTCTCATCCCCTTCTGTAAAGATTACACGAATTCCGTGAGTTCATGATCTCATGGAATGGGGTATAGGGGTGCAGCTTTCGTTGATCATGGCACCATGATCCAGACACACTTTGGTGAAAGTCTGACTTTGCCTGTAATTTGAGGCCGGGAGTAGAGACTCAGCTCCTCCCTGGAGTAGGACCATTGCTGAGGTCTATCAACTGGGTCAGTTGAACTCAGGATTTTTAAAGATAACGTACAATCCATATACAAGAAACTAGCCGAATGACCCAGGCAACGCCCAGGTTTTACCCGATTAAATGTTTTTATTCAAATACTATTTGTTACAATTATAAATTGGTGCCGTGGATGTTACTCTTGTGAAATGTCCCGCTAACAAGTCGGTGGACGAGTGGGTAACACCCTCGATTCCTGACAGTCATGAACCGAGATTGAATCCCACGTCAACATTTTGTTTAATACAGTAATCCCTCGTTATCACGAACTCGGATTATACGAACTCTCGGTTTGCGCGAACCGTTTCTTTCCCCCCCCCCCCCCCCGTTAAATTTCAATGCTTTCCAAAGATATTTTGCCAGTTAAGACGAAATATTCGGTTATGACGAAATACGAATTAAATTTAGCCCCCAGCAGAACTAATCAATCGGTTAAAACGAATTCTAATATGTTTTTAAAGGCGAGTTATAAGTAAAACAATAAACTATTAAAACAACAAAAACGCCGTTGATATCAAGTATTGGCTCTCTTTGTCTTTTGTGTAAACATTCGTCCTTTGTTTGTTATTCCGCGACTGACTCCAGGATTCCACCGCTGTATCAAAGCAATGACTCACGCCCATGAATATGATTCCTTTATAGACGCTATGTCTACAAAGCCGCTCTTCGCGCCATAAGTAAAAGGATGTAAAGCAAGGCTCAAAGAGAAGCCATTAAAGAAACACGCCAGATCCAAGTCAGTAAAATAATATTTGCAAGCTCTAGCCATAGCTACCATAGGAAATGAACTTAGTGATATGGGAGTGGCAGATTCCTCTTGGATCTCCCATTCACTACAATTTATGTAAATATACTATATTTTAAAATATGACTTGATACATGTTCTTGCATTGTTTACTTCTTGTATGCTCAATGTCTACTTATATACTTTTGATTATTTATTCTATTTTTTTCCTCAAAGCTTTTATGATACTTCATATATATATTTGTTCATTTATCTTCCACTTCTTGTATAATCAGAGTAGGCATAATAAAAAATTAGCATAACAAGTTTAACAAAATTGTAATACTGGTTTTTGCCCGAAAGTATTTCTCTAGAAATATATGGAATAATTCCTAAACACCATGGAATATTCACACTTTCAAAAACAGTTAAGAACAAAACTTCACTATTCAAGCAAAAAAATTTTTTACAATCCAGGAGCAGAAACAAATTTAGTTTAATTTTCTGTCCTGCCACCTATATATAGACAACTGGAAAATCAGAATTTTAAAATCTTTACAAGAATGTGCGAAAAACCTATTCAGTATTGACATTACAAGAGCTATTTATTGCTGGATGATTTAAAAAAAAATCATAGCCCAAAGTATAGCAAAATCTATGATACAATATAATATAATGCGGCTTGTGATTGTAAAACGACATTTGAAAATTATACTGCATGTGTTTCTTTTCAACGAAATAATCAAAATTTATTTTAAGGAAAATAGAGATTATTTCTAACCTTAGGGATGAGGTATGAAAGGATGAATTGTGAAGAGTAATGAAAAATGGAAAAATATGTCCAGGGTAGTCTAGTGGACATGGCATCTGCCCAGTAAGCGGAACATTGTGGGTTCGATTCCCATTCCTGGACACTTTTATTTTTCCGTTTATCATTACTCTTCACAATTCATCCTTTCATACCTCATCCCTAAGGTTAGAAATAATCGTTATTTCTCCTTAAAATAAATTTTGATTATTTCGTTGAAAAGAAACACATGTTGATATAGGCTTAGCAAAATACGATTATTCTTTTTGAGGATTTCTGGTTGTTTTGGTACTTACGTATGTTGTAGTTACGAGGACATCCCTTTAGATAAAAACAAATATATATTTATTCAAGGAACGACTTGTTCCATTTACAATTGTTAAAACAAGTTAGCGGTAAACAATAACAGCAAGGTTGAAGGGTAGAAGTTGGAAGTTGGTGACGTCATAGTGATGACGTAGCATCGATGATGATTAAAGTCAAAGTTTGCGTTACAATTCCCTCCTTACTTTGTCTTTATTCCCACGATGCTGAGGCTTTCCAGGTGTTTCTTCATCTGGTCTCGGGATAGGTCCTTTGTGAAGATATCCGCCTCCAGGTTCTGGGATGGCTTGTACAGAAGGCAGATGTCTCTGGATTCATAACAGTCTCTCAAGAAGTGGTACTTTCTGTTGATATGTCTACAGCGACTGCTTTGTTTAGGGCTGGAGATCCAGTTGATCAATGACTGACTGTCTGTATAGATCGCAGTTGGTTTTTCCATGAAATTCCATTCTTCCAGCTCTCGTAACAGGTTTATTATCCACTTGATCTGACAGCAGCTTTCACAAGCAGCTATAATTTCCGCTTCCATTGTGGAGAGGGCGACGAGTGGTTGTTTACTACTTTTCCAGTCTATAGTTGCTTCGCCGAGCTTCAATACATATCCGCCGTAGGATTTTCCATCATGAGTGGTCGACCAGCTGGCATCGGTGTAGGACTTCAGGATTCCAGTCTTCCCTCTTTCAAATTTCACTCCTAGGTCAATTGTTCCTCGTAGGTATCTCATCACTCTTTTGATTGCTGTCCAGTGCATCTGTTTTGGTTGTCTGGAGTACTGTGAAAGTTTGCTAGTGATGTAAGCGATGTCGGGTCTGGTGTTAACAGCTAGAAACATTAGCATTCCAAGGGCTTCTTGGTAAGTGTGCTGATCGCAATTGTCGTCTTCAATATGATTGTCCAAATTGATTTCTTTGGAACCTGGTGTTGGAACTTCCTTACAATTTTCCAGTCCATATTTCTGCAATATTTGTTGTACATAGTGGCTTTGCTGTAGCGAAATTCCCTCCTTGTCTTGTATGATCTTGATTCCCAAAAAAATGCCTTTACATGTTACATCCTTTATTTCCAGTCTACAGTCATGAAGTACTTGACTGAATTTCTCATACCACGATCTTCCGGATTGAGGTAGACCGTAAATACTTTTGTTGAGTTTGCAAACTTTGTTTCTGTCTTGAACAAATCCAGCAGGTTGTTCCATGAATATTGTGTTTTCAATGTTTCCATTTAGATAGGCTGCTTTCACATCAAATAGTTTAATGATTGAATCTTTTGTTGCTGCCATTGACAAAATAGTCCTGAGGGTGGCATTTTTAATTACAGGGCTGAAACTTTCGTTGTAATCTCTTCCTGGGATTTGGTTGTATCCCATTGCAACAAGTCTAGCTTTGTAAGTTTTGTTTTCTTGGTCTTTAGATATTTTGAACACCCATTTACTTTTGACAACTTTAGCGTTTACAGGTCTAGGTACCAGTTCCCATACTTGATGCGAGTACATGTTCTGTATTTCCTCAAGCATTGCGTTTTCCCAATGTTTCTTGTCTTCGCATGCGATGGCTTCATCATAGTCTTTCGGAATGGTTTCATTCGTAGTAGCCAGAACGTAGTCATCGAATCTTTTAGGTATTGTTCGAGTTCTTTGTGGTCTGTCTGATCCACTTGACTCTGTCTGTCTGTTGATCATGGTATCTGGTGCTGGCTCTTCAATATCAACATCTGATAGAACGTGATTGTCCAGTTGTTCATCCTCCTGAATGAAGAAATATGTGTCAGTGCCCGTATTATTATCACTTTGTTTTTCGTCCGAGATGACATTATTGTTCTCTCTGAAGTGAATGTCTGCGGTTTCAAGAATGACTCTCGCTGTGATATCAAATACTCGATAAGCTCTTCTGCATCTTGAATAGCCTACAAATATTCCTCTCTTAGATTTAGCTTCTAGTTTGTGTCTTTGATGATTCTCGAGTTTATAGAAGACTTCACAACCAAATCTCATGATGTGAGAGACGGATGGCTTTTTACCTTTCCATTTTCCCATAGGGGTAGTGTCTGGGTCATTGGTTGTGGGAGTTAGATTGTACAGATATGCAGCTGTATTCACAGCTTCTGCCCAGAAGTGTAGGGGTAATTGGGAGTCTGCCAGAAGTGTTCGGCCTTTGTCTAATAGTGTTCTGTTAGCTCTTTCAACTCTCCCATTGCTTCTTGGGGTGTACGGTGTAGTTAGTTCATGTTTAATTCCTTTGGATTCTATGAAGGTTTCAAGGTTTTTATTGATAAATTCTGTTCCGTTATCTGTTCTAAGTCGTTTTAGTTTTGAGTTTAGCTCGTTTTCTCTCTTTACAATAAACTTCTTCAAAACTTCTGCTGCTGAGAGTTTATCTTTGAGAAATTCTACAAATATTCTCCTAGAAAATCCATCTACGATGGTCAAGAAATATTTACTTCCGCCCAAGGAGTTTATTCTCATTGGACCACAGAGATCGACATAAATGGCTTCAAAGGGGTAGCTTTCCTGATTGCTATCTGTGTGTACATAGGGTACTTTGGTCATTTTTCCCAAGGAGCAAGCATCACATTGATCAAGGGTACCATTTATAGAGTTCAAGCCTTTTAGAAGATTGTTCTTCAAAATCAGGTCTAGTTTGTTGTCACTAGGATGCCCTAACCTTCTGTGCCATGCAGTCCTAGAATTGTCCTTTGAAATCAAGCAATGTTCACTTGGAACATGAGTTGCTTCAGATAAACGTGATAGGTTCAATGTGTACATGTTACCATCAAAGTTGCCTGTTCCTATTAGCTTGTCATCAGAAGAGTATATGTATGCTCCTTCAGAATTCAAAAGAACAGAGTTCCCTCTTCTTACTACGCTTGGAATGGACATTAGATTTCCTTTCAGGTGTGGTACATGGAGGACATTATGCAGGGTTACAGCGTTGTTAAGTTTGTCCTTACCTTGTACAGTAGCTTGGATTAATCCTGATGAGGCAGATTCGATGTGTCTCCCTTTTTCCGCCACTTGTATGCTTCTTCTCTCCTCCGTCTTGTGCTCGATCCATTCACCATGGGAAGTCATGTGGCTTGTGCACGCAGAATCAATTATCCACACGTCCTGAGTCGTCGGGCGTTCCTCCCTTGTGCTTGCATGTAGTGCGTATTCTGAAGTGGAGTCTCTTCGTTGGAATGGTTCCTCCGTTCGTTCTTGGATTGCTGATCTGGCCGTGTCTTTGTTTTGTTTTGGTCCTTTATGGTAGTTCCTTGTACTGGCCATGTTATTTTTGTTTGTTGTATTATTTTGATTTCCTTTGTTGTTAGGGTTGAACCAACAGTCTTTCTTGAAATGTCCTTTTTTTTTGCAAATGAAGCATGACTTTTCTTTGAATTGGTTGCCTGATGATCTGAAAGCATTTTCATGATTTTTGCTTCTGTCCTGTCTTTTCTTCTCGAAATCCAGTAGAGTTTGTCTCAAGTCTGGTAAGGATATTTCTCTGTTTATTGACAGTGCTGCTGCGATCGTGTCAAAGTTAGGTGTGAGCCCTTCAACAATGTATCGTACAAGTTCTCTTTCTGTTACAGTCTTTCCTAGCTGGGTGATTTCTTGTGCCAGTTTCTGTGCTCGTACAATATACATGTTAACATTTTCATTTGGGTTCAATTTTAGTCTGGCTAGATCCAACATTAGGTCTATCCTTTTATTTTCTAGAGATCCTTCAAACCTTTTCTTTATGTCGTACCAAATTCTCTTGGCCCTTTTATCGCCTCGAAAGATGATTGTTAAGTCATCCGAAAGTGACAATATTATTAGGCTGTATGCTTCCCGATTCTTTTTCTTCCAAATATCATATTCTAGTTTATTTTTTGTAAAGTCTGGCTCGTCATTAACAATTACGTCCTCGAAGAGATCTTTTGAATCTAGAATTGCTTCCATTTTCATGGACCACGTTGTATAGTTATTTTCTGTTAACTGTTCGATTTTTGCTAAGTTATGTGTATCCATTTTCATTCAATATTTATTTTCTAAATTGGCGGTTAGTCCAATTATTTATTTTCTTTATGATTTAAATGGATCAATTGGCGGTTAGTCCAATTCGCGCGCCCAAACCACGCTCTGCTACCAAATTGATATAGGCTTAGCAAAATACGATTATTCTTTTTGAGGATTTCTGGTTGTTTTGGTACTTACGTATGTTGTAGTTACGAGGACATCCCTTTAGATAAAAACAAATATATATTTATTCAAGGAACGACTTGTTCCATTTACAATTGTTAAAACAAGTTAGCGGTAAACAATAACAGCAAGGTTGAAGGGTAGAAGTTGGAAGTTGGTGACGTCATAGTGATGACGTAGCATCGATGATGATTAAAGTCAAAGTTTGCGTAACACATGTGGTATAATTTTCAAATGTCGTTTTATACCAAAATCATTTATCGCAACATCCCCAAAAAATATATATATAATTTTTCGAAAGTTTGGTCTACTATTGGTAAATAAATGTAAAAATTTCCATTTATGACAACAACAATTCAGGATTATATCCTCCATTTTTTTTTCTGAAATCTTGTAAACGAAATTATTTTATGTTAATTAAATATACATAAACTGATATTTCAATAGATACATTTTTAAAAATTTGCTATCACATTGAAATATTTTTTCCAGTAATGAAAAAAAAATTCTGTGAATCGATAATTTTTATTTTTAATCGGTGGAAAATAAATATTTACATCTGGGGTTTAAAGACCATATTTGGAGCTTGTGGCTTTTTGCCGGCATGTTTATTATTTAAAATAACAATTTAAATGATACCATAAAATATAACATTAAAATGGACTTGTTACAAGATTATTTCAGTTTAGCCCAGATACTACAATATATGGTGGCTTTCGTCTGTTTTATTTTAGTTCGCCTATTTATATTTATGTTAAGGCTACGTCATAAAAAACCACTTCCGTTCAAAAGTGATCATAAAATCAAAACAATGATTGTAATGGGTTCAGGTAAAAGAATATTCAATATATTAACTAACAGCCTTTAATTTTTTTTTTAATTATTGCTAACAATTTTTATATAGGTTAATAAACCCCAATAGAACCGAACTTTAGCTCAACTCAGCTATGGTTCACTATAAGGTATCATTAATATTTAGAATTTTTTAGGAACAATAATAAAGTTCACTTTATCTTCAGTTCATTTTAGTGAAGTTTCACTGTACTTTTAAATGGTTCTTTTAGCAATTTTACTCAAAAGTCCTTTTTATAAATTAAAATGAAAAATTATACAAGCTAATAAAATAAATCCCAATAAATAAATAGTGTGTGGCATATTTCAGTAACAATGTTATTACCATCATCAGACAAAAATCCCTGTTGCCGAAATGTTACACACTTTATTTATTTAGATTTGGCTTTATTACCTTATCTATCTAATTTATAATCCAAATTGTGCCATTTCTCAACGATTCTCTTATTCTTTATTTTTACCATTTCAGTGAACCACTGACATCCTTTGGAAGAAAAACTTATGTTTGTATTTTTTCCAATTTATGAAGATATAAAAAATCCCTACACCCTTTTTTAAAATACCTTCATAAATCATGATAAATATTATGATTATTTGAAACTATTATAAACTAGTATGATTTTTTTTGAAAATTAAATAATTTCTACTGCCCTTACTGCAATGGAAAAATTAAAGGGAGGGCCTGGTTCACCACTGATGAGCCAGGCCCTCCCATTAATGTTTCCATTGCAGTAAGGGCAGTAGAAATTGTTTTATTTTTAAAAGAATCATACTAGTTTATAATAGTTTTGAATATTCATAACAGATGGCACGCTAATGCATCATAATAAATATTATAAAATTAGATAAGGCACAATCTGGATTATAGATTACACCTATCTCCCGATTTACACGGTACTTGTTTTACATGTTTTCGCTTTTACACGGTTTTCCAAATAAGTTTTGTTTTTGTTTTTATCGCACTATACTAAATGCTACTGTGATTGAACACATGCGCTGTGTACACATCTCACGAGGAATCCTGAGCTTATGTGCTGACTACATATTTTAACCTGTCAATGCATTTTATTTTTATTTCTGTGTACACCTATCCCCCTATTTACACGTTTTTCTCAGGAACGTATCTACCGTGTAAATCGGGGGATAGGTGTATTTAGATATAAGAAAATTACAAAATACAGTAAAACCCCTCTATAGTGAACCCCAATGGGACAGAGCTATTGGTTCACTATAGCCACGGTTTGGCTATTTTTTTTTTACTTTTCAAAATTTTAGACCGTATAATTAAAGGACAGCCATACACACTGGAAGAGGCTTCCTCTTAATAGTGGTCACTTTGTTTTAATTCCCTTAATTGACCAATTTCCTTACATTAATACTGAATAATAATAGAAATCATTAGATGATAGGTTCTTCTTATCATTAACATACATGTACCTCTATGTCTAATTTAAAAATCAAGACAAATCCTAGGCAAAGTTTTATTAAATATATATTCAAAGATATAAAATGATTTTAAAGCATCATTATCAGATTATATAATACATTGTTTACTTGGAAAAATGGCTCTAACACCTTGTTGCTTCAAAGCATTCTTCAAGCATTGCACCATTCAAATAAAGTTAGTGTTTTTCTTCCATTTCATTTTCCCACATATTCTTCTAGGTCTAGATTTCGTTTTTTTTTTTAACCTGTCATGCAAAACATTGCTGACTTTAAAATCACCATAGTTAATGGCATAAAAATAGTTTTTGTTTCATCACAGGACCATTTATTTGGATTTTTTTTTTTAGCCCTAAAACGTACGATCGCGATCGCGGCAAAAGTTGAAGTTGATTCCTCTTTGTAACAATTTTTAATAGCTTTATATTTTATCTTTTATAATAGAAAAGTTATATTCTCTTATTTTAATATGTTCTTAACATTTTGCCTGTGTTGTTTCACTTTGAAAAGTTCTGAAAATGGCCTTTTTTTTTTAAATAACGCTTTTGTTTTTAAAATGCCTTTGTTTTCTTCATTTTGGAAGCCATTTGTATTTTATATTTCAAATTTAATGGATGCAAATATATTCTATTTAATAAAAAGTATAATGTGTTAAAATTTATACAACATACAGCAAAAATAAAGTGCAAAATTCAAAACAAGCAATGCCGCTAAATGTATTGTTTTGAAATCGCGATCCGCGAGGTGAAGCATGCTCAAAATTTGGTTGTTTTAATTTTTTTTTTTAAATTACAATTCTAAGTTCGTTATAAGCATAGTATTTTTGATATATTTTATCATTTTGGGACCGAAAATAGGTTCGTTATAGGGGTAGTTCGTTATTCTAAAAATCGCAAAGTTCGTTATAACGATGGTATTTTCAATGGAATGGACTTGGGAATCGGCGTGGGTTCGTTATAAGGGAAGGTTCGTTATATCCAGGGTTCGTATTAGCGGGGTTTTACTGTACTTTTTATAAAAATATCTCAAAACTTTACGCAATAAGTTTCTTTATTATTTATTACAAGGTAATAAGACTAAATCTAAATAATGTGTGACGTTTCGGTAACAACGTTGTTACCATCTTCAGACAAAAGTACTGATTGAGAAAATATATCACAACATAAGGTAATAAGACCAAATCCAAATAAATAAATAGTGTGTGACGTTTCGGTAACAACGTTGTTACCATCTTCAGACAAAAGTACTGATTGAGAAAATATATCACAACATAAGGTAATAAGACCAAATCCAAATGAATAAATAGTGTGTGACGTTTCGGTAACAACGTTGTTACCATCTTCAGACAAAAGTACTGATTGAGAAAATATATCACAACATAAGGTAATAAGACCAAATCCAAATGAATAAATAGTGTGTGACGTTTCGGTAACAACGTTGTTACCATCTTCAGACAAAAGTACTGATTGAGAAAATAAATCACAACATAAGGTAATAAGACCAAATCCAAATAAATAAATAGTGTGTGACGTAACAACAGTTACTGAAACATCACACACTATTTATTTATTTGGTCTTATTACTTTGTGTTTATAATATATAATCCAAATTGTGCCTTATCACTTATATCACAACATGTTTTAAATCACGTGACAAGAGTAGCTATTTAAAACATGATATATTTTCTAATTCAGTACTTTTGTCTGATGATGGTAACAATGCTGGTACCGAAACGTCACATACTATTTATTTGGATTTGGTCTTATTATCTTGTAGTGTCTTAAGTCAGCCTGCCACTGAGTAGTGCTCCTAGTCTTAATGACAAAGGCAGACACATTCTACTTCACCCAGTGGGGAGATAAGAAAGAAGATCTTGTAGTGTTATTCTTCCAATATTTTGTTAGGCTATATGCCAAACTTCCACCCTAAAGGAAGGTTGGAGAGTGACCACATGAAATGTTGGAAGAATAAATAAAATGTATTGATACAAGATAATCGCATTGTGCTAAATAAATTTGTAGTTTTTAATAAAGGTTTTTCCACAACCCCATCTTTATTAAATCAAAAAGTTACTTCTATATGTTCTAAAACAGGGTAATAAGACCAAATCCAAATAAATAAATAGTGTGTGACGTTTTGGTAACAACGCTGTTACCGAAACGTCACACACTATTTATTTATTTGGATTTGGTCTTATTACCTTGTTTTATAATCTAAATTGTGCCTTATCAATTCTATATGCTCTGTATTAGAATATTTACTTATATTGTATCTGCACTATTTTGCATAGTTGGTTATGCTTTTAGAAGATAACACTGTTTTGCATAGTCTTCTTCTTCTTTCCTTTCTCCACTCAATCATATTAGGGTATCAAGCTTGTAAAGCTAGAGACTTTTGATGGTGTCTGCTGGGGATGAGTAGGGCTCATTAATGTATGAGTCAATACAGCCAATAATGTGATTTGACAACCATCATGACTGGGTGAAGTAGAATGCATCTGCCTTTGTCCTTAAGACTGAGAGCACTACTCAGTGGCAGGCTGACTTAGCTCTAAAATAAATGGCCGCCTCTGACATGAGGAACAGATGCCATGTGCAGCTGCTCCTAACACGGAGTACAAACGCTGCTCATCCTGTATCCCTGGATTAGGAGCCCTTACAGGGTACTATAAGCCGGGCCAGCTGAGCCCAGGTGTTTTAGCAAGCTTGTTACTGCTTCCCCTCCTTCTTTTTCATCCGGGCTTGGGACCGGCAAAGGTGGAGTTGTTCTGCATAGTTATTAATTTTTTTTTTATTATCCCTAGTAAGCGTGGTACAGGCCATGATAATCATGGTGGGTAGAGGTAGGTGACTGCTTTTACTGTAAGTGCACCACATGTCTAGACATGTGAAAAGCAGTTCGACTTTTGCACGTACAAATGTGCCAGAGCCCCTTTTGGTTACTTGCACTCGTTGGTGGGGTTGGACTTTTGCAAGAATTGGGGGCCATTGGAGCATTTTTTATTATGAGAAAAAACTGCCCAATGCGGGAATCGAACCTGGGCCGTAGCGGTCGAAAACCAATGGTTTAGACCATCCTTCCACCGACCCCCTATAGTTATTAATTGTGCTTGGCAACATATAAATACGGTTGTCAGTTTTAGAGCGGCAGTCCAGTAGCACGTTAGGCAAGCATTGTACTTTGTGTTGGCAATTAAAGCCATATTTGCCTATGCAGTCGTGTTGGTAAATGGGAGACACAACACTCTCTCTACCTAACCTCAAATGAGAGACCACCTTAAGAAGAGGGAGTGTCTTCATGTTTCTTTTATGGTTTCTTACTGGAGGTGTTCAACTGTAGGTACTGTAAGCCCTAACACATTTCCTATGACATCCACCAGGAGGCCACACCATGGAAATGATCTCCTTAACCCACAACCTTGGCCTCAACTACTCCCCAAGGATCTACGTACTGGCATCTACGGACAACCTCAGCGAAGCTAAAGTCCATGAACTTGAAGCTCAACGCAGCGGGAAACTGAAGGTACGTCATTATACTTGTGATAAGCCCACAATTTGGATTTTAGATTATAAACACAAGGTAATAAGACCAAATCCAAATAAATAAATAGTGTGTTACGTTTAGGTAACAACGTTGTTACCAAAACGTCACACACTATTTATTTATTTGGTCTTATTACCTTGTGTCATTAAACTTGTCTTTTTTCCTTATTCTAATAGCTTCATTCTACTTAGCCCTCATTGTCATAAGAATATAGTAGAACCTCCATGAAAGAACATTCATGCTAGAGAACACCTCTATAAAGGACTCTTTTTCAGGATGCCTTAATGACCAATTTTTTTGGTCGTTGAGGTACAGCTTGCACCATGCTGATGAGGGCCAACAGCCCGAAACGCGTCCGTGATTAGCTTTTCTTGATTAATCAAGAATGGGTATTTGGCCAAGTCTGGAATAATTAAAAATCAACGAGAATAGTTGATATTTATTTCGATAGATGGCGCAAGCCATCAGCAACTTTCAGTTGCACGATAAGGAGATGCCTTTTTCTTAATCTATAAAGGACAGTTTTCATTTGCAAATTTACCATTTTTACTATTTATCAACTCTCCGGTAAGAGGACACTTCTCCCTAAAGGACACTTTGGCTCTGCAATTAGGTGTTGTCCTTTACAGGGAGATTCTATTGTATAACCCTATATTTCTCCCCTTCAAATTATGGCAACAAATTCCTTTCAAATTGTCATTGTAAAAATTAATTTTGGATAAGAATCACAAGATGTTAAAAGACCAAATTCAAAGTATTCAATTATATGTGATGTTTCAGTAACAGCATTGTTACCATCTTCAAACATAAAATTTATCTCTGAATACAATATTTTGTTTGGAGATGGTATCAATGCTTATACAGTTGTAGGATGGTTGTTGTGATGTGCTGGTGTGGCTTGTGGAAAGGCTGCTGATAAAATTAAAATTAATTTATTTAAAGCAAGAAATTATAAAGAGAAAAGAAACAACGGTTGAAATAACGGCCGCCGGCTTTAGCCTTGTTGTTTACCGCTGAGTGGCCAGATCAAGTGTCGGAAGAAGCCAGCCGCTAGAAAGTTCCGGATGACGCCCGCGCATGCGTAGTGAAGTGTTTCTCCCAACACGTGCTCGCCAAGCTTCTGCCTGTATGTGTTTTGAAGCTTTGTCCCAGTTCGCTGAAGCAAAGTACGGTCGCCACACAGTTAAACCTATCTATAGCGCCCCCTCTAAATAGCACCTCCCTCTCTATAGCGCCTGATTTTAAATACATAGTACGATGCGATTTACATTAAAAGTGACCTGTCTATAGCATCCTATTTAGGTGAGTCCCAAGAGGGGGGCTATAGACAGGTTTAACTGTATTGAAATGTCCCAAGTCATTTGGATCTGGTCTTTACATGTTGTGAACTAAAGATGGTAAAGAGGAATTGACTACTCCAGGAAAAGACTGTTTTTTTTTTTTTGCTTATCCCTAGTACACGTGGTACAGGCCATGATGATCATGGTGGGTAGTTAGCGACTGCTTTTTACTGTAAGCGCACCACATGTCTACACATGTGAAAGCAGTTCTACTTTGCACTTACAAATATGCCAAAGCCCCGTTTGGTTACTTGCACTCGCTGGTGGGGTTGGACTTTTGCAAGAATCGGGGGGCCATTGGAGCATTTATTTTTTTTAAACAGAAAAAGTGTACAATGCGGGGATCGAACCCGGGTCGTAGTGGTCGTAAACCAAACGGTTTAACCAGCCTTCCACCGACCCCCCTCACAGCAGTCACAATGTCCTCTATCTTGGGTGTGTAAGCTGCTGTTCTGGGTCTATGTCAATATATAAAATATTGAACAAGTGTTTTTATAAGGTGATAACGTGTCATCTATATATAAGAAATGGCATTATAATGCACAAATTTTTCTTTTTTTAACACAAAACTCCCAATATATTTCTCATTGCAGATAGCAGAAGTTTGTTTTGTGTTAAAAAAAGAAACATTTGTGTGCTTTATAATGCCTCCATTTCTTACAAGTGTTAATGTAATCCAAAAAAGAGCCTCAGATGTCTTCATGCATCTCTATCACAGCAGTCGCAATGTCCTCTATCTTGGGTGTGTAAAGTTGCTGTTCTGGGTCTATGTCAATTTTCTGTTGTTGTTGTCATTGTGTCCAATGAAGAGCCTCAGATGTCTCCATACATCTCTATCACAGCAGTCACAATGTCCTCTATCTTGGGTGTGTAAAGCTGCTGTTCTGGGTCCATGTCAATTTTCTGTTGTTGTTGTCGTGTCCAATGAAGAGCCTCAGATGTCTTCATGCATCTCTATTACAGCAGTCACAATGTCCTCTATCTTGGGTGTGTAAAGCTGCTGTTCTGGGTCTATGTCAATTTTCTGTTGTTGTTGTTGTGTCCAATGAAGAGCCTCAGATGTCTCCATACATCTCTATCACAGCAGTCGCAATGTCCTCTATCTTGGGTATGTAAAGTTGCTGTTCTGGGTCTATGTCAATTTTCTGTTGTTGTTGTCATTGTGTCCAATGAAGATCCTCAGATGTCTCCATGCATCTCTATCACAGCAGTCACAATGTCCTCTATCTTGGGTATGTAAAGCTGCTGTTCTGGGTCTATGTCAATTTTCTGTTGTTGTTGTCGTGTCCAATGAAGATCCTCAGATGTCTCCATACATCTCTATCACAGCAGTCACAATGTTCTCTATCTTGAGTGTGTAAAGCTGCTGTTCTGGGTCCATGTCAATTTTCTGTTGTTGTTGTTGTGTCCAATGAAGAGCCTCAGATGTCTCCATACATCTCTATCACAGCAGTCACAATGTCCTCTATCTTAGGTGTGTAAAGCTGTTGTTTTTGGTCCATGTCAATTTTCTGTTGTTGTTGTCGTGTCCAATGAAGAGTCTCAGATGTCTCCATGTATCTCTATCACAGCAGTCACAATGTCCTCTATCTTAGGTGTGTAAAGCTGCTGTTCTGGGTCTATGTCAATTTTCTGTTGTTGTCGCTGGGTCCAATGAAGAGTCTCAGATGTCTCCATGTATCTCTATCACAGCAGTCGCTATGTTCTCTATCTTAGGTGTGTAAAGCTGTTGTTTTTGGTCCATGTCAATTTTCTGTTGTTGTCGCCGGGTCCAATGAAGAGTCTCAGATGTCTCCATGCATCTCTATCACAGCAGTCACAATGTCCTCTATCTTTGGTGTGTAAAGCTGCTGTTCTGGGTCCATGTCAATTTTCTGTTGTTGTTGTCGTGTACAATGAAGAGTCTCAGATGTCTCCATGTATCTCTATCACAGCAGTCACAATGTCCTCTATCTTGAGTGTGTAAAGCTGCTGTTCTGGGTCTATGTCAATTTTCTGTTGTTTTTATCGTGTCCAATGAAGAGCCTCAGATGTCTCCATACATCTCTATTACAGCAGTCACAATGTTCTCTATCTTGGGTATGTAAAGCTGCTGTTCTGGGTCTATGTCAATTTTCTGTTGTTTTTATCGTGTCCAATGAAGAGCCTCAGATGTCTCCATACATCTCTATTACAGCAGTCACAATGTCCTCTATCTTGGGTGTGTAAAGCTGCTGTTCTGGGTCCATGTCAATTTTCTGTTGTTGTTGTCATGTCCAATGAAGAGCCTCAGATGTCTTCATACATCTCTATCACAGCAGTCACAATGTCCTCTATCTTGGGTGTGTAAAGCTGTTGTTTTTGGTCCATGTCAATTTTCTGTTGTTGTTGCCGGGTCCAATGAAGAGTCTCAGATGTCTCCATGTATCTCTATCACAGCAGTCACAATGTTCTCTATCTTGGGTGTGTAAAGCTGTTGTTGTTGCCGGGTCCAATGAAGAGTCTCAGATGTCTCCATGTATCTCTATCACAGCAGTCACAATGTTCTCTATTGGATCCCATGATTCCAGCCATTTCTCCCACCATCCTATCTGAACCAAACACTCTGTGTGCAGGCCCTAGGCAGGGAGCCAGGTCAGGACTACGTGGTGGAGAGGGTCCTTAGAGCCAGAGAAGTCTGCCAACCAGCCGCTACTGCTGTGATCACCACCCTGGCAGCCATGTTGTACTCTGTGATGCTGGTGGCTCGCCACAGACCAGACCTGGTACTTACCTCACCCCCCAACACTAGTCATTCTTGAAATAACTCTTGTTATTGTCCTCAATTCCTTTTTCCACTACACATGGTGAAAAGCCATGTGTAATGTTTACTATTTAGAAATCAGTGATAACAATACCTTGGGGGGATTTGAATTTAATTTCTTCTTCTTTCTTATCTCCACTCAACAATCATATCTGGGTATTAAGCCTGTAGAGCTTAAGATGGTGTCTTCTGGAGATGAGTAGAGCCCATCAAAGGAGATTTGATATCCATGATGATTGGGGGAAGTAGAATGAGTCTACCTTTGTTATAAAGACTGGGAGCACTACTCAGTAGCAGGCCGATTTAGCTCCAATATGAAATGGCCGCCTCATGACGAAGGACAGACACCATGTGTAGCCGCTCCTAACATGGGAGTACTGACTCTGCTCATCCAGTATCCCTGAATTAGGAGCCCTTTCAGGGTACTATCAGCTGAGCCCAGGTTTTTTAGCGAGCTTGTTACTGCTCCCCCTCCTCCTTTTTCATTTGGGCTTGGGAGGGGCAAAGTTGGAGTTTGAATTTTTTTTAAAACAACAAATTTAACCCTAACATGTAAGCATATAGTCATCTATCTATATATATAAAAATGAATGTATGTGTGTGTGGTCTGTTTGTCCTTTATGCCTGACCAAACCACTCATTGGAACGCCATGAAACTTTGGGAAGTTATTTAGTATAGTACTGGGAAGGTTTCTAGCAAATAAAATTTTTGAAATAACTTTTCGCTTTAAAATAATCAAGATAAATATTCTAATTTATCTGTTATAATTCAACAATCTGCTCTAAATATTATCATGATGATACTATGATTTTGTAATGTAGAAAATCAGGAAAGACAAAATTCAGGATGACACGGCAATTTATTTGAGACAAGAATAATGATACAATTCCAAGGCAAGATACTATTCCTTTAACTTCCAATTACCGAGGGAACCAATTAATATTGATTTTATTCAACTTATCGAGTATTTTTCAAGGGACCGGGAAAAAATGTTCACTAGATAAAACGATGATTTTGTAATGTAGAAAATTAGGAAAGACAAAATTCAGGATGACACGGCACACAGGGACCGGGAAAAAATGTTCACTTTATCGAGAGATTCAAATTTACGATTTTCAAATTATCAAAATATATATATTTTTTATATATATAAGTTTATAGAGAATTGTTTTAACAAATGTTCGTTAGACAAACCTTTACTCGGGTAAAACCCGGGCGAAGCCGGGTACGTGCGCTAGTAACTTATACAAAAGTACATATACAAAACAAACATAGAATGTTGCCAACTACTTAAATATAAAGAAAAAAATCAAAGAATAAATACAAAGCATGTTACACCATGATGGGTAGTTAGCAACTGTAAGTACACCTCAGTTGTATAGAGGCAGTTTTGCAAATAGAAGCTACCAGAGAATCCCTTTTGATTACTCACACTCACTGGATCTCAATGATAGAAGTCTCTTTCTTTCTTCTCACCCCCATATATTCAATAATAGAGTCGGAATACATTATATTTCCATGGTGAAACAATATATCAGGGGGTCGGTGGAAGGCTGGTTAAACCGTTTGGTTTTCAACCATTACGACCCGGGTTCGATTCCCGCATTGGACACCATTTTTCTGTTTAAAAAAAAAAAAATGCTCCAATGGCCCCCCGATTCTTGCAAAAGTCCAACCCCACCAGCGAGTGCAAGTAACCAAACGGGGCTCTGGCACATTTTTAAGTGCAAAGTCGAACTGTTTTTCACATGTGTAGACATGTGGTGCGCTTACAGTAAAAGCAGTTGCCAACTTCTACCCACCATGATTATCATGGCCTGTACCACATGTACTAGGGATAAGCAAAAATATATATATATATCTCCCAATTATTTTTTAATTAGAAATTGGTGAGCTCTCTTATAGGCAAATTTAAGTTTTACATTGAATATCATAATTAGATCTTTTAATTTCAATCTCTTTCCACTTCCTTAATTTTTGTCCATGAGTGTATTTTGCCCCATGGATTTCTTTTTTATAAATAATTAAAATGTGCAAGCTTTCTTTGTATATACACCTTTGGATCATTTTTAACAGTGTTGTTTTTGTCTTCCGCAGGTTCTGACCAACGGACCAGGAACTTGTATCCCAGTCTGCTTCTCTGCCATCTTTCTGCATGTAAGGGATTTCATTGTTTGCTATCACTGTAGCGCATACCAAAATAAGTCTACAATGGATTCCATCACATGTGGGAGTCCCTGTAAATGAGGAGGCCGACAGATTGGCAAAGGAAGGAGCAGCTGGACATCCTGATGCGGTGAACTCCGAGACCTACCTTTCAGCAAGGGACCATATTAACAAACTAAAACTACAACCGATAAGGAACCATAGAGATAGTTTCCATCATTCTTGCTGCCAGGTAGAAAACCCCAAAAAACAGACCCTCCAACTAAACAGAAGGGAATCGACACAGTTGGCCAGATGGAAATCTGGTCACCTGTGCCCTCTAGTCTATAAAGAGGGAGCCAAAAGCTTCCCCATGTGCACTAGGTGCAAAACCGAAGAGGCCACTCCCCAACATATACTAAATTGTATTGGAAAGGACAAGAGATCCCTGTACAGAGAACCAAGAAGAGTTCTTGAGCTTCTTTATGAGCACGACCTCCAAGATCGTGTCTAATTTAGACTAAAAGGATAAGTAAAAAAAAAATGTAGCGCAGAATGGGGAAAATGTGGTGACCTGTCAACTATACATGGAATCAATATATAGTGGAATCTTAATATAGCAGCCTCTTTTTATATTAGAAAATTGGTCATGCAGTAGAATCAGTAGTCTCTGTAAAGGACAATACCTAGATGCAGAGTCTAAGTTTCCTTTAGAGAGAGGTGTCCTCTTACTGGAGAGCTGCTAAATAGTAAATTTTGACAATGAAAACTGTCCTTTGTAGAGAGGCATCCTCTTACAGGCTCTCTCTAGCAGATAATTATTGAAAAATGACAATTTTGGGAATGAAAACTGTCCTTTGTAGAGAGGCATCCTCTTACAGGCTCTCTCTAGCAGATAATTATTGAAAAAATGACAATTTTGGGAATGAAAACAGTCCTTTGTAGAGAGGCATCCTCTTACAGGCTCTCTCTAGCAGATAATTATTGAAAAATGACAATTTTGACAATGAAAACTGTCCTTTGCAGAGAGGCATCCTCTTACAGGCTCTCTCTAGCAGATAATTATTGAAAAATGACAATTTTGGGAATGAAAACTGTCTTTTGTAGAGAGGTATCCTCTTACAGGCTCTCTAGCAGATAATTATTGAAAAATGACAATTTTAGGAATGAAAACTGTCCTTTCTATAGAGGAATCCTCTTACAGGCTCTCTAGCAGATAATTATTGAAAAATGACAATTTTGACAATGAAAACAGTCCTTTGTAGAGAGGTATCATCCTCAAGTAATGGAGATTGCTCTACTGTATCGCTACCATATCACTATAATAAAGGCTGACAGAATTGTGTGCTGACAGATCCTAGGGGTGAAGAGAGCTGTCCTGGTCTACGTAGAGAGTATCTGCAGGGTCACCTCTCTGTCCCTCAGTGGTCGGCTGCTCTACCCCGTGGTAGACCACTTTGTAGTGCAGTGGCCTCAACTTAAGTCTCTCTACCCCAAGGCCAAACTGCTTCAGAACATTGTGTAACATCCTGTAGTGTTCTTTGACTTGTTGTGATTGATCTCAATATATGTTAACATCATGTTTTACACTTTCCCCTGCACCACCACCAACCAAGGACCCAATTATTATTAGTCCCTATTAAAAAAGTTTTAATATGCAAAATTTTGTAAGCCTAAGACTTATTTTATATACAGTTAAACCTGTCTATACCGCCCCTTCTTGGGACTCACCAAAATAGGGTGCTATAGACAGTTCACTTTTAATGTAAATCGCATCGTACTACGTATTTAAAATCGGGGTGCTATAGAGAGGGAGGTGCTATAGACAGGTTTAACTGTATTACATATGTTATAATGTGAATTTAATGCTCATTTGGACATAAAATCTGGGGGGGGGGAGGTCCCAAGAGATGTTGTGATAACATGGTTTGTGTCTGTATATGTTTTCTCTTGGAATATGTAAAAAAGGCAAAGTTTTTGTTGCAGTAAAGAAATCTTCAATGTCCATCTTCTGAGCGACCATGTTGGTTCCTCCCATTTCCAGACATTTCAATCACATCTTTACAAAGAAGTTTTAAAAATTAGTTCAGTTTTTTTCTGTGTTGTAAAGAAAATCAAAAACACACCACGCAACAACAAAAAAAATCATGCCCCATTTTTATTCCAATGCATAAACTCTGCAACAAGAGGTATAGAGGCGAATAAAAGCTGAGCCTCAAAAAAAAAAAAAAAAAAAGCTGCCTCAATCAACAAATGAGCCCACACATCTAGGGCTACAAGAGGGGGAACTTTAGGATTATATATATACATATTAGCAAGCAACAAGGATGGAGATAAAAATGCAGGTTTGCTAGGAGAGAAATAGCATAGCTGAAAATGAAGAGCTATGAAATAATATTAAATGTATTAGTTGACCATGTCTCTTGAAACATGTCAATATACATAGTTGAATCTTCCCGCACACTTATATGTAAATTATATATGCACTATATGCAAATATGTTTTTAAGGCAATAATCTGCTGCAGGTGCAGATAGATTGAAAATGTGTATTGTATTCATTCAATATTTAATTCTTGAAAATTGCATAGGAATTTTTTAAAAATCTTTTTTATAATTATTTTTTATATAACAACTACAAAAAAAGTGTATATATATATATTTTTTTCTTTTTTAAGAGTGAAATTTAATAATAAGGCAATTTAAAAAAAAAAAAGAAGTTTTTTTTCCCTTAGTTTTGTATAGTGTATTTTAGTAAAATATATATATAATTGGTGAGTGTATTAAAAAACAAAACAAAAAAATGTAAAGGCCAAATGATAAAAAAAAAATAATAATAATAATAATTAGCGCAAAAATAAAATATTTAGATAATTAATAAATTTTAAAAACCAATAAAGCAATAAAAAGAAATTGTAATATATAAGGGTTATATAAAATTTTTTTGGAAACGTGTGTGTGGAACAGGCTTTTTAGAGATATATTTGGGGGGAATGTGGATCTCTGTGGGGAAGTAAGGATGGAATAAGATTAAACAGGATCAGTGGTAAAAAAAAAAGGAGAAAATTGGGTAGAAGACCTCTGTTCTCTCTCTCTCTTGTTGAAGTCATCAGTAAAAAAAAAACATAATTGTGGATAGCACACATATTCAGGAGGAAACAGATTGATGAAAAAGATGAAAGTAAACTGAATGGAAAAAGAATGGTAAGAAGAAGATGAATTGTTGGAATGGGAAGAACTATGAAGAAATAAAGGGAAGAGATCAAGATAGGGAAGCATGGGCTACAGGAACTGTTCAAGAGCAATAATAATAAAATGAAATTACAAGAGAAGGAATTGCCAGATAACATCTTGAAGAAGGAATCAAAGTCTACATCACTGTAAACTTCTTCAATAAAATAAAATGCTAAAGTTGTAGAGATCTTTCACATTAGATACTCAACAAAACTTCTATTAAACCATATCAGTAATGAATTGGATGAGTTAATTCTTATAATCTATTTGTTAACTTATTTTGTATCTAATATTTAAAACACATTGTGTGTTCTGTCTTTATAAAAAAAAAAATAATAAAAGAAAAGTCGAAATGTCAAAAATTAAAATCCCTTCAAAGATAAAATTAAAAACAATATTCTTTTTATTAAAAATTATTTTTTTTTTTTAAATAAAAGAAAGATTATGGTAAAAAAAAATAATGGTTTCTGCATCATTTTATATACAAGTTATTTTGAACATCAGATTGGTATTTAAATATTTATGCAAATAAGTTAGGGAATAGAGAAAAATCTAATTTACAAATATTCTGTGATAATTCTATAAAAATAATAAATAAAAACTGGCAACACCGAATGATTTCAAACAACAAAAGGTTTGGAATGCATAGCACACATATTTTGTAATGGCAATTTTTTTTTTTTGCAAAAATAGAATGAATTTTTTTGTAAAATTGTGCAGGCATAGATATTATTTTCCCAAATAGATAACATTTTATATATAAATATAGCGCAAAAAACATGTAATATCCATTTTTTTTTTATAAATTTGATTTTTTTTATAACAACCATATATAACATTGGAGAATATTTTGTTTATATTTTTCAACCATTTTCATATAACAACTAGATATAGTTTTTTTTATTAATTGAAGAAAAAAAAGATCAACAAGCTGGCATTTAAGGAATGTATATATCTTGCATAGATTGAAATTATTTGTTTTAAATTTTTTTTAATTAAAAAAAATAAGTTCAATTCAATAGACATATAAACAGTAGAACCTCCATGCAAAGGATACCTCTCTACAAAGGACAGTTTTCAACACAAAAATACCCATTTTTATTAATTAGTAACTCTCTGGTAAAATAACACCTCATTCTAAAGGACACTTTGACTTTGCAACTAGGTGTTGACCTTAACAGAGAGGTTCTACTGTATATATATCTTAGCCTTTTGTTAATTAATAAAGAAAAAGATATATGAACAGCTCTTTGTGCGAAAGGCATAAGGGAAATAATAAGCAAAAATCAATCCCAATCAAAATTATTATCTCTTAGGAAGGAATGTTAACTGTATAACAAATATATAATGTTGCATGAACAATTCCAACATATTCTCATTTTTTAAAATTAACACAACTCTTATCAGCTGATCTATTCATTTTTCTATCAAAGAATGACCCTTCTCACCATTACAAAAGAAAAGAGTAAAAGCAATCATAGATAGCTGCTAAAGACATTTAGGTAAAAAAGCTGAATAACATGGGTTACCTACATGTGATAATGGAATGATGATAACACAGGATATAAGTTTTTTTTTTACTACTCCCTAAGTACACGTGGTACAGGCCATGATAATCATGGTGGGTAGTTAGCGACTGCTTTTACTGTAAGCGCACCACATGTCTACACATGTGAAAAGCAGCTTAAATCAGAAAAAAGTGTCCTATGCGGGAATCGAACCCGGGTCGTAGTGGCCGAAAACCAAACGGTTTAACCAACCTTCCACCGACCCCCCCATGGGATATAAGTAAAGAGAGGGTTGGAAAGGACTTGCTGTAATGAATTTAAATCTTTAAAAGACTAAAGGATACAGAAATAAGAGTAAAAATTGCATTGAAATATATTTCAGATATCACACACACAAAGCTCTAAAGAAGAGGTTTATAGAATTAGTAAAGGAATGAGAGTTTGCCACCACATTTCTACATTATTCAACAAAGCCCTCATAATTTCAAACTGGAGTAACTAACTTTACCAGAAACATTCTGTTATCTTCATTATTTAGGTGGATATTTGCAGGGAAAGGTTACAACAACAACAACAAAAAATAATAATAACTCCAAATTATCATCACAAGGTAATAAGACCAAATCCAAATAAAAAAATAGTTATGTGACATTTCAACGTATTTATTTGGATTTTGTCTTATTGTGTTTTAATCTACAATCCAAATTATACCGTATCCATCCAATTTATCATTACAATTATAGATTATGGCACAATTTTTGGATTATAGATTATAAACACAAGGTAATAAGACCAAATCCAAATAAATAAATAGTGTGTGACGTTTTGGTAACAGCGCTATCTGTTATCTTGTTTACACACTTGATAACAGTAGCTATTTAAAACATGCTGTGGTAAAATTTCTCATTCAGTACTTTTGTCTGAAGATGGTAACAATGCTGTTACCGAAACGTCACACACTATTTATTTATTTGGATTTGGTCTTATTACCTTGTATTACAATTATAATTAAACAAATGCAAAATTCTCCACAAATTCTTTATAAACAAAGAGTTTTCCATTAAAATTAAAACTATGTATCTAAAAAGGCATCTCTTCTTTATAATTATGCATCAGAAAATAACACACTATTTTCATCACTACAGTAAGTAATAAAAACTTTACTAGTGGTGTGATAAAGGCCAATTGTAGTAGCCTATTGTATAGACAAAGTGAAATAGAAGAGGCTCAATAGTGAAGGGACCAATATTATTGCCATAGTTCAAGCTATTATTGCAGGAGTTTGATTGTGTTATTGCAACTAACCAAGCCATCCCATCTGAATGTGACAGGAACCAGAGATAGAATATACCAGAAACCTAGACAGATATTTTTGTAATGTATACTGATAACTTCAATGCTTTCTACTCTACGACTGTTTTCATATCTTAATTTTATTCTTTAATTAGAGCACAGATCTTTACATTCTCTTTAAATAAAAAAGTCACAAATTTAAATTTTAGTCTATCCTTAATTTTGACAAGAGAACGAAGGATGACCATAGTCCAAAAATTGTTTAAAAGTGAGGACACTGCTGGTGTTTCACCTGGAGGTTCATCAGAGATTAGATTAGTAGATGAAGTCTTTTTCTCTTTTTGGACTTCCACAAGTGTGGTCACTAACCAGACAAGTTGATTATGGGAAGTTTTTTTACTCTTATCATTTAAAAAAAAAAAGATAATATCTTTCCAGTATAAATTATTTTACTTTAAAAAAGGTATATACAGTAAAACTCCAATATAGCAAACCCCAATGGGACTGAACCTGTGGTTTCACTATAGAGTCATGGTTCATTATAACCCAGGTTTGCTATATCCCCAGTTTGTTTTAGCAGGGTTTTACTGTATATATATAGAGTTTGTAATTTATACCAAATTATATTTTAAAAATGAGAAAAGTAAAAAAGGGATGTTTAAAGCATTGCAAAAAAAAAAAAAGAGTCAACAATATGGCACACATTTACATACACACACGTGGCGAGTGAAGCAAGGAATGTGCAACAAGATGTATATAAGCTACGTTGCACAATAATACAAGATGGGACTAGATCCCTGGAAATGATAAATAACCCTGTATATGTGTCTTTTAACATGAAAGTTTTCCTCTATATAGCATTCAAGCTAAAGAATACAAAATCCATAGCCTCAAAGAACAAATAATATAAAGGGAAGGAAAAAAAAAAGTGCCACAATATTTCATAAACAATACAAGGCCATCCTTAAGTATGATTAAAAATTCCAACCTAGGCAAACTCTTAGAGGAGAAAAAAATAAATCTTTGAGTGTAACACCCAATCAAATAATTATATAAGACCACCTTTAAAACATTACTATTAAAAAAATAACTAACTACGGTAAAAAACAAACATTTTTAAGAATGTGGAAAATATTTTAGCCTTTAATGTCAAAGGTTTCAATGGTGTGGGAAAAACAGAAACAAAAGTTTCAATGACAACCATTGATACATACCATTCTATAAAGCTTACAAAGAGCTCTGTAAACATACAAATATAGGGTTTAAAAGAGAAAGTCTTACATTTAAAAAGCTTTTAAAATGTTTTAGTGCACCTTTTAAAATTAAAACAACTACAGTGGAACCTCTTTACAACCGTAGCTTGGTTATAACATCATAATTCTAAGGTCCCATTTAACCATGGGTATATAACAAACATGGTATAGCAACAGCATAAATTCTTGGACCTAAGTGATGTTGGTATAGCAAGGTGCAACAGTAGATAATAAAATTTAGATATTTTCTCTTAAAAAAAAACAACCTATTTTTAATGATTTCCAAAATTTCAGCGTTATTCTGCAGATAATGGCTGCATGTATTAGCAACTCTTTGAATTTATCCCAAGATTCCGATAGTTAAATTTAAAATAAGCCTTAAACACATTACTTTGTAAATATTTAAAAGGCTTGAAAAAAAAAAAGGGCCAAATATAAATTTACAAAGAGAACTGTGTGGCATTTTAATAGGAGGATTTTTAATATTAGATTAGGATTGTGAATATTTTTCATGGGAAGGTTCAAAGTAATTATTGATTAATATTAAGAAAAAAGTTTAAGAAAATTTGCATAATGGCCACAGTATTATATGTGCATATTGCTGGCACGACTATTTAGCCAATTTTAATTTTTCCAACTTCTCTGCAAATTTTTTAAAACATTTCTGAGAAAACAGAATTTACAGGTTCTTCATTAGGATTTTGGTTTGCAATTTAAATTTGTGGGACTTTTTGACTGTAACTGTCAATCTAATCGCCTAACTCAAATTATAAGTTTTAGGTAGACCAGTGATTTTTGGTTTGTGAAATCTTACTGGGGTATTGAGCAAAATATTTGATTCCAAGATTTTTTTTTTTTAAAGCTAATGACGGGGAGTCAAATGGGGGCAACAAAGTACTTGACTCTCTGAACCTGACCAAGCTCTGAAATCAATCAATGGAGTTTCTCCCTGTTATAACATAAGCTCATAAATTTCAAGGCAACAAAAGATATAGAAATCAGTGGGGCAGACAAGTAGAGCTACTTTTCTCAGACTCTATGATGGAAACCCCCACTACTTACACCACTTCACAAAGTCAATTTAAGATCAAATTGTGCACACACATTTAAAACATTTATCTTTTTAATAACTCCCTGATTACAATTCTAGTATGTTATCTAATCAAAAATAACGTAGAAATCTTATTTAAGACCAGAAATTTCTGTTCCATTGCCCTTGTCTTAAAAGAAGAATAGATTATATTTGAATTTTAGATTTTGTTGCCTTGAAATTTTGTATCGGAATTATGTGACCTCTTATTATATATAAGCTCATTAAACAATACAATAAAGGAAGTCACAATCTTAACCACCCACCAATTTCTACAACAACCTAGATGTGGAATGTAAATAAAATGTGCATACATCACATTTGTTTGTAGAATTCACTTTTTCTTTAAAATGGTTGAATCATTTTTTTTTTTTAATTTGATCCACAATATTGATAGCGACAAAAAAAAAAATTGATAATTTTAAAACCAAATTTTAGTTATACGTCTATCCCCCCGATTTACATGGTACTTGTTTTACACGTTTTTCCAAATAAGTTTTTTTTTGTTTTTAACGCACTATACTAAATGCTACTGTGATTGAACACATGTGCTGTGTACACATCTCACAAGGAATCCCGAGCTTATGTGCTGACTACATATTTTAACCTGTCAATGCATTTTATTTCTGTGTACACCTATCCCCCGATTTACACGTTTTTCTCAGGAACGTATCTACTGTGTAAATCGGGGGATAGGTGTATTTATAAATATTTAGCCTCCTCAACTCTATATATACAGTAGAACAACCTCCATGAGAGGACACCTCTATACAAAGTTATCATTGTCAAAATGACCATTTTTAGCTGCTCTCTGGTAAGAAGATACTTCTCTACAAATAACACTCAACACAACTAGGTGTTGTACTTTACAGAGAGAGGTAGTTCTACTGTATATTTTAAAAATAAAAAGTTGAAAGAAATATAAGAAAAGTTTTCTTCCTTACAAGGAAGAAAGAAAGTTGTTCTTTAAGTGATCCTCCTTATTGAGCAGGAAAGGTGTATTGGCAGTGTTGATTTCAATAACAAATTCTATTTTGCATCCAGATAACTCTTGATGATGTACTTCTTAAATTCCTATACCTAATTATATAAAGGTTGACTCTCCCATCAAAATAGATGCTGAAGCTAACACCATCTATTGAAAATCTCTGCAAACTAGAGGACTTGGGTCAGTGACAAAGCTGGTGTTCTGGCTTGGCCACAGCTGATCCAAGTCTACCAGTTTGCGGATACAGTCAATAGATGGCACTTAGTTTCCACTGTTGGGGGAGGCCATCTTTATTTTATAGATCAATTTCATTCTGGAAAAATTTCTATCTTTATATATTATTATTAACTTTTGTGTGTGAGGATTTTCATTCTAATTAATAAGAATAAAACACTTTTGATTCAGTTATTGCATTGTGGTTCCATAATTTTCCATTAAAAAAAAATCACTCCATTCATTAAGGTCTTAAAACCTTAATCCATATTAAAGGAGTACCTTAATAAAGGAATTTTAACAATCAACTACTTTATTCTTCTTTTAAATTTATATCTTATTCAATTCTAAAGTTTACTGCTTTAAAAAGATAGTTCTTATAAACACGATTTCTAAAAGAAAAACACAACTTTTTTTCTTTATCAAGATAATTTTTTAGAATATTTAAAAGTTATTAACATTGTGCTGTTAAAGGTTTACCCTGTATATAAATAAGCTAAGGAAAAAAATGTTTTGATAAAAAAAAAAAAACAATTTTGTTGATAACATATTATTTATAGTTTTGGCGTTTATAAGGAATGTCAATTATATATATATATTTTTTTCATTTTAATTAAAAACCTAACTAAATGCAAAAAATAATAAAACACAAAAAAAAAATCAATTTTGGCAACTTGCACCTTGATTATAAAAATGATAATAAAAAGTTAATACAGTAGAACCTCCATGAGAGGACACCCGCGCTAGAGGACCCCTCTCTACAAAGGATAGTTTTCATTTGCAAAGTTAGCACATTTACTATTTAGTAACTCTCCAGTAAGAGGACACCTCTCTCTAAAAAAGACAGTTTTCATTTTCAAAATTACCATTTTAACAATTTAGTAACTCTCCAGTAAGAGGACATCTCTCCCTAAAGGACACTTTGGCTCTGCAATTAGGTGTTCTTTACAGGGAGGTTCTACTGTAATAAGGAAAAAAAAGAGTGGGGAGAAAAAGGAAGTTCTAACTGCCATTTATATATACAACTAAATAGATCTTCACAAAGAAATGAATAAACTAAAAATAATACTAATTGAAACACACTAAATCAAAGAAGAAGCATTAAATATTTAGAACCAGATATACATCTCTCTTCAATTAGTTAAAAAAAACCATTGTTTCCCAGATTAAAAAAAAAATTAAAATGTAAATGATTGTATTTAAATAATATGATAAGAAGGAATGGTAAGGATTCTCTGAACAAACAGACAAATAAAAAAAAAAGTTGATAAAAATTGGAATTTCACAAATGCATTGTGTTCTTTGAACGATCAAAACCTATACAAGGGCTGTAGAGATTGGCAACACTATAAAAAAACAACAAGGTAAACAACAACAAATAAACAAAAAGGGATTTTTTTTTTTTAAGCTACAAAGTGATATAAGCGTATTTCATATTTATATGTATATAGATAAGGATGTAAGGGAAATGCAACTTGAAAGAGATGTGTCAAGCATGAACAAAGAGCAAGCTAGTAGTATGTGATATAAATAGGAAGAGATAAAAAATAAAAAGTTACAAAAAGTTGAGAGAGAGGCTGTCTCTCACTTGCCATCAGGAAGGATCTGTCGAGAGGCCCCGTAAGGCCTCATGCCAGCTTGAGAAGCCCCCTTATTGGTGCCTGCTTGGAGGCCGATGATGCTCTTGCTTTGGTTCAGCACCTTCTGGTCAAAGGTGCGAGGGTTTTCCTTGGCCACTTGGACTCCAATGGTGGGGCCGTCAAACCCTTTCTTTTTGGCCTGCACCAGTTACTTTATTGGAAAGAGGAACTCTTCTTTTTTTTTTAAGAGACATTCCTTCCTTAAATATAGAATTTTGTGGAAGAATGTGGAAATAAACTTCTAGGGTAAAGTACTGTAAGATAAACCACTATGACGTTGATATAATAGCTTCAAAACTATGCTAGTCTGAGGTTTTGGCTTGAGATACACTATCAGTGTGATAAGAAAAAATATTTTTAAAAATAATAATAATTTGGAACACAGACCGAGAATAATAATTTTAAAAAAAGTGCGATAGGTATTTAAAGAGTATTTCAACAAAATTTTATATTATGTAAAAAAAAAGCAAAAGTAGAACAAATATTTCTGAAAAAAAAAAAAAAAGAAAGAAATTGAAAGACAACTCCAGTGACCAAGCAGAGCTTATATGTGCAACTTATTTCTACATATGTAGATGTGTGATGAAATTTCAACAGCCCCTCCAACCATTAGTATCATAGCTATATATCACATGTACTTGGTACCCTTCAAAGCTGCTTCTCCAGTCAAGAACCTCTCCTCAAGAGCATTGCTAAGTCTGTAAACCGACTCCCAGCCAACAGCTCAGTCACAGTGCAATGGCTTCCAGCTCACATTGGAATTCCTGGTAATGAGCTGGCAGACTCTCTGGCAAAGGCTGGAGCTCTTGGCCTACCTGAAGCAAGAGAATCTACTACCCAACTAGACGAAAGAGACCTCCGTACCATCAAAACCCAATGCCTGCAGGAATGGAAATCTGATGCTGCACATGACTGGTACAGAGCAGGAGGGACAAGCACCGGTTCTGTCCTCCCAAGAGAACAACAGTCTCTGATTTCCAGACTTAAGTCTGGTCATGTACGGACAATGACTTTCCAGAATGGTTGCAGGGTTTTCCCACTATGTACTAAGTGCAATTCTCAACCTGCAACCCCAAACCACATTATTGACTGTATTGGCTCATCCATTGATGAGCTCTACTCTTCCCCGGCAGACACCATAAAAAATCTCAAGCTTTACAAGCTTGATACCTTAGTGTGATTGAGTGGAGATAAGAAAGAAGAAGAGACATGTACTTGGACAACATGTTTAAAATAAAAAAAAGCACCACATTGTACAATTGGTTTAAGTTTAAAAAGAAAAATATGTGCCTTAAGGAGGTGGAAAGTCATTTTTTTTTTAAGGAGACAGAGGTAATTTTTTTCACACTTGGTTATCTAGTGTGTCTTCAATAAAGGTCACAGTGTATCAAATATATTTGAGTTATTGTCTAAATCCCAATATACAATACATAGTAAAAGGTGCAATTTCCTTAAGTTATGTCTGTGAGTGTATAATGTGTTGATCATTAGATATTTATCAGCACAAAGATTAGTACTCCTCAAGCTTGGTATCCAACCCCCAACAAGTAGAGACAGAGAGAGAGGGATTACTTACCAGCCCTCCCAGTGCATGGATACAATTGACAACCTGTACAAACACACAGAGTTAACATCACAATATATATACAACATGGTTGTTCTCACCGTATAGAGGTTCTTCTTCTCAAAGAGGTCATTCACCTGGAAGAGGTCGTGGGATTTTAAACCATAGGCGACACATCCTTTTAGAAAGAGCTCCAGGTTTTCCCTCTGGTGACAACAGAGAAAATTAGAGGTGAAGAATGCTGTTAACTAACAAACAAACTGAGGAAGATAAATGTAAATCAATAAACACAAGGTAATAAGACCAAATCCAAATAAATAAATAGTTTGTGACGTTTAGGTTACAACGCTGTTACTGAAACGTCACACACTATTTATTTATTTGGATTTGGTCTTATTACCTTGTGTTTATAATCTATAATCCAAATTGTGCCTTATCATAAATCAATAATTCTATTTAAAACACAACAACTTAATGATTTGTTCCTTTATATTTCAATACAACTGGTCACGAGCCTTATTATGGCCGTAAAGAAAAACCATTTGGCTTGAAAGCTTACCTAATTATATTGAAATAAAGAAACATATTGTTTATTTATTGTGTTTTTAAAAAGATATAGCGCTAGTTTGACTGTCATGAGAGAGAGTCTACAAAACTGATGTGTCTGGAGAGTGTTGGAGTTTGGATAAGGTGGGATTGAGTTATATTGGATATACATGATTATTTTAGATTATGAAATAATTGCAAAGGATTTAGAACAAGCATGTCAAACTCGCGGCCCGCGGGCCTCATGCAGCCCACAACGAATAAATTTGCGGCCCACCACAAAATATATTTTAATAAATTTTTTTTTTTAATTTAAAAACATTAATAATAAAAATTTGTAGCCTAATTTTTAAAAATTGTAATTATAATTTTAATTGTAAATATTAACTTTACTTTCTTTTTTCTTATTAGTATTTTTTAAAAAGAAACCTACATAAATGTGTTACTATAAATATTTAATTACTTGTTTTCTTTTTTTGCGGCCCACATAATCTTATTACTTTTTTATTTGGCCCGTGTTAGGATTTGAGTTTGACATGCTTGATTTAAAACGATATATCAATCGAAATAATTGCAAAAAGTTTCTTTATTCAATAAAAATGGCAAGCTTTCAAGCGTTAGCTCATCACAGGTCAATTGTTTATTTGACAGGATTAGTTGATAGCTTGAATGAAGAGAGATGTTCCAATATGAGGTACAATCAGACTCTGTACATATGCTTTTTCCCCCACAAAGTATGTCAACTCCAGTGAAAGAAGCGAGGAAAAGACTCAGTGTAAAAGGAGTGGTGAAGTGAAATACTTGAATCAAGTGGCTGGCAGTACGGGGCCACCACTTGAGGGACAAGGCCCCATTGATGTGCTCGCCGGCAATAAAAACATGGCAGCAATTGGCATGCCTTGCTCCGTACAAAGGAGAGACTCATTTCCTTCCTGACAGCCATTTCTTCCTCCCAACCCACTTTAGCTGGTTCTTTGGGTGATCTGTCTATAAATGATGTTCTACACACACGTGATCACATAAAAGCTTGTAGAGAATGGCTCTCTTCAAATTAAAGATGAAATGCTTTTTTTATTTTAGGAATTTTGCAAGGCAAACACACACATTTTTGTAAACATAGTACTAAATTGCATATGATGATTTTATATAATTTTTCTATATAAAGGTTGCCTCTTCAATCAAAATTGATGGTAAAACTATATCTATACAATAGAAACTTCATGAGAGGACACCTCTCTACAAAGACCAGTTTTAATGACCAAAAAAAAAAATTCTCTTTTTTTTTTTTACCACTTTTACTGTTCTATGGTAAGGAGACACCTCTCCCTAAAGAACACTAGCTCTGCAACTAGATGTCCTTTACATAGAGTTAGTTCTACTGTAATTATATATATTTGATAGCTGGGGGCTTTATAGCTCACACAATGTGTTTTAAAACTTCTCCCAACTGGATGCACAACGTGGTGCACTGAGTGCAAAATGCACGCAGTGATCTTGGTCCTATGATATATACAACTACAGGTCGAGCTGGGATGAGCTAAGGAGGTCTCCCCCAAGTTTCATACCAGTGAGGATGGCAGAAAGCAACCACATGTGCACATAAATCCTTTAAATACAAATTTTGGCTATTTCTTTTTTTTATTATCCCTAGTACATGTGGTACAGGCCATGATAATCATGGTGGGTAAGAAGTTGGCGACTACTTTTACTATAAGTGCACCACATATCTACACATGTGAAAAGCAGTTCGACTTTTGCACTTACAAGTATACCAAAGCCTTGTTTTGCTACTTGCATTCATTGGTGGGGTTGGACTTTTGCAAGAATCGGGGGCCATTGGAGCATTCTTTTTTTAATTAGAAAAAAAGTGCCCAATGCAAAGATTCGATTCCAGGTCGTAGCAGTCAAAACCAACAGTTTAGACCACTCGTTCACTGACCCCCTCCATTTCTTTTTAGAGTCTCCAACCTCCTTGTGGGCAACTCATCTGACAAGTGACTACTTTTATTAGATTTTTAAAAATAACTTGCTCATTCTGATAACCTCAACGATCCCCAGGAGTAGCCATATATTTTGAGACAGCTTCTCAAGGGAGATTCTACTGTGTTTGTAATTTAATACGGACATCCTGTAGTACATTCTTACACAGAGGTCAAACCTCATGCCAACCATTGCAATTGTATATGTTCAAAGTGGAGTTGCATTTTGTATACATAGACAAGGGGTAGACAAGTAATAACTCTAGGCGAGCATCACCACAATTTCTCTCAGCCATCATCTTGAGAAACAATAAATACATAAAACAGTATGTTACCTGTTTAAATGGGGTTGTTGCACCGTTGTTATACTTTTTGACTGATCCAGGTTCTAGGCAGTTAATGAGGCTGCACACACATATCTCATTAGAAGCACCATTTGAATTCCATTATATACAGATGTTAACACATATGGCCCAAATTGATATAAATAGAAACAATGTTTAACATCTCAACTGCAACTATCATCATAACAAATGAACAAAGTACATTTAAATCTATTTACTTCAGCACAAAACACCCCAAGGGATAACTCAAGACCCTTGGAATTTGAAACTTTATGATCAGCTGAAGTAAAGAGATTATATACTGTACTAGGTATAGTTAATTGACGACCACATTTCAAAAGGTGATAAGATCAAATCTTGGATTTGGAAAAGAATCTATAATCCAAATTGTACTTAATTATTACAGTAGAACCTCCATAAGAGGACACTAGTGCTAGAAGACACATCTCTTCAAAAGGAAACTTTTCACTTGGGAAATTACCATTTTTACTATTTTGCAACTCTCTGGTAAGAGGACACTTCTCCCTAAAGGATACTTTGGCTCTGTAACTAGGTGTCCCTTACAGGGAGGTTCTACTGTACCACATTGCATGCTACCCCTACCCCCCATTCCATGAGATCAGCTCGAGGAGCATGAACTCATGGAATTAGTGTAATCTTTACACAAGGGGATAAGAAACAACAACAACAACAACATTGCATGCTATTTCTCTAACTAAATATATGCTTCTAGAGGTTATTCCATCGAGATTACTGTCAGAAGTTTGCTGCCTGCCATTCAGAACAGCATAATAAAAAGAAAAGTGCAATAAACAGTATCAGTAATTTACTGTAGAAAAGTTTATTACACTTTTATTATGGTTTCCTGAATGCCACAGTTCAACTTTGTAAAATCTCCATTGAAATGAAGATTTCTTACCATTTGCTAGAAGGGCCTGTCACCTCTTTATTAAGGTAACCTAGCTATTAAGATCTCAGACCTTGTTCTCATGAAAAACTTAATAGAAGGGTTTTTAAATAGTGGTATCTGGTTATAGTTTACTGTGTTGCATATTCAAACAAAATAATTTGGATTATTTATGTAGACAAAAAAAAAAGTTTAAACCAAATAGCCATATACAAACATCTTATAACAACACTCGGGTCTGTTGTTAAAACTATGTGGTTGTTAAAACAATTAGGGCTTCAAACTTGGGACTCTAGAATTATTAGGTAATAACAAGTTGCTGTTATAACGATGTTCCAATGTAGATAAACTAGGAAATACAAGGTAATATAAGATCAAATACAAATTTATAAATGGTCTTTGACATTTTGGTTACAACGCTGTTACCGAAACGTCATATACCATTTATTTATTTAGATTTGGTCTATTATCTTGCGTTTCTAATCAATAATCCAAATTTTACCCTATCATAAACATAGAAAATTTCTTTTTCTACCATTTTCTGGATTAGATTATATTAGTTACCGTCTACACATTGTTTATTTTTGGGGATCTAATACAGTAGAACCTCCATTAGTGGACATTCACGCTAGAGGACACCTCTCTACAAAGGACAGTTTTCATTTGCAAAATGACCATTTTTTACTATTTAGCAACTCTCTGGTAAGAAGACACTTCCCCTAAATTACAATTTTGCTCTGCAACTAGGTGTCCTTTACAGGGAGACTCTACTGTAATAATAAAATCTGTTAATAACAATTCATGCACCATCTTTATTTGACCATTAAAAAAAATGTTGGTATATCGTTGTTATTGTTTCTTATCCCCTTGTGTAAAGATTACACGAATTCCATGAGCTCATGGAATGGGGTATAGGGGTGCAGCTTTCGTTGATCATGGCACCATGATCCAGGCACTCTTTGGTGAAAGTCTGACTTTTAACATGGAATCCTTTGCTGTCAACTCTAACATGAGTACAGAAGCAGCTCCTTTGTATTCCTGGAGTGAGACCCTTGCTGAGGACCATCAACCGGGTCAGTTGAACTCAGGATTTTTAGAGAGAGATAGTGTCCCTCCTGATTACAGCATCAAATCTACCAGAACAAGACTTGATACGATCGTGTAGAGGGTTTACTGTACCTCCCAACAATGTACACTGCACCACAGGCCAGTTACAGAGGGGTAAGCATGGGAGGCCGTGGTATTTAATCCACAATCCTTCTTATAAGAAGAGTACAACTTACATGCAGAGGGCAGTGCCATCTTTCAAAGCATTGGCAAAGTCCAGTTGGTCTTTGAATCCTGATTCAGAGTTTGGGGGCTCCAGTGGCAGCTTGGTGACCTCTCGTACCCAATCCAAGGCTTCCAGGGCCTTGTCAAAGTCAAACTTGGCTTGGGCCTGCAGAACAATATCCCATGAGATATAAAAACAAATGATGGACACTTTAGAATGGATTGGGTGGCTTAGAGGGTAAATAAATAGAAAAAAAACAATGGTTGCCTGTAAAGTCGGTTTTACGGGCGAAGATTTTACGTGACAACGGTAGAATATTTATTGATATGAATATAATTAAATTGCACAATAGGAACAAGGAATTGAATGAAAATAAGAATTGCACAAATTTTAACTATAGAAATATATTTTGTTTACTAAAACATTGTACATGTAAACTTAAACTTAACTAAATACTATTTGAGTGATTTTGTTGAGGATAGGACGATGATAGGAGAAATATGAAATGAAAGGAAGTGTTTCTGCTGTAATGTGTCTTGCGAAAGTCAAGTCGATAGTTGTTCCTTTTAACGTAGTTGACTTAGAAACGTTTGATACACAATCAAGATTATACGTATTTTTCATGAATTTAAGAAACGAGTTGTCAGGCTTTACGTTTTTGTTAAAATCACCACACAGAAGAATCGGTATACTAGAATCAACTTGCACGAACGGTGGCACGTACTGGCTGTTGTGAATGTACGGACCGAGTCCTTGCCATAGTAACATTCCAATATCCTGCATACTAGCTCCTGGATGAATATATACAGCACCGAGTATAAACTTGAAGCTAGTATTAGCGGCGAAGCAAGTAACTTCAGTCATGCACATGTCACCCTTGGTTTTAATGACACGAGTTACGTCTGTAATCGCAACTTGGAACACTTCCGCCGTAGATGTCGATGATAATTTACGATAGATCGCCACTCCACCAGCCGCGTTGGTATTTTAAAATCAAAACACTTATTCAGATCGAAGGTTCAAATTTTTGCTAAATAAATTTGAAATTAAATAAAATTTGTAATTGTAAATGATGAAGTTGAAAATTAAAACATTTACTTAAATTAGATGTTAAAATTCTTGCTCAACACAGTTTAAATAAAGTTTTCTTATATCAGCCACTTTTTCTTAATATTTGTAATTTTAAAGAATCAATTCGAAAATCAAAACATTTATTCAGATCGAAGGTTCAAATTTTTGCTAAATAAATTTGAAACTATTTAAAATTTGTAAAATAATAATTAATTAATTAATTAATTTTAAACTAATAATTTACTTAACACTATCAACATTTATCAATAGTATGACATAACCTATAAACTCAGTTTCTCAACTTTTGTGTCAATCTAACAATTAATCAATCAATCATAGTTTACGATAATGAAATATCAGTGTACAATTATTTACCTTTATTGTTGTAGTTCTTGTAAATGACGAATCTAAGCACTCCACATTTTCACTACAGACACAGCTGACGATACTTTAACCACACGTGTGAACTTGTATTATGACGCTTTCTTGTTTTTCCAACGCCAAGAACGTTCGAGAAAGACAAAGACAGAGACAAGCATGCGCCGATTCAATGCGCCTAATTCTCTAGCGCTGCGCGCGCAGCACTCTCGTTCGATGACTCATCGTAACGTTACCGGGCGTTACACTTTTTCATAAGTGACTCCCAGCCGCAACCTAATTTAAGACGTTGTCACGTCAAAAAAACACAATTGAATGATAATATTTACATATACGGTCCAAACTTTCTTGGAGATGCTCCAATTTTTATCTAAGATGATAGAAAAAGGTAGCACATTTCCAACATGGGTTCATTGCAATTATTTTTGACATTTTGTTATTATAGTCATATTTGATTTTAAAAATAATAAATGGTTCCACACACAAATCAAAATTGAAGCCTCGTCTGAGACATCCTTTATGCAAAAAAAAAAAAGAGCTTAGTACTTTGCAAGGGGACTTACTCTTCATCCCATTACAGGGAGGAGGGTATCTCTATTGAATCTCCAAGTCTATTTACATACTATGTTTGAAAGTATAAAACATGGTACATTCTTTTGATCTGCATCACCTGCACTTCTCGTATGGCTCTTGTTTACTTGTTATATACTACTTGTGTTCATCTTTCCATCTGATACATATGTAAATATGTGTTGATTTTATATAAGCAACATTTAGAACATTTAAAAATTATTATGCCTAGTACACACACATGTGGTACAGGCCATGATAATCATGGTTAAAGTTAAGAGGCACAAAATTAGGATTTATGGATAAGAATCACAAGGTAACAAGACCAAATAGGGAAATTAGATATGATGTGAACCATGTTTCTGTTGTAAAAAAAAGGCAGTTAAAGCTCCACAGTATAACCAACCAAAACCTTCTCAAAGTAGCTGAAGCATACTGTGTGTGAGAGATGGTAACTTAACACCACAGGCCAATTATAGAAGTGAGAGATGCCCATAGGATTGAAAGTTGTTTACATAGTGTCTGTACTCAAACATCCTTTTTCCTACCCTCCCCCCATGGGAACCTGGAGATGGAGAGCAGAGTTATTTTTTTTTTTTTAATAGCATAGAATTGATCAAAGTTCCAAGTCAACTTGGTTTTGGATCAGGAGCCCTAACAGGGTACTATCAGCCAGACCAACTGAGCCCAGGTTTTTTTAGCAAGCTTGTTACTGCTCCCCTTTCTCCTTTTTCATCCGGGCTTGGGACCGGCAAAGGCGGAGTTCCTTGACAAGGTAGAACTAGGGAATACCTAATGGGGGAATTTCCTTCTCATTGTTTCCTACCATTTGTGTTAAAGCAACAAGTGTTTGGCTTCTAGCCAGAACATCTTGAAGCTGTTGCTGGCTTCCTGCCAACATCCCCTTGGATCTCTCTCTCCTCTTTTTTATTAATAACAATACATCATAATTAATAACTGGGTGATAGAGATAACTTTTTCTTTGAACAAGATAAAAGATTTAAATCACAGCCAAAAATACAAAATGGTAAACCGGGGTCAAAAGTTTTGATACCAGCAGTGCTAGTGTTATCATGATGACGTATTTAAGATCACACGAATTGACATATACCATACTTTGATGAAGAGTTTAATGGAAGCTCCTTTTTTGACTTGAGTCTTGAAAAAATTATGCTAATTATCTGAAAATTTCAATTAAACGAAGTAGCAAATATGCTAATTGGAACCGAACTATTAATAATAATTATCCCCAAATATGTGAATTTATCACCATGCAAGCTAATCTGCTTCTATTGTATATCTGATTCTGATTTGTGTCCTTTCATTTGAGTGATAGATTTGTGAACAAAATGAATTCTCTAAGGTAACAAGATTAAATCCTAATTTATTAATTGTGAATTGGTCTTATTATCTTATGTTTCTAATCTATAATTCAAATTGTTATCATAACAAAAAGAATTCTCAAGAACTAATAGACAGTCCTAAGTTGACAAACATATCATAACCAACTGTAAACTTCCTTGCCACTGAAAATTACTTTTAAAGAAATAGAGACAGTAGCCTAAATAACAATAAACTGGAGGATCCCACCTAAGCACAGATGGTACAATGGAGTGGACCCAAAAGGAGCTCTGAACCTCAGACAGCATCAAACAACACTAAAAAGATTTAGAACAGGCCATCTCAAGCCATTGAAGATAGAATATAACAACAAAATCTACCCCACTTGCCC
>CP092879.1:66272932-66292776 GCA_030710605.1 Cordylochernes scorpioides
GAGGCGAATAAAAGCTGAGCCTCAAAAAAAAAAAAAAGCTGCCTCAATCAACAAATGAGCCCACACATCTAGGGCTACAAGAGGGGGAACTTTAGGATTATATATATACATATTAGCAAGCAACAAGGATGGAGATAAAAATGCAGTTTTGCTAGGAGAGAAATAGCATAGCTGAAAATGAAGAGCTATGAAAGAATATTAAATGTATTAGTTGACCATGTCTCTTGAAACATGTCAATATACATAGTTGAATCTTCCCGCACACTTATATGTAAATTATATATGCACTATATGCAAATATGTGTTTAAGGCAATAATCTGCTGCAGGTGCAGATAGATTGAAAATGTGTATTGTATTCATTCAATATTTAATTCTTGAAAATTGCATAGGAATTTTTTAAAAATCTTTTTTATAATTATTTTTTATATAATATAACAACTACAAAAAAAGTGTATATATATATTTTTTTTTTCTTTTTTAAGAGTGAAATTTAATAATAAGGCAATTTAAAAAAAAAAAGAAGTTTTTTTCCCTCAGTTTTGTATAGTGTATTTTAGTAAAATATATATATAATTGGTGAGTGTATTAAAAAACAAAACAAAAAAAATGTAAAGGCCAAATGATAAAAAAAAATAATAATAATAATAATAATTAGCGCAAAAAATAAAATATTTAGGTAATAAATTTTAAAAACCAATAAAGCAATAAAAAGAAATTGTAATATATAAGGGTTATATAAAATTTTTTTGGAAACGTGTGTGTGGAACAGGCTTTTTAGAGATTATATATATATGGGGGGAATGTGGATCTGTGGGGAAGTAAGGATGGAATAAGATTAAACAGGATCAGTGGTAAAAAAAGGAGAAAATTGGGTAGAAGACCTCTGTTCTCTCTCTCTCTTGTTGAAGTCATCAGTAAAAAAAAAACATAATTGTGGATAGCACACATATTCAGGAGGAAACAGATTGATGAAAGTAAACTGAATGGAAAGAGAATGGTAAGAAGATGAATTGTTGGAATGGGAAGAACTATGAAGAAATAAAGGGAAGAGATCAAGATAGGGAAGCATGGGCTACAGGAACTGTTCAAGAGCAAAAAAAATGAAATTACAAGAGAAGGAATTGCCAGATAACATCTTGAAGAAGGAATCAATCAAAGTCTACATCACTGTAAACTTCTTCAATAAAATAAAATGCTAAAGTTGTAGAGATAACCATTATCATCTAACACATTAGATGCTCAACAAAACTTCTATTAAACCATATCAGCAATGAATTGGATGAGTTAATTCTTATAATCTCTTAGTTAACTTATTTTGTATCTAAATTGAGAAAGATATATAAAACACAAGAGCTATGTTCTGTCTTTGAAAAATAAATAAAAGAAGAAAAGTCGAAATGTCAAAATTAAAATCCCTTCAGAAATAAAATTGAAAACAATATTCCTTCTATTAATTTTTTTTTTAAATAAAAGAAAGATTATGGTAAAAAAAAATAATGGTTTCTGCATCATTTTATATACAAGTTATTTTGAACATCAGATTGGTATTTAAATATTTATGCAAATAAGTTAGGGAATAGAGAAAAATCTAATTTACAAATATTCTGTGATAATTCTATAAAAATAATAAATAAAAACTGGCAACACCGAATGATTTCAAACAACAAAAGGTTTGGAATGCATAGCACACATATTTTGTAATGGCAATTTTTTTTTTTTGCAAAAATAGAATGAATTTATTTGTAAAATTGTGCAGGCATAGATATTATTTTCCCAAATAGATAACATTTTATATATAAATATAGCGCAAAAAACATGTAATATCCATTTTTTTTATAAATTTGATTTTTTTTATAACAACCATATATAACATTGGAGAATATTTTGTTTATATTTTTCAACCATTTTCATATAACAACTAGATATAGTTTTTTTTATTAATTGAAGAAAAAAAAAAGATCAACAAGCTGGCATTTAAGGAATGTATATATCTTGCATAGTTGAAATTATTTGTTTTAAATTTTTTTTAATTAAAAAAAATAAGTTCAATTCAATAGACATATAAACAGTAGAACCTCCATGCAAAGGATACCTCTCTACAAAGGACAGTTTTCAACACAAAAATAACCATTTTTACTAATTAGTAACTCTCTGGTAAAATAACACCTCATTCTAAAGGACACTTTGACTTTGCAACTAGGTGTTGACCTTAACAGAGAGGTTCTACTGTATATATCTTAGCCTTTTGTTAATAAAAAAAAAAATTTCAAAAAAGATATGAACAGCTTTTTGTGCGAAAGGCATAAGGGAAAAGATAAGCAAAAATCATTCCCAATCAAAATGATTATCTCTTAGGAAGGAATGTTAACTGTATAACAAATATATATAATGATGTATGAACAATTCCAAGATATTCTCATTTTTTAAAATTAACACAATTCTTTACAGCTGATCTATTCATTTTTCTATCAAAGAATGACCCTTCTCCCCATTACAAAAAAAAAAAAAGGAGGATAAGAGTAAAAGCAATCATAGATAGCTGCTAAAGACATTTAGGTAAAAGAGCTGAATAACATGGGTTACCTACATATGACAATGGAATGATGATAACATAGGATATAAGTAAAGAGAGGGTTGGAAAGGACTTGCTGTAATGAATTTAAATCTTTAAAAAGACTAAAGGATACAGAAATAAGAGTAAAAATTGCATTGAAATATATTTCAGATATCACACACACAAAGCTCTAAAGAAGAGGTTTATAGAATTAGTAAAGGAATGAGAGTTTGCCACCACATTTCTACATCATTCAACAAAGCCCTCATAATTTCAAACTGGAGTAAACTAACTTTACCAGAAACATTCTGTTATCTTCATTATTTAGGTGGATATTTGCCGGGAAAGGTTACAACAACAACAACAAAAAATAATAATAACTCCAATTTATCATCACAAGGTAATAAGACCAAATCCAAATAAAAAATATAGTGTGCAACATTTCAATGTATTTATTTGGATTTTGTCTTATTGTCTTCTAATCTATAATCCAAATAATAATACCTTATCCATCCAATTTATCATTAAAATTATAGATTATGGCACAATTTTTGGATTATAGATTATAAACACAAGGTAATAAGACCAAATCCAAATAAATAAATAGTGTGTGACTTTTCGGTAACAGCGCTATCTGTTATCTTGTTTACACACTTGATAACAGTAGCTATTTAAAACATGCTGTGGTAAAATTTCTCATTCAGTACTTTTGTCTGAAGATGGTAACAATGCTGTTACCGAAACGTCACACACTATTTATTTATTTGGATTTGGTCTTATTACCTTGTATTACAATTATAATTAAACAAATGGAAAATTCTCCACAAATTCTTTATAAACAAAAGAGTCTTCCATTAAAATTAAAACTATGTATCTAAAAAGGCATCTCTTCTTTTAATTATGAATCAGAAAATAATGCACTATTTTTAGCACTACAGTAAGTAATAAAAACTTTACTAGTGGTGTGATAAAGGCCAATTGTAGTAGCCTATTGTATAGACAAAGTGAAATAGAAGAGGCTCAATAGTGAAGGGACCAATATTATTGCCATAGTTCAAGCTATTGCAGGAGTCCATCATCCCATCTGAATGTGACAGGAACCAGAGATAGAATATATCAAAAACCTAGACAGATATTTTGGAATTTATACTGATAACTTCAATGCTTTCTTCTCTACGACTGTTTTCATACCTTAATTTTATTCTTTAATTAGAGAACCGATATTTCTATTTTCTTTCAATTAAAAAAAGTCACAAATTTAAATTTTAGTCTATCCTTATTTTTACGAGAGAACGAAGGATGACCATTGTCCAAAAATTGTTTAAAAGTGAGGACACTGCTGGTGTCTCACCTGGAGGTTCATCAGAGATTAGATTAGTAGATTAAGTCTTTTTCTCTTTTTGGAATTCCACAAGTGTGGTCACTAACCAGACAAGTCCATTATGGGAAGTTTTTTTTACTCTTATTATTTTTAAAAAAATTATAAAATCTTTCCAGTATAAATTATTTTACTTTAAAAAGGTATATACAGTAAAACTCCAATATAGCAAACCCCAATGGGACTGAACCTGTGGTTTCACTATAGAGTCATGGTTCATTATAACTATAGAGTTTACTGTATTATAAAATAAAAATGGGGATTATTTTAGGTTTGTTATAAGGGATGGTTCGTTAAATCCCCGATTTGTTTTATCAGGGTTTTACTGTATATATATAGTCTGTAATTTATACCAAAGTATATTTGAAAAATGAGAAAAGTACAAAAAGATGTTTTAAAGCATTGCAAAAAAAAAAGAGTCAACAATATGGCACACATTTACATACACACACATGGAGAGTGAAGCAAGGAATATGCAACAAGATGTATATAAGCTACGTTGCACAATAATGCAAGATGGGGACTAGATCCCTGGAAATGATAAAAAACCCTGTATGCATGTAGCTTCAAAGTTTTCTTCTATATATTGAATAGTCATGATTTTACACTATTGCGCTCTTTAAAACAAGTTATAGATCAAATTTCCACACATTGTAAAACCTCCCTTTAAATTTATTTAAAAGACAAGTTTTGAAGTTGGAAGTTAATTGGAAAAAAATATTGCTACATCAACACTAATAATTTATTTAATGGAGAGTGACAGTGAGCCACTGAAATGTCAAGAATTAAATAGATATTGGTTAAAAGGTATCAATATTGTTCATAGATGGAATTGTAGGGCTGTCAAAGAGAATGGGATACTTGAAAACAACAACAAAAGTCTATGTACAGTAAAAACTCCATGAGAGGATACTCATGCTAGAGGACACCTCTCTATAAAGGACAGATTTTATTGCCAAAATTACCATTTTTATTTTAAAGAAACAAGACCTAATCCAAATAATTTATTAGTGTGTGACGTTTCGGCAACAACATTGTCACCATCATCAGACAAAAAATTTTTATTTTTGTCTGATGATGGTGACAATGTTGTTGCCAAAACGTCACACACTAATAAATTATTTGGATTAGGTCTTGTTTTCTTTTATTATAATCTATAATCCAAATTGTGCTTTATCATCATTACCATTTTTATTATTTACCAACTTTTCTGTAAGAAGACTCACCATAAAAGAGAAAACTTTAGCTCTGCAACTAGATGTCCTTTACAGAGAGATAGTTATACTGTATTTAGTGAACTGAGATAATTTTTTTTTTTTTCAAATAGCAAAGTTTCTTGTTTGTCTTTCAAATATTTTTTTTACAGTATAGCATTGTGCTTCCTCTATTTTTATTGGGAGATTAAATGATTGACATTGTGTTTTAACAGAGTACTGGATTGAATGGTCTTTGTAAAAATTTGAATTCAAATGGTGAGAATGCATTCGTTTTTCTGGTCTACAATCTTATATATTTGGTTTTAACCCCCTTTAGATTCCAAAAAAAGATTAAAATTGATGGAATCGTTAGGTTGAACATTAAGATAAAATGGTGGCTGTAAACTTATTCAATATTATGATAGTGTATAAGATGATTTCCATTAAAAGAGGTATAGAAATTAATCAACATTTGAAAAAATGTATGTACTTAATATTTAAAATATGGCAGGGGATCAAATACATTATTATTTGTATCAGTCAAACAACTGTAATTAAATTGAAAAAATTTGAATCAAAACAACTCTTAAATGCTGAATTTTTGTAATTTTTTTCTGAATTGGAAAAAGCATGATTGTGCACATATTGCACATCTCTCAGCATCTATGCAACGTAAAAAAAAAAAAAAAATCAAAACAAAGCAAGAAAAAGGAAATTTGATGATGCATATAAAATAGTACCTGTATAGCATTCAAGCTAAAGAATACAAAATCCATAGCCTCAAAGAACAAACAATATAAAGGGAGGGGGAAAAAAAAGTGCCACAATATTTCATAAACAATACAAGGCCATCCTTAAGTACAATTAAAAATTCCAACCTAGGCAAACTCTTAGATGAGAAAAAATAAATCATTGTGTGTATACCCAATCAAATAATTATATAAAAACATCTTTAAAACATTACTATTAAAAAAAAACTAACTACGGTAAAAAACATTTTTAAGAATGTGGAAAATATTTTAGCCTTTAATGTCAAAGGTTGTGGGAAAAACAAACAAAAGTATCAATGACAACCATTGATACATACCATTCTATAAAGCTTACAAAGAGCTATGAAAACATACAAATATAGGGTTTAAAAGAGAAAGTCTTACATTTAAAAAGCTTTTTAAATGTTTTAGTGCACCTTGTAAAATTAAAACTACTACAGTGGAACCTCTTTACAACCATAGCTTGGTTATAACATCATAATTCTAAGGTCCCATTTAACCATGGGTATATAACAAACATGGTATAGCAACAGCATAGATTCTTGGACCTAAGTGATGTTGGTATAGCAAGGTGCAACAGTAGATAATAAAATTTAGATCTTTTCTCTTAAAAAAAAAAAACAACCTATTTTTAATGATTTCCAAAATTTCAGTGTTATTCTGCAGATAATGGCTGCATGTATTAGCAACTCTTGAATTCATCCCAAGATTCCGATAGTTCAATTTAAAAACAATACATTGTAAATATTTAAAAGGCTTGAAAAAAAAAAAGGCCAAATAAAAATTTACAAAGAGAACTGTGTGGCATTTTTATAGGAGGATTTTCATAGCAATTGTTGATAATATTAAGAAAAAAGTTTAAGAAAATTTGCATAATGGCCACAGTATTATATGTGCATATTGCTGGCGTGACCATTCAGTCACTTTTCATTTATCCAACTTCTCTTCAAATTCTTTAAACATTTTTATGAAAAAGAAAAATTCACAGGTTCTTCATTAGGATTTTGGTTTGCAATTTAAATTTGTGGGACTTTTTGACTGTAACTGTCAATCTAATCGCTTAACTCAAATTATAAGTTTTAGGTAGACCAGTGATTTTTGGTTAGTGAAATCTTACTGGGGTATTGAGCAAATAATTTGATTCTAAGAGTTTTTTTTTTTTTTTTTTAAAGCTAATGATTGAGAGTCATATGGTGGCAACAAAGTACTTGACTCTCTGAATCTGACCAAGCTCTGAAATCAATCAATAGAGTTTCTCCCTGTTATAACATAAGCTCATAAATTTCAAGGCAACAAAAGATATAGAAATCAGTGGGGCACACTAGTAGAGCTACTTTTCACAGACCCTATGATGGAAACCCCCACTACTTAACCACTTCACAAAGTCAATTTAGAGACCAAATTGTGCACACACATTAAAACATTTATCTTTTTAATAACTCCCTGATTACAATTCTAGTATGCTATCTAATAAAAAATAACAGAAATCTTATTTAAAACCAGAAATTTCTGTTCCATTGCCCTTGTCTTAAAAGAAGAATAGATTATATTTGAATTTTAGATTTTGTTGCCTTGAGAAATTTTGTATCGGAATTATGTGACCTATTATATATAAGCTCATTAAACAATACAATAAAAGGAAGTCACAATCCTAACCACCCACCAACTTCTACAACAACCTAGATGTGGAATGTAAATAAAATGTGCATACATCACATTTGTGTGTAGAATTCACTTTTTCTTTAAAATGGTTGAATCATTTTTTTTTTAATTTGATCCACAAGAATATTGATAGCGACAAAAAAAAAAAAAATTGATAATTTTAAAACCAAATTTTAGTTATACGTCTATCCCCCGATTTACATGGTACTTGTTTTACACGTTTTTGCTTTTACACGGTTTTCCAAATAAGTTTTTTTTTTGTTTTTAACGCACTATACTAAATGCTACTGTGATTGAACACATGTGCTGTGTACACATCTCACAAGGAATCCCGAGCTTATGTGCTGACTACATATTTTAACCTGTCAATGCATTTTATTTTTATTTCTGTGTACACCTATCCCCCGATTTACACGTTTTTCTCAGGAACGTATCTACCGTGTAAATCGGGGGATAGGTGTATTTATAAATATTTAGCCTCCTCAACTCTATATATAAAGTAGAACAACCTCCATGAGAGGACACCTCTATACAAAGTTATCATTGTCAAAATGATCAATTTTTAGCTGCTCTCTGGTAAGAAGAAACTTCTCTACAAATAACACTCAACACAACTAGGTGTTGTACTTTACAGTAGTTCTACTGTATATTTTAAAAATAAAAAGTTGAAAGAAATATAAGTCAAATTTTCTTCCTTATAAAAAAGAAAGAAAGTTGTTCTTTAAGTGATCCTCCTTATTGAGCAGGTAAGGTGTATTGGCAGTGTTGATTTCAATAACAAATTCTATTTTGCATCCAGATAACTCTTGATGATGTACTTCTTAAATCCCTACCTAATTAATTATATAAAGGTCGACTCTACCATCAAAATAGATGCTGAAGCTAATCACCATTTATTGAACATCTCTGAAAACTGGCGGACTTGGGTTGGTGCTTGTAATGCTGGTAGGTAGTGTTGTGGCTTGGCCACTACCGATCCAAATCTACCAGTTTGCTGACACAGTCAATAGATGCTGTTTCAACGTATTTTGTTAGGAGAAGCAAAATTTCTATCTTTATAGATCAATTTCATTTTGGAAAAATTTGTATTTTATATATTATTATTATCTTGTGTGTTGATTTTTTTCATTTTAAGAGTAAAACACTTTTGATTCAGTTATTGCATTGTAATTCCATAATTTTCCATTGAAAAAAATCACTCCATTCATTAAGGTCTTAAAACCTTAATCCATATTAAAGGAGTACCTTAATAAAGGAATTTTAACAATCAACTACTTTATTCTTCTTTTAAATTTAGATCTTGTTCAAATCTAAAGTTTACTCTTTTAAAAAGATAGTTCTTTTAAACACGATTTCTAAAAAAAAAAAAAAACTTTTTTCTTTATGAAGAGAAAATTTTTAGAATATTTAAAAGTTATTAACATTGTGCTGTTAAAGGTTTACCCTGTATATAAATAAGCTGAGAAAAAATTGTTTCGATAAAAAAAAAAACAATTTTGTTGATAACATATTATTTATAGTTTTGGCGTTTATAAGGAATGTCAATTATATATATTTTTTTCATTTTAACTAAAACCTAACTAAATGCAAAAAAAATCAAAACACACAAAAAAAATCAATTTTGGCAACTTGCACCTTGATTATAATAATGATAATAACAAGATAATACAGTAGAACCTCCATGTGAGGACACCCGCGCTAGAGGACCCCTCTCTACAAAGGATAGTTTTCATTTGCAAAATTACCATTTTAACAATTTAGTAACTCTTTGGTAGGAGGACACCTCTCCCTAAAGGACACTTTGGCTCTGCAATTAGGTGTTCTTTACAGGGAGGTTCGACTGTAATAAGGAAAAAAAAGAGTGGGGAGAAAAAGGAAGTTCTAACTGCCATTTATATATACAACTAAATAGATCTTCACAAAGAAATGAGTAAACTAAAAATAATACTAATTGAAACACACTAAATCAAAGAAGAAGCGCTAAATATTTAGAACCAGATATACATATCTCTTCAATTAGTTAAAAAACCATTGTTTCCCAGATTAAAAAAAAAAACCTAAAAAATTAAAATGTAAATGATTGTATTTAAATAATATGATAAGAAGGAAATGGTAAGGATTCTCTGAACAAACAGACAAATAAAAAAAAAAAAGTTGATAAAAATTGGAATTTCACAAATGCATTGTGTTCTTTGAACGATCAAAACCTATACAAGGGCTGTAGAGATTGGCAACACTATAAAAAACAACAAGGTAAACAACAACAAATAAACAAAAAGGGATTTTTTTTTTTTAAACTACAAAGTGATATAAGCGTATTTCATATTTATATGTATATAGATAAAGATGTAAGGGAAATGCAATTGAAAGAGATGTGTCAAGCATGAACAAAGAGCAAGCTAGTAGTATGTGATATAAATAGGAAGAGATAAAAAATAAAAAGTTGAGAGAGAGGCTGTCTCTCACTTGCCATCAGGAAGGATCTGTCGAGAGGCCCCGTAAGGCCTCATGCCGGCTTGAGAAGCCCCCTTATTGGTGCCTGCTTGGAGGCCGATGATGCTCTTGCTTTGGTTGAGCACCTTCTGGTCAAAGGTGCGAGGGTTTTCCTTGGCCACTTGGACCCCAATGGTGGGGCCGTCAAACCCTTTCTTTTTAGCCTGCACCAGTTACTTTGTTGGTAAGAGGAACTCTTCAATTCTTTTTAGAGGACATTCTTTCTTTAAATACAGACTTTTATGGAAGACTGTGAAAATTAACTTTTATCTATGGTAAAGTACTGTAAGAAGAACATAAATAATTTTGACAACAACATTGCTAACTTAATAATTAAAAATCAACAGAATAGTTGATATTTATTCTGATAGATAGCGCAAGCTATCAGCAACTTTCAGTTGCACGATAAGAAGATGCCTTTTTCTTAATTTATCCACCTTATATATCCCATTACAATTTCCGATTTGTACTATTTTTCATCCCAACAAGTAGAGTGTTACTTACCAGCCCTCCCAGTGCATGGATACAATTGACAACCTGTATACACACAGAGTTAATACCACAATATATATACAACATGGTTGTTCTCACCGTATAGAGGTTCTTCTTCTCAAAGAGGTCATTCACCTGGAAGAGGTCATGGGATTTTAAACCATAGGCCACACATCCTTTTAAAAAGAGCTCCAGGTTTTCTCTCTGGTGACAACAGAGAAAATTAGAGGACAATGAGAAGAATGCTGTTAAATAACAAACACCCTGAGGAAGATAAATGTAAATCAATAATGCACAACAACTTATTGATTTGTTTATTTATATTTCAATACAACTGGTCACAAGCCTTATTATGGCCGTAAAGAAAAACCATTTGGTTCGAAAGCTTACCTAATTATATTGAAATAAAGAAACATACTGTTTATTTATTGTGTTTTTAAAAAGATATAGCGCTAGTTTGACTGCCATGAGAGAGAGTCTACAAAACTGATGTGTCTGGAGAGTGTTGGAGTTTGGATAAGATGGGATTGAGTTATATTGGATATACATGATTATTTTAGATTATGAAATAATTGCAAAGGATTTAGAACAAGCATGTCAAACTCGCGGCCCGCGGGCCTCATGCAGCCCACAACGAATAAATTTGCGGCCCACCAGACAATATATTTTAATAATTTTTTTTTTATAAATTTAAAAACATAATAATAAAAATTTGTAGCCTAATTTTTAAAAATTGTAATTATAATTTTAATTGTAAATATTAACTTTACTTTCTTTTTTCTTATTAGTATTTTTTAAAATAAACCTACATAAATGTTACTATAAAAATTTAATTACTTGTTTTCTTTTTTTGCGGCCCACATAATCTTATTACTTTTTTATTTGGCCCGTGTTAGGATTTGAGTTTGACATGCTTGATTTAAAACGATATATCAATCGAAATAATTGCAAAAAGTTTCTTTATTCAATAAAAACGGCAAGCTTTCAAGCGTTAGCTCATCATCAGGTCAATTGTTTATTTGACAGGATTAGTTGATAGCTTTAATGAGGAGAGATGTTCCAATATGAGGTACAATCAGACTCTGTATATATGCTTTTTCCCCCCACTAAGTATGTCAACTCCAGTGAAAGAAGCAAGGGAAAGACTCAGTGTAAAAGGAGTGGTGAAGTGAAATACTTGAACCAAGTGGTTGGCAGTACGGGGCCACCACTTGAGGGACAAGGCCCCATTGATGTGCTCGCCGGCAATAAAAACAGGGCAGCAATTGGCATGCCTTGCTCCGCACAAAGGAGAGACTCATTTCCTTCCTGACAGCCATTTCTTCCTCCCAACCCACTTTAGCTGGTTCTTTGTATGCTGGGTGATCTATCTATAAATGATGTTCTACACACATGTGATCACATAAAAGCTTGTAGAGAATTGATCTTCAAATTAAAGATGAAATGCTTTTTATTTTAGGTATTTTGCAAGGCAAACACACACATTTTTGTAAACATAGTACTAAATTGCATATGATGATTTTATATAATTTCTTTATATAAAGGTTGCCTCTTCAATCAAAATTGAGGGCAAAACTATATCTATACAATAGAAACTCCATGAGAGGACACCTTTCTACAAAGACAAGTTTTCATGACCAAAAAAAAAAAATAGATTTTTTTTTTTTTTACCAATTTTACTGTTTTATGGTAAGAGCGACCTCTCCCTAAAGAACACTAGCTCTGCAACTAGGTGTCCTTTACATAAGAGTTAGTTCTACTGTAATTATATTTATTTGATAGCTGGGGACATTATAGCTCACACAATGTGTTTTAAAACTTCTCCCTCTCTCCCAACTGGATGCACAACATAGAGTGCACAATGCACGCAGTGATCTTGGTCCTATGATATATACAACTACAGGTTGAGCTAAGGAGGTCTCCCCCAAGTTTCATATCAGTGAGGATGGCAGAAAGCAAGCACATGTGCAAATAAATCCTTTAAATACAAATTTTGGCTATATCTTTTTTATTATTTTTATTATCCCTAGTACATGTGGTACAGGCCATGATAATCATGGTGGGTAAGAAGTTGGCGACTACTTTTACTATAAGTGCATCATATATCTACACATGTGAAAAGCAGTTTGACTTTTGCACTTACAAGTGTACCAAAGCCTTGTTTTGCTACTTGCATTCATTGGTGGGGTTAGACTTTTGCAAGAATCGGGGGCTATTGGAGCATTTTTTTTAATTAGAAAAAAGTGTCCAATGCGAAGATTTGATCCCAGGTCAGAGCAGTCAAAAAACAACAGTTTAGACCACTCGTTCACTGACCCCCTCCATTTCTTTTTAGTTTCCAACCTCTTTGTGGGCAATCCATCTGATGAGTGACTACTTTTATTAAATTTTAAAAATAACTTGCTCATTCTGATAACCTTTCAAAGATCCCCAGGAGAAGCCATATATTTTGAGACAGCTTCTCAAGGGAGATTCTACTGTATTCGTAATTTAATACAGACATTCTGTAGTACATTCTTATTGAAGTCAAACCTCATGCTAATCATTGCCATTGTATATGTTCAAAGTGGAGTTGCATTTTGTATATATAGACAAGGGGTAGGCAAGTAATAACTCTAGGTGAGCATCAACACAATTTCTCTCAGCCTTGAAACAATAAATACATAAAACAGTATGTTACCTGTTTAAATGGGGTTGTTGCACCGTTGTTATACTTTTTGACTGATCCAGGTTCTAGGCAGTTGATGAGGCTGCAAGCACAAATAAATCTCATTAGAGGCACCATTTGAATTCCAAGATATACAGATGTTAAATAGAGACAATGTTTAACATGGCAACTGCAACTATCATCATATCAAATGAACAAAGTACATTTAAATCTATTTACTTCAGCACAAAACACCCCAAGGGATAGCTCAAGACCCTTGGAATTTGAAACTTTATGATCAGCTGAAGTAAAGAGATTGTATACTGTACTAGGTATAGTTAATTGACTACCACATTTCAAAAGGTGATAAGATCAAATCTTGGATTTGGAAAAGAAGGATTTCATCTTATTACCTTATGTTTTTAATCTATAATCCAAATTGTACTTAATTATTACAGTAGAACATACTCCATAAGAGGACACTAGTGCTGGAGGACACCTCTCTTCAAAAGGAAACTTTTCACTTGCAAAATTACCATTTTTACTATTTTGCAACTCTCTGGTAAGAGGACACTTCACCCTAAAGGATACTTTGGCTCTGTAACTAGGTGTCCTTTACATGGAGATTCTACTGTACCACATTTCATGCTATTTCTACAACAAAATATATGCTTCTAGAGGTTTTTCCATCGAGATTTGCTGTCAAAAATTTGCTGCCTGCCATTCAGAACAGCATAATAAAAAGAAAAGTGCAATAGACAGTATCAGTAATTTACTGTATAAAAGTTTATTATGGTGTCCTGAATGCCAGTTCAACTTTGTGAAATCTCCATTGAAATAAAGATTTCTTACCATTTGCTAGAAGGGGCATGTCACCTCTTTATTGACCCGGCATTGCGCGCGCCGGGTGAAAATTACCCATGGCAACATTTGAGTGGAGAATTAACCAATAAAAAAATAAACTGCTGGCGGAGCCGTGGTTTTGTTTAGCTTCCTGACTAATCATCTAGTCTAAAGTTTTGGTTTCACATTTTGACAGCTGCCACTGAAATTCCATCTATTGTCACTATCGGGTAAAAATCATCTGGTGCGCGCATTCACGTAATTTTTTTTGTTGCATTTTTCTTTGGTAACTTTTTTGAGTGAGATAAATAATTCGAATTAATAATTTAAAAATAACTATAATAGGTTGATATATTTGTCAGCCTATAATTCTATATAAAATGGAGGGAAGAAGGTCATATTTATTAGATCAAGAAGAGATTATTGTAGAAGGTGATATTGAAGATCATTTAAGTGAACATTTTTCTGGAAGTGACACTGGAATATATTCAGATATGGGAATTTTGTGGAATAAGAGAATTATCCTACAAACACAGGGAGAGCCTCGAAAACCAAATGGTCCAAAAATTGTCCTTCACAAACAGTAAAGCTGAGAACGCCTAATGTCATTACATATTTACTAGGCTTGAAAGGTAAGCAGCAAAAAATTGAATACACCTTTAGAAGCTCTTTAGAAGAAAATTTTTGAAATGTTTGGCCCGTGAGCTCATCAAAGAGCAACTAAATCAATGAAAAATCATTTTTTCACTGCCTAGAGGACTAAGTAGAAAAAAAAAACTTTTTTACAGATAAGTTGATTGAATTCATAAATGTATACTCTAAATATTTATTTAAATTCATTTTTAGAAGGCACTTCAAGCCAACAAGAAGGTCTGGAACCACAAGATAAAGCTTCCTACCAGATGTAGTGTGTCTCTCCAGTAAGGACTGGAAGACCTCGACTTTGTGCCATAAATATGCAAAGCCATGTTGTAAAGGACATACAATTGCGGTTTCTAATGATTGTATATAGTTTGTTTAAAATATCCTTATGGAATTTTATATATTTAATATTGAGAAGAAGCAATAGTTTCATATTTTATATGCCATTACCAATTTTGAGCATTATTCAAGAATAGTTTTTAAAATGTTTAATTTGTGTTAAGCATATAAATATTTTATTAATAATTACCTTTTTTGAAAATCAAAATGTTGTTACTTTGAAATAGAAAAGGTTTTGTTTTTCCTCAGATAATATTTATGTTCAAATATATAATTATAATATCGGGTATATTTCACCCAGCGCGCACGAGTACATTACATTTTCAGCGCGCGTGCTCGAGGGTTAAGGTAACCTAGCTATTAAGATCTCAGACCTTGTTCTCATGAAAAACTTAATAAAAGAGTTTTTTTAATAGTGGTATCTGGTTATAGTTTACTGTGTTGCATATTCAAACAATATAATTTGGATTATTTATGTGAAAAAAAAAAGTTAAACCAAATAGTCATATATGTACACATCTTATTATAACAACACTTGGGTCTGTTGTTAAAACTATATGGTTGTTAAAACAATTAGGGCTTCAAACTTGGGACACTAGAATTATGAGGTAATAACAAGTTGCTGTTATAACGAGGTTCCAATGTAGATAAACTAGGAAATACAAGGTAATATAAGACCAAATACAAATTTATAAAGGGTCTTTAACATTTTGGTTACAACGCTGTTACCGAAACATCACACACCATTTATTAATTTAGATTTGGTCTTATATTACCTTGTGTTTCTAATCGATAATTGTACCTTATTATAAACATAGAAAACAGCACATCAAGATTAGGATATCTTAACTACACATTGTTTATTTTTGGGGGTCTTATAATAATAATAAAATTTGATGGCACCAAGTCTTTTATATGACCATACAAAAATAACAAATGTTGGTATATCGTATTTAATCCTCAGCTCTTCTCATAAGAAAAGAGTACAACTTACATGCAGAGGGCAGTGCCATCCTTCAAAGCATTGGCAAAGTCCAGTTGGTCTTTGAATCCTGATTCAGAGTTTGGGGGCTCCAGTGGTAGCTTGGTGACCTCTCGTACCCAATCCAAGGCTTCCAGGGCCTTGTCAAAGTCAAACTTGGCTTGAGCCTGCAGAACAACATCCCATGAGATATAATAACATTGATGAACACTTTAGAATGGAATGGGTGGCTTAGAAGGTAAATTAAAAAGAAAATAACCAAATTTGAATGATAATATTTGCATATACGGTCCAAACTTTCTTGGAGATGCTCCAATTTTTATCAAAGAGGATAAAAAAAAAAGGTAGCACATTTCCAACATGGGTTCATTGCAATTATTTTTTACATTTTTTTTATTATAGTCATATTTGATTTTAAAAATAATAAATGGTTCCACAGACAAATCAAAATTGAAGCCTCAGTCTGAGACATCCTATACGCCAAAAAAAAAAAAAGAGCTTAGCACTTTGCAAGGGGACTTACTCTTCATCCCATTACAGGGAGGAGGGTATCTCTATTGAATCCCCAAGTCTATTTACATACTATGTTTGAAAGTATAAAACATGGTACATGCTCTTGGTCTGTATCACCTGCACTTCTCGTATATCTCTTGTATATTTGTTATATACTACTTGTGGTCATCTATCCATCTGATACATATGTAAATATGTGTTGATTTTATATAAGCAACATTTAGAACATTTAAAAATTATTATGCCTAGTACACACACATGTGGTACAGGCCATGATAATCATGGTTAAAGTTAAGAGGCACAAAATTAGGATTTATGGATAAGAATTACAAGGTAACAAGGCCAAATAGGGAAATTAGATATAATGTGAACCATGTTTCTGTTGTAAAAAAAGGGAGTTAAAGCTCCACAGTATAACCAACCAAAACCTTCTCAAAGTAGCTGAAGCATACTGTGTGTGAGAGATGGTAACTTAACACCACGGGCCAATTATAGAAGTGAGAGAAGCCCATAGGATTGAAAGTTGTTTACATAGTGTCTGTACTTAAACATCCTTTTCCTACCCTCCCCCCATGGGAACCTGGAGATGGAGAGCAGAGTTCTTTTTTTTTTAAATAGCATAGAATTGATCAAAGTTCCAAGTCAACTTGGTTTTGGATCAGGAGCCCAAACAGGGTACTATCAGCCAGACCAACTGAGCCCAGGTTTTTTTAGCAAGCTTGTTACTGCTCCCCTTTCTCCTTTTTCATCCGGGCTTGGGACCGGCAAAGGCGGAGTTCCTTGACAAGGTAGAACTAGGGAATACCTAATGGGGGAATTCCCTTCTCATTGTTTCCTACCATTTGTGTTAAAGCAACAAGTGTTTGGCTTCTAGCCAGAACATCTTGAAGCTGCTGCTGGCTTCCTGCCAACATCCCCTTGGACCTCTCTCTCCTCTTTTTTATTAATAACAATACATCATAATTAATAACTGTGTGATAGGGATAACTTTTTCTTTGAACAAGATAAAAGATTTAAATCACAGACAAAAATACAAAATGGTAAACCGGGGTCAAAAGTTTTGATACCAGCAGTGCTAGTGTTATCATGATGACGTATTTAAGATCACACGAATTGACATATACCATACTTTGATGAAGAGTTTAATGGAAGCTCCTTTTTTGGCTCGAGTCTTGAAAAAATTATGCTAATTATCTGAAAATTTCAATTAAACGAAGTAGCAAATATGCTAATTGGAACCAAACTATTAATAATAATTATCCCCAAATATGAATTTATCACCATGCAAGCTAATCTGCTTCTATTGTATATCTGATTCTGATTTGTGTCCTTTCATTTGAGTGATAGATTTGTGAACAAAATGAATTCTCTAAGGTGTAACAAGACTAAATCCTAATTAATAAATTATGCTTGAAGTTTCAGTAACAGTGCTGTTACTGAAACGACAAGCATAATTTATTAATTGTGAATTGGTCTTATTATCTTATGTTTCTAATCTATAATTCAAATTGTTATCTCAAACAAAAATAATTCTCAAGAACTAATAGACAGTCCTAAGTTGACAAACAAGGAACGTGATACTACATAATCAACTCTAAACTTTGAGGTAAATTTAAGCCATCATTTGTATATAGTATAGCACTACTACTCTATTTCCCTGCCAAAGATAAAAATAAAATTACTTTTAAAGAAATAAAGACAGTGGCCAAAACAAAAATAAACAAGAACTGGAGGATCCCACCTAAGCCCAGCTAATACACCATTGAAGAGTGGGCTACCTAGACGGAAGTCTGTACGCCTGTACTATACCGCCATCATGGCTAATCTCGTCAGCCAGGGAACTTGCATTGGAAAAACCACCCCCTAACGGCCCATGCTAGGAGGATTTTGTAACCCGACACTCTTAGTTTCGCCTAACATCCCTCACAAGAAGCCCAGCTAGTACAGTAGAGTGGACCCAGAAAGAGCTCTGAACATCAGAAATAGACAGCATCAAACAAAACTAACAAGATTTAGAACAGGCCATCTCAAGCCATAGAGAATAACAACAATATCTACCCCACTTGCCCAAAATGTAGCTTGGACCCTGCAGCTCCAGAACACATTTTGGCTTGCATTAGATGTACTAAACAGGACTTTTGGGAGAGGTCGCTCTTTATCATCAAACAGCTCGAGGAGCATGAACTCATAGAATTTGTGTAATCTTTACACAAGGGGATAAGAAACAACAACAACAACCTTATTTTCCACATATTTGAAAGAATAAATAAGGGATTGTTAGATGAGAAGGAAGGAGAGAAAAAAAGGAGAGAGTGAGAGTGATCTATTTCTTTTAATTCCCACCGCCAGCAGCAGGAACTGAGAGGGTGTAAAACCTGCTGAGACAAAAGGGCCACTTAGAGCCATCCACTCAACATTTTCTTGTCAGCTATGTTGAGAGGTTCACCCCCTACAACACTTGTAGATTCTGTTTTGGTCAACTCTCTGTGTGGGATGATTCCTTTATTGAAGGACTTCTCTATTAACACAAGGACCAAATAAATAGTGTGTGACATTTTGCTAATTTCATTGTTACCATCATCATTACATTCTGTACTTCAGTCTGAGGATGGTAACAACACTGTCACACACTATTTATATTTATTTGGTCTTATTATACCTTGTATTTCTAATCTATAATCCAAATTGTACATTATCATCCAGACTATTGTAAAGAGAGAAAACATATTTTTACATATGATAGAACATAATTTGGATTATAGTTTATAGCTACAAGAAAATATAACTTAATAAATTAATAGTGTGTGACATTTCAGTAACAGCGTTGTTACCATCTTCAGACAAAGGAATAAATGAGGAAAAATATCACAGCATATTGATAACAGTACTATTTAAGAATATGCTGTGATATTTTTTCTCATTTATTCCTTTGTCTGAAGATGGTAACAACGCTGTTATTGAAACGTCACACACTATTTATTTATTTGTATTTGGTCTCATTACCTTGTGTTTACGGTACTCCAATGATCATCAGAAGATCCTATATTGGACATATGAAAGGAAAGGTAAACAAAGGGAGGAGTGGTTCGATAATCTTATAGTAGAATTGTCTGGGAATATTAGAAGATATGAATAGGTGAAGAAATCATACAATACAGGGTATTCTACAATGGCCGACCTCTGTATCAGAGATATCACTACACTAGGATGATGCATTTGGAATGGGGATGGCAATTTTTTTAAATTACTGATATAAGAGAAAGAAACTATTTAATACCTTTTCACAAGAGATAGGTAACAAGAACTAATCCATATACAGTCAAACTTTTCTA
>CP092879.1:66292876-66312338 GCA_030710605.1 Cordylochernes scorpioides
AAAATGTAGCTTGTTACCTGCAGCTCCAGAACACATTTTGGCTTGCATTAGATGCACTAAACAGGACTTTTGGGAAAGGCCGCTCTTTATCATCAAACAGCTCGAGGAGCATGGACCAATAGAATTTGTGTAATCTTTACACAAGGGGATAAGAAACAACAACAACAACTCTATTTCCCCCATATTTGAAAGAATAAATAAGGGATTGTTAGATGAGAAGGAAGGAGGAGAGAAAAAAGAGGAGAGAGTGATCTATTTCTTTTAATTCCCGCCACCAGCAGCAGGAACTGAGAGGGTGTAAAACCTGCTGAGACAAAAGGGCCACTTAGAGCCATCCACTCAACATTTTCTTGTCAGCTATGTTGAGAGGTTCACCCCTACAACACTTGTAGATTCTGTTTTGGTCAACTCTCTGTGTGGGATTCCCTTATTGAAGGAAACTCCTGACTTCTCTATTAACACAAGGACCAAATCAATAAATAGTGTGTGACATTTCAGTATAATTGCATTGTTACCATCATTACATTCTGTACTTTAATCTGATGATGTTAACAACACTGTCACACACTATATTTATTTGGTCTTATTATACCTTGTATTTCTAATCTATAATCCAAATTGTACATAATCATCCAGTAAAAAGACAACACATATTTTTATATCTGAAAAACTACAAGACCTAATCCAAATAAATTAATAGAGTGTGACGTTAACAACGCTGTTACAGAAACATTACACACTATTAATTTATTTGGATTAGGTCTTATTTTCTTGTAGCTATAATCTTCATCATATATCTGAAAACTTTATATAAGAGAAATACCAAGGCTATTTGAGGAAGAAGCATAAGCACATGCAAAGTATTAAAATTATCTCAATACCATTTTTAGATAGAGGTAAACATGATGAGGTAACAACAAGGTCAAAATTGCAAAGGCAAAATATGCTTTAGGGTGAAATAAACCGAGTTATTGAAAAGATGGCTAAATACAGAACTAAAGGTTGCTTGAATGATTGGCTGGGTCAGTTTTCCTGTCTGGATATAAAGCTTGGACAATAACCAAAAAGAAGTGGGATGGAAAATAAACTCTCTTGATATCTAGCATGCTAGAAAAATCTTCAAGATTATGATAAAGCACAATTTGGATTATAGATTATAATAAAAGAAAATAAGACCTAATCCAAATAATTTATTGGTGTGTGACATTTCGGCAACAGCATTGTCACTATCATCAGACAAAAGAATAAAATGTTTTTTTTTTTGCATTTTATTCTTTTGTCTCATGATTGGTGACAATGTTGTTGCCGAAACGTCACACACTAATAAATTATTTGGATTAGGTCTTATTTTCTTTTATTATCTTCAAGATTAAATGGACAGATACAGGAAACTATGTATTGGAGAGTATAGCCTTCTTATATGAAATAATCAAAGGGAAATTCAAATGGGCAAAACATGGTACTCCAATGATCATCAGGATAGCCTTTATTTGGCATAGTGGAGGGATACGTCTTGAAGAATGAAAGGAAAGGTAGACAAAGGAAGGGTAAGTTTGATAATATAAAAGAAGAATTGTCTGGGAATATTAGAAGATATGAATAGGTGAAGAAAATCATTCAATACAGGGCATTCTACGATGGCCATCCATGGTAATAGAGATAACACTACACTATGATGATGCATTTAGAATGGGGATTGCAATTTTTTTAATAAATAACTATACAGCACAAATAAAAGAAACTCGTCGCCATAAACTTTGATTCCTTCTTCAAGATGATGTCTGGCGATTCCTTCTCTTGTAAATAACACATATATAAGAGAGAGTGAGTGAAAAAAAAAACCTTTTTAATACTTCATTCACACACAAGCTAGATAACAACAACCAATTCATATACAGTCTCAAACCATAAAACAAGGTAATAAGACCAAATCCAATCTATCAATTTTATAGACTTCAATTGGATTTGGTCTTATTACCTTGTTTTATAATCTATAATCCAAATTGTGCCTTATCAGTCTCAAACCATGTTATAACAACATGGGACCAAGATTTTATGTTATTGTCATAACTATATTGGTGTTATAAGTATGATTAAAACAGAACTTAAATATGTGGGAAATTAGAGTTATGATGTTATAAAATAGGTTGTTCTAATCACAGGTTCAATTGCATATAGGTGTGGAACTTCCTATGAAAAATGGACTAAAATAAAACACACGATACTTCCAGTATCTCCCATGTATAAAGAGAAGAATAAACATCAATATTAATTGACCATGTTACAAAGGCCACACCAGGTGGCTGGCTCCCTGGATTCCCAATCTAAACATCTGTCCAATAAGTGAGTGGGTAGCAGCTGTGGCAGAAACCTTTATGTGACTACACACATGGATGGCCTTTTATACTGCATTCAGTTAGTTTGACCTAGGGTGGAGATATTGGTTCATAGAAATACAACACCAGTCAAACCTCTTTGATTCACAATACACCAAGGGATAGGTAGGATTCACATTGGAATTGAAGTCAGTTAAAGTAGATTTTTGGTGGGAATTTTAAAAATGACTTGATTATATAATACACCAAATCCAAATATAGTCAAACCTCTATAGTCAGATATTATTTTTTGCTTTCCAATCAATTTCCATTGAAAAGAAATTTTATGGAAAAATCACAAAATGTACGATTTACATAATTTATTTTTGTGTATAGAAGAAACCATTACATTTCTAAAAGTAGGTTTTTACAACAACAAAAAAAAAAATAATAATAAAGATGGTAGCATGGAAGTAAAAAATGGGAGGTTATGCAAATATGTAACCTATAAAAATCAACAGTTATTTACATATTGTCCATGAGGTGAAGAGTGAGAGAGAACTAAGGGCTCAGTTTGTGTGTCTACAGAATTATATTTCATAGAGGGAAGTAAAATTATAATTGTGAAAAAGGAAGTAAAAACTTTCAAGATCCAAAAACCTATTTTGGCAATGTCATTGTTGACATTACCCTAATGTCACTACATATTTGGAATCTGGATCTTGTTTCCTCCCCTGTCTCCATTGTCGCTCTCTAGTGACCAGATTTAGATCGCAACTCAAAATCCAAATCATCATGCAGGTGGTTGATACTGAAGTTGACCATCATGGAACCCCATCATTCATTTTACCCTGTTCCAAGTAATTCACTTCACCTTTCCCCATCTTTTAATTCCTGACCACACTCTATTATATTTTTGAGAACCAATTCTTTCTTAGTATGTCTATCTCTCTCTTTAAGGAATTTGGAATTCTTCAAGGAATATCCCTTCACTGGATCATCTTCTGTTGATCTTTGTACATGTCCTTCAAACTACCTTTTCTTTTTGGTTAATCAAAATAAATCACAGTAAAAAAATTGTTATACAGCTATCCTGGGGGTTAGTCAAAAATGCACTAAAAATAAGGGTGTTAGCTATATTATGTGTTGAGAATGTATAAAATAAAATTCGGCAACTGGGAGCACAAAAAAAAATTATAACTAGAGAAAGGAGGTTCAGTGCTAAATAGGAGTACAATTTGAAGGGGTAATTTGATTTTAAAAAACAAAAAAATAATAATAAGGATTCTATAAAAATTGAATTTCAGATGAAATTTATTTTAAAATTAAGCAACTTTGTAAAGATAAAAGATGATTATTATATATAGATTTTGTTGGTGTAGAAATCTCTTTACTATACTAATGCATTACAGGTCAGGTGAGGCTGTGTGTGTGAAATGGCTAGAGCTGATGTGTGTGAAACAAGTCTAAACTACACTAATGGGAGAGATAGAAGTTAAATGACTTCCTAGACGATTGTGCTCTACTTAGATAGGGGGGGAATGAAGGTGCAGGAAGGAAGATGCCCCAGAACTAAGGGGATTATAATAATAAAAGGTAAAACCCCATTCTTCAGACGGCAGATAGCCCCCCTCAACTTACAAGAATGGAGAAGGTGACCTATTTGATCAGACTGGCAGAGAGAAGATGGACAGAATGGGTGTTGTTGGAAGGATACCATCAATCAACACCACTACCTGTGGTTTAATACATTTATTTCAGAGGTGGCATTTACTAAATTGCATTGGAAAGGACAAAAAAATCCCTGTACAGAGAACCAAGAAGAGTTCTTGAGCTTCTTTACGAGCACGGCCTCCAAGATCTTGTCTAATTTAGACTAAAAGGATAAGTAAAAAAAAAAAAAATTTCAGAGGTGGAGAAAATGTATTTTTTAAGATTATTATATATTCTAAGATTATAATAAAGCACCATTTGGATTATAGATTATAAACACAAAGTAATAAAGACCACTCCTACTCTGCCTTTATTCCAATGTTTTCCTCTTAAAAATCCAAATAGGGATTGGACCTTTCTACCCCCCAGAGAAGAGAAAAAAAAGATATAATAACATTTTTAAAAATACACATAAAATAAAATAATGGAAAAAAATTAGCCAACAATTTAACAGACAAAAAAAAAACCATTGTAAAAAATAGTACAAAAAGTGAAATTGTACTTGGATCTGGTGGATAAATTAAAGGAAAAAAAATCTCCATGCAACTAATCCATCAGCAACTTTTAGTTACACGATCTGGAGATGTCTTTTCTTTAAAAATCCATTATTGATAAAAGAGCTCTGTATACCTTCAAATCGAGAATTCTAAAAGGTTGAGTTGATAAGGTATACAATTTGGATTATAGATTAGAAATATAAATAAATAGTGTATGTAAAAAGTTTTGTCTGAGGACTTAATTTATTTCCGATTTTGTCTTATTACTTTGTGTTAAAACTCCGCTTTTGCCGGTCCCAAGCCAGGATGAAAAAGAAGGAGGGGGAGCAGTAACATGCTCGCTAAAAAACCTGGGCTCAGCTGGCCTGGCTGATAGTATCCTGTAAGGGCTCCTAATCCAGGGATACAGGATGAGCAGAGTTTGTAATCCACGTTAGGAGCGGCTGCACATGGCGTCTGTACCTCATGTCAGAGGCGGCCATTTCTTTTGGAGCTAAGTCGGTCTGCCACTGAGTAGTACTCCCAGTCTTAATGACAAAAGCAGGTGTATTCTACTTCACCCAGTCATTATAGTTGTCAAAACACATTATTGATTGTATTGACTCATCCATTGATAAGCTCTACTTATCCCCAGCAGACACCATCAAAAGTCTCAAGCTTTACAAGCTTGATATCCTAATATGATTGAGTGGAGATAAGAAAGAAGAATACCTTGTGTTAAGAAGTGAGAGAAAACAAGAAAATGTCTACCAAAACCCAGAGAGAGATAGGATCCTGTCATTGATGGGGAGATAAAGTGTTATCAGGAAATAAGAAGAAGTGTCATTTCTATCCCCCTACAGTATCTGGATTTATCTCCGGCTAGCAACCTTCACTGATACCCTCTCGAGATAACTTCCTCGTAGAAAACCCTTTCAAAGTTGGGACTGGAAAATGGATGCAGATAGATTCATAGAACATGAAGCTGCTTAAAACACCTTGGAATAAAAAATTAAAAAAAAGAAGGGTCTACTGCTCATCAATATACAATAGAACCTCGCTAAAACAAACCTGGGATATTGTGAACCTTCTCTTATAACAAAGCTGTAATAATCCCCATTTTATAATACAGTGAACTATAACAAACCATGGCTATAGTGAACCACAGGTTCAGTCCCATTGAGGTTCGCTATAGAGGAATTTTACTGTATATCGGGACAATGTATCTTACGCTGGGATAATTGAAACAATTGTACGGGTCGTGTGCCATCTTCATAAAAATTATTTTTTAATAAGGGACTGTAGACTCTTTATATTGTGATGAAGATACAATTTATTGTAATTTTTAAATCATAATTTTATTTAAAAAAAAAAAGAGAGATTGTATGTAATTGTAGTTCATTGTTGTCTGGCTGTAATATATAATTAATCAATAATTGTGGCCTAGATGTGTGCTGACATCATTAATAAAAGCTCTTACATCTTTAGGTATCCACTACTAACTTTCTATTCTACTGTATATAAATATACTCCTGGAAAAAACTTAAGGAAGTTGTACCTTTTAGCATGTATATATAGTTTCATACAATAACTCTGAAAGATATTACAGTGACTTTTATTGAAGATACACGAGATAACCAAGTGTATTTTAAACTAAACACATGTCATTAATAGCCTTCAGGTGTTCATTAACTCCTCCTTTGCCGGTCCCAAGCCCGGATGAAAAAGGAGGAGGGGAAGCAGTAACAAGCTCACTAAAAAACCTGGGCTCAGCTGGTCTGGCTGATAGTACCCTGTAAGGGCTCCTGATCCAGGGATACAGGATGAGCAGCGTTTGTGCTCCATGTTAGGAGCAGCTGCACATGGCGTCTGTTCCTCATGTCAGAGGCGGCCATTTCTTTTGGAGGTAAGTCGGCCTGCCACTGAGTAGTGCTCCCAGTCTTAATGACAAAGGCAGATGCATTCTACTTCACCCAGTCATGATGGGTGTCTAACAGACACCATCAAGGGTCATAACTTGATACCCTAATATGATTGAGTGGAGATAAGAAAAAAGAAGAGAAGAAGAGGTATTCATTGATTAAAGGAAGCTTTCAGACAAGCTATTCAGTTAGTTAGTTAGTTCAAGAAGGGTTTGTCTGAAAGCTTCCTTTAATCAAGTAAATAAAAAGAGTTGCAGCATGCTTTCTTGTAATAAGCCTTCAGGTCGTACAGCCATTTCTGATAAAGAGGTCAGTCATTATGGAAGATCATTTCACCTTATTCCTTGCAATTTCCCTTCATCTCCCTGCATCTCCTAATTCTCCAAACCATTCTGTTATCAAACCACAACTCTTCCTTGGCCTATTTATCCCTTCAATATGAATTGTGATAACCTTTACTAGGATAAATGATAAAGCACAATTTGGATTATAGATTATAATAAAAGAAAACAAGACCTAATCCAAATAATTTATTAGTGTGTGACGTTTCGGCAACAACATTGTCACCATCATCAGACAAAAGAATAAATGAGAAAACATGTTACAGCAGGTTCTTATATAGTCCTGTTATCAAGTGTTTAAACAAGATAACAGATAAGGAAAATAGTTTTTAAGTCAACTTGAAATATTCTTCTTAGAATTAAAAGTGGATTTTTTTTTTTCTCTAAATATAATTAAAGGCATATCTGTAAATATCATTTATATTTCCCCTTTCTTCCATTGGAAAAATATTCATTTCAATACTAAGGCTATAAATACCAATCTCAAAGTGCTAGCAGACAGTATGAATAGTGACCTTTTTGAAAAAATAAAAAATATTATTGAAATAAAAACAAACTACATTGCTAAACAAAATTCAAAAAGGCATTTCAAAAAAATAGAAGGTATTTTAAAGAGGTATGACATGCTAAAATTATTATGCCAATATAAAGAAATTGATTTTATTAATGAAAAACTCTTCCCTGAAAAGAAAAATGAAGTACTCAACTCTGAAATTAAGCCAAAAAATAACATAATGAATTTAACAGGTGAAGGTATCCCAAATGAAGTCCTAGACTTGCTTAGCAAAGGTTATAAATATGCATTAGGGGGTAATCTGAGACAAAAAGAAAAATTGGATATTATTTCAAAAACAGAAGAAATATGCAAATTTCTTAACCCTAATGAGGCAGCAAATATAAGATTTGAAGTTACTAATACATTAAAACAAAATTATAAATCGAATAGTATTGATAGAAAATTGACCTCCAAACTTAAAGGCTTACAAACAAAATATGTAATAACAAAATATGACAAAGGAAATGGAATTGTTTTAATGAAAAAAGAAGACTATAAACAAAAAATGCTTTCTTTATTGAATAACAATGGGACCTATTCTCCTATACAAAATGATCCAACAAAAAACTTCAAAAATAAATTGAACACCATACTTAAAAACTGGAGAAAAAACAAATATATTAATTATAGGCTTTTAACCAAGTTAAAAAATTATGATGCACATGTTCCCAATATATATGGTGCTCCAAAAGTCCACAAGCCTAACTGTCCATTACGCCCAATAGTAAATAATAGACCTTCACCAACATATGCCTTGTCAAAATGGTTAGCACAACAATTAAAAATCTATCAATTTTTTAATGATAATGAAATTATTAACTCCTATGAATTCAAAGAAGATATTATTGACATGAAGCTAAATAGATATCAAAGAATTATATCTTTAGATGTTGAATCCATGTTTACATCAATCCCTATACCCACAATTATGGATGCATTAAACCATGTGATTAAAGAATCAAAAATAAATAATTTGCCAAAATCTGAATTTTTAATTGGAATAGAATTATGTTTGAAAACAACATACTTTATTTATGATGACCAAATATATCTCCAAATGAAAGGTGCAACAATGGGTAGTCCAATATCACCAAATGCAGCTTGTGTTACTATAGGACAATTAGAAATAAAAGCTCTAAATTCACTTAAAAATGATGTTTATTATTTTAAAAGATATGTGGATGACTCCATTTTATTTATTAATCAGGGAAGTGAACAAAAAATTTTGGATACTTTCAACAATTTATTACCTGATATCAATTACTCTATGGAAGTAGATAACAACAAATCAATTAATTTCCTGGACATGAACTTATCATACAGTAATAACAATATTACAACCTCTATATACAAAAAACCAACACATACAGGAACTTATTGGAACTTCAGCTCACAGCACCACTTCAACCAAAAAGTAGGATTAGTAAAAGCTCTTATATATAGAGCTTTTACTCTCATTAATGATACAACTAAAAGAAATATAGAAATTAACAACATCAAAAAAGAACTAATCAATGAAGATTTTCCCATCAAATTGATAAATAGAATAATAGAAGACATGAACCAAAAATATGAGAATAATACTTTAATGCAAAATCTAAAGTGCAAAAACAAAGAAGCCAAATTTATCTCATTGCCATTTATAAACCAAAAGTTTGCAAGAAATTTTACTAATATATTCAAAAAGTATGGAAAAATAAACATTGCATGGAAACCATGTAACCCTATCTCACAATACCTAAACCAGCACAAGAACACCCAATTAACAGAAAGAGCAGGTTTGATCTATGAAGTTAAGTGTGAGAAGTGTGATCAAAGATATGTGGGACAGACATCCAGAACATTAAAAGAAAGGATGGAAAACCATAAATATGCTCTGAAGTGGGATAGAATTCAAAATTCTGCTCTTGTAGAACACAGAAGGGACACAGGACACAATAAATTCAATTTAGAAAACCCAAAAACACTAGACTATGAAAAAAATTATTACAAAAGACAATTCAAAGAAGCCTTTTTCATCCAAAAGACATGTGCTTCAATTAATAGAATGGAAGAAAGGGGAAATATAAATGATATTTACAGATATGCCTTTAATTATATTTAGAGAAAAAAAAATCCACTTTTAATTCTAAGAAGAATATTTCAAGTTGACTTAAAAACTATTTTCCTTATCTGTTATCTTGTTTAAACACTTGATAACAGGACTATATAAGAACCTGCTGTAACATGTTTTCTCATTTATTCTTTTGTCTGATGATGGTGACAATGTTGTTGCCGAAACGTCACACACTAATAAATTATTTGGATTAGGTCTTGTTTTCTTTTATTTTCTTTTACTTTACTAGGATAGAATGATAACAATGGCACACAATTTGGATTATAGATTATAAACAAAAGGTAATAAGACTAAATCCAAATAAATAGTGTTTGACATTTCAGTAACAGCATTGTTACCATCATCAGAAAAAAGTAATGAATAAATGGCTGTTACTTATACACTATTTAGATTTGGTCTTATCACCTTGTGTTTACTATGATAGAAGTTTTAAAATTGGCAAAGAAAGTTGAAGTAAGAAATTTTGAAGTTCATGAGGCAAAAAATGGATAGCTAAATTGCTTCGTATAATAGAGGAAATTATTTTTTAAATTGTAAGAATTTTAATTTTTTTCCAATTTTCATTATCAGATAATCTTGGGCATCTTGAGTTTTGTTTGGTATTCTTCAGGGTTCAAAAACCTTTAGAAAGTTAAATCTCAAGTCTGATGCCCATTTATCAGATTTCCTTATTAATCACTATATTATTGTACCTCTAAAATCATTGCATTTAAAAACACTACAAGGTAATAAGAACAAATTCAAATAAATATATAGTGTGTGATGTTTCGGTAACAACGCTGTTACTGAAATGTACCACTATTTATTTGGATTTGGTCTTACTTATTATCTTGTGTTTCTAATCTATAATCCAAATTGTACCTTATCACTCTATAAATATATAAGTATTTCAGTGGAATCTCTTTATAATAGCCTCCTTTATATGTAACTTGGTTATAACATCATAAATAGATCTATAAAACCATAGGGCACCTCTCCCATCAAAATAAACATCAAAACTAGATGCCATCTATTGACCTTCGCCGCAAATGAGGCGGCTCATTTTTGGTGAGAGTCAATAGATGGAGTCTAGCTTTGATGTTTATTTTAACAGGAGAGGCGCCCTATGCTTTTTTAGATAAATTTCCTCCAAGCAAAATTTCCATCATAGATAAAGTTTCAATTCTTTTAACCATAACACAAGAAGATAAAATCTTGGTCTCAAGTGATGTTGTTATAGTGAGGTTTGACTATTTTGCATATGGGAAATTTCTGTAACAGCATTGCTGCCATCTTCTCTGTGTGACTATTGTAACACTTAGTAATATTGTTTTGAAAATAGAGCAATCCATGAATAAATCTTTAATTAAAAAGACATATATTGGATCAAAATATCATTTATTTTACTAATATTTCAGTTGGTTGAATGCCAACCTTGAAATATACCTTGAATATACCTTAATAATACCTTGATAAAGGTTGGCATTCAGCCAACTGAAATATTGGTAAAATAAATGATATTTTGATCCAATATATGCCTTTTTAATTAAAGACTTAGTAATATATTGGTTCTTGTTTGTTATTGAACACACCTCTCCTTACTTCCATGTTGCTGGCCTCTTCCTAATCAAATCCTACATATATAATTAACATTAGCACCCCATCTAAAGAATTGACACCATTTTAGTGCATTTCTTTTTATAAATAACGGAGCTCTCTCCTACTCAAGGTAATAAGACCAAATCCAAATAAATAAATAGTGTGTGATGTTTCGGTAACAGCGTTGTTATAATCTTGTGTTTATAATCTATAATCCAAATTGTGCCTTATCACTCTCTTCCTACTGATCTTACTGTGATGAAAAAATGTTGAGAGGGCTTGGCTCATCAATCCTCTCAGCGTTTCACTAATTTAATCCACCTATGGGATAATGCTAACATGCATCTAATATGATATTGGGTTATTTGATTTTTTATATCCGACGCTAGAAAGGAAAATTATTGGTTAAGAAGGTATTTAATAAACCTAATCTTTTAGAGGACAGTATAATTATATAAGTAAATATATTTACCTTGAGCATTAATTTTCTTCAAACAACTACCATAAGACCATTTAGGTATAATTCCAACATAAGGGGTATTAGCACATCATCAATGTACAAGAAATTATACCCATCATACTGATGAGCCAAGCCCTCTCATTCAACAACTTTTATCATTGCAGTAGGGTCTGCAGATATATGTGAAAATAAACACATTGTCAAAAATTATTGTTACAAATATTTTTTATATATAATATAAATGTTCCTTTTCAAAAGAAATTTACCAAAATGTCAGATACAGTAGAACCTCCTTTTAGCAGACACCCCGCTAGCGGACATCTCTCTATAAAAGAGAGATTTCATTTGCAAAATTACCATTTTTACTATTTAGCAACTCTCCGGTAAGAGGACACCTCTCCCTAAAGGACACTTTGGCTCTATAATTAGGTGTTGTCCTTTACAGGAAGGTAGTTCTACTGTATCATCAATTTAACACCATCTATTCTTCTTCTTCTTCTTCTTTCTTATCTCAAAGCCATGATAATCATGGTGGGTAGTTAGCAACTGCTTTTGCTGTAAGCGCACCACATGTCTACACATGTGTAAAGCAGTTCGACTTTGCACTTACAAATGTGCCCTGTTTGGCTACTTGCACTCGCTGGTGGGGTTGGACTTTTGCAAGAATCGGGGGCCATTGGAGCATTTTTTTTAACAGAAAAAAGTGTCCAATGCGGGAATCGAACCTGGGTTGTAAAGGTCGTAAACCAAACGGTTTAACCAGCCTTCCACCGACCCCCCATCTATTGATGATAATTGGCACTAATTTTTAACATGAAAATACATATTATTAAAAACTATTTCTAAAGACCTTATTCTGCAATGAAAAATAAAAATTGAAAATGGGAAGCCCTGGCTCAACAGTGGTGAACCCTTCCAACAATTTTGACAGTTTATTACAAGAATTTGCTTGCAAAAACTAAGCGCCTAACAAGAAAAAAATGATGCGATTTGAAAAAGATATAGTTTCTGCATATCACAAATATTGATCAAAATGAGAGGCTAATAGATTCTGTGGGGAAAAAACAACTATAGTGAATTTAAAGAAAACATGAAAATTTTCATTATAGAAAGTTAATAAGGCACAATTCAGATTATAGATTAGAACTACAAGGTAATAAGACCAAATCCAAATAAATAGTGTGTGATGTTTCGGTAACAGCATTTCATGATTTGTAAGGATGCCTGAATGACCAGTTTTTGGTCAGTAAGGTTTAGCTTGCACAATGCTGACAAGGACCAACAGCCATAGGTAGTTAGTTTTTCTTGATTAATCAAGAATGGGTATTTGGTCAATTCTGGAATAATTAAAAATCAATGAATAGTTGATATTTATTCTAATAGATGGCGCAAGCCATCAGCAACTTTCAGTTACACAATAAGGAGATGCCTTTTTCTTAATTATAGAAAATCTTTAAAATACTTTAAAATATTGAATTATGGTAAAATTAAAAATCTGCAATTATATTGGACAGACTTTTGTTAAAGATTTTTATAAGACTTACAATAAAAATTAAAAAAAAATAAACTTCTTTTTATTAAAATAAATAAAAGCATGCTTTTTAGAAAAGTCTCTCTTTTATGGGCCTATTATAAAAGTTAGGAAATATATGAGAAATAAATATTTACGTATGCACTAAAAAAGACATTTGATATAATACACACATATTGCTTTTTTTATATTACATATAATATAAAGAAAGAAAAAAAATATTAAAATTTAGATTTAAAAAAAATCCACTTTATATTAGTCATTTAGAGATACTGGAATATAAAAAATTGAAAAAAATGCATATATATATTAATATATATTATGCTTAGCTATAGTGCTTTAAATATATTACTTTAAAATAATTATAAAGAAAATGTTATAATTTTTGTATATAAAATCTGACAAAAACCTAAAAATGTTCAACTTCCAGCTTTATATACTTTTGAGTTTTCAAAAAAAAAAAAGTTTTATCACAGATTGATATGTGCATTTTAATATTAAGTGTTTGATGTTGTATCAATGCTATGGGGAAGTGTGCAGTACAAATTTCAAATAATTTGAAAGAGGAAATAGAATATATTATATACTGTTCCATTTAAATGTTCAACTAATATTTTCAAAGGCTATTTAATAATTTTCTTCAAATTAATTTTATTAAATATTTTAACGATATTTTCTGCATTATAACTACGCACATATTTGAAATATTTTGTTTTTCTTCTTTAATAGGTCAATGTTTATAATGCTATCTTAAAGAATTTAAAATAAAAATTAAAGCATTTGTTAAATAGTTATAACATTATTCTATTCTCTTATGTAAATAAAATTAATAAAAATTAAAAGAAAAATATTTAACATGGATTTGACAGATTTTGCTTACTTTTAACATGCATTCTCTACTTAAACCATACGCTGGACCCTGAAATGCCATTTCAATTATTATAAATAAGTTAAATGCAATAAATACTAATAAAAATTAAGGTTATTTTTTAAACATAAAAAACAAACAAAATTAATTTAAATGCAGACGATCTCTGGTAAAAGGGTGTGGAGAAAACAGAGGTAACTTTGAGCCAATCAAATGTTGTTGCCTAAATTTAAAGGGTTGCCAAACACAATGCCCTACTTAAAAGGAGAGAGATACCAGCAAATTATCTATGATTTTTATTTATTTTTTTAATGTTTTAAAAAACAAAATTTTACTAAACAACTATTTCCTTAATTACATTTATTAAAATTCTCGAATTCTCGTTTATTTTAATACATTAATTTTATGTATATTCAAATATTATACTTTTAAAATAAAAACATCAAAGACAAATTATGTGTGTACGCGTAGAAAAAATATCAGGGTTAATTTAATACCATATATATGTTTTTTTAAATGAATTCAATTTTTATCAGTTTTCTATGCTATAAGTTTAATTAGTTTTAACTGGGTAGTTGGCGTTCTACGCTCCAGGAACTTGGCTATAAATATTTATATATCTCTTAGCGTCAATTTGAAATGTTTAGTTAAAAAAGCGTTTTTCTCTATATAAAAAGTGTAGATTCTCTCAAATGAATAAAAAGCATCATTAATTTTTTTTCATTCTGTATTAGTTGAGATTGCTTTACCTTTTATAGCGAAAGTTATTCTTTAATATGGGTAGTTGGCGATTTACGCTCCAGGAGCCCAGGTTACCTCTATTTTCTTCTTATTTTCTTTAATAAAAATGTAACACAGAATATATTTTATCTTTTCAGTGGAAAATAAATATTACGATTTTTTCTGTTGATTTGAGTGATTTTTTGAACAAAATAAATTGCCATGTCATTCTGAATTTGGTCTTCATTTTATTACACAACATTATGTGATGGAAATTCTGGGTAGAGATTATCAAGGAAAAACTGAATATCATAATTTTGGATTTTGTGATAATTACAAAAGAACATGTGACGGCGCCACAATTTAGTGGATGAAAAGTTGGATAACAAGTTTCTTGTATTTCATTTTAACACTTTCAACCCGAGGGATGCAAATTCCCGTTCTTTCCGATTTTCAAAATTAAATATAATATTAAATACCGAATTCGCGTCCACCAGGATCTTGTCCCATACCTTCTTGTTTATCTATTAGTGGGTTGGGGGGATGTCAGCTGACCCAATGTACCTGTAAAACGTCGGCAAGGACGCGAATTCACGTCCCTATGGGTCGAAAGTGTTAATAAAATAAAATGAGTCACCCATTCTTTTGTAATTTTGGAGATCAATAAACAGATCTTGAGACCATGAATGCTGTGAACTTTAAAGATATAGATAATCCTCACAAAGATACACCAGAACAATATATTAGAAGCAGCAATATATGGATCACAGCTACCACAAGTGATACATAATAGAATATTTATTTGAAAAAAGAAAGTAAAAATTCAAAAAAATAATAAAATCTGTCAGCAAAATGACTAAAATGGTATAACCTGAATGCTCAAATAAGCTGTTTAGATGGTAAAGAGCATCAATAATCTGGGTAAATATCACAAATAAGTGGATAATTTAGGTTTTCTACAGGATATTGGTTAACATCTTTTCTTGATGAACCTGTACATGTGTGGGGCTGTTTGCCCTTTCACTATGGTGCAGACTGTTCCCTGATGACAAAATGATGATAACTGCTATGGTCAAAGCCTAGCTAACTTTTTCCTCTGCTAAAAGTTTACTTCTACCCATAGAAAGAAAACTAGCATTCTCAGCACCCTGGAAATATATATTTTGTAAAATAGGTCATCAACTCTCTCTTATTTTATAGATTCCTATCAATTATGAAAAAAATATTTTTGTTCCAAAACATAGAATAAGAAAGTTTTAAGCAAGCTTATTATATATCTACTACATGGGGAATTGATCTTGATATGAATTCTGCAGATATATTTGGTTGCAGAAAGAGCAATCTTTGTGCTTTATATATATCATGCGAATCTGGGAAATTGACAAAGCTTGGATTCAGTGATTTAATTGATTGATTCAGTGATTTATTTGATTCAATGATTTGTTTTATTAAATGACAAAGCTTGGAGAATCTCATCAAAGCACACTGATACAATAGAGTAAAATCAGCAAGGCCCAAAGTTAAAAAATACACACACATTGCACCAAAATAAATATTCAAATAAGGCATCTCTGAACAACAGTGAAAAATACACTACTTGTGTGTCCAAAATTTGGGAGAAGCTCTGCTCATCAAACAGAACCCTAATCCCACATTCTGCCAATTGCAAACCATCACCTAGAAGAATGCACATGATAAAGATAAATTAATACTTTGCATATTTTAAGAAGTAATTAGTCAGAAGTCTATAAATATAACACATTTTTTTATTATAAATGTTCTCTTTTTAAAAAATACAACAGGATGTGAGGGTAGTAAAATTAGCTCCATGTAGGAATGAAAAACAAAGAACATGTTGGCTGTTCTGTCGAAGAGAATTCTATAACAAGTGAGAATGGGGTTATGCAATTCAGGAATTTGGTTCACTCTTGTATTCCCAGGCCAGTCCTGAGGATCCTTGTTGCACAGTTGCAGGGGAATCTTCCCCCAGGCGAGGGTCTAAACCCCACCAAGATCTTGCTCCGTCTACACAAAAACACACAAAATGTCTAAATGGACAAAAAAAATGCTACTGCTTTAAGTGCAATACTTCAGAAGTTCTCCCCACATACACAAATCACCTTATATTTAGTTTCAGATTAACAAAATAAGATATTTTGTTCAGGCTTATAACTATACCATCACCAGACTAGAGAAGAGACTAAATAAAAACCACTGCTACTATTGAGGACACGAGAGAACTTATGCCGATGACTTACTTTAGGGCAAAGTCGCACTTTCACCAAAGTGTGTCTGGATCATGGTGCCATTGTCAACGAAAGCTACACCCCATTCCATGAGATCATATGTAGATTTGCACTTTGGGAGAGGCTGCTGCTTATCAAATATCTTGAGGAGCATGAACTCATGGAATTTGTGTAATATTTGCACAAGAGGATAAGAAACAACAACAGATAAGAAAAGAGTTGATTTCTTGAACTGGTCTAACAGCAAAAGAGATAAGCCCCACTACCATCACAGAATGGACCAATAGACTAGATGAGAAGCTATGGAGAAAGACATAAAATAGCCCATGCTCTATAAGTACGGGGCCACTGGAGACCAGGACTTGCTAAAGAGCAGCGATATTCAAGTCAAGGAAATACACCAGAGTCTTTAATGTGGTGTATTTTCACTCTATCCATACCATATGAACCTCAAATCATCCTTAACAACCAAATTAGGTTATTTTCTCAGAAAAAAATTTATAATTTTATTAGAGAGGTGTGAATTAAGACTACGATAATCTTCCTAATTCACTATAGAAGAAAACTCCGCCTTTGCCGGTTCCAGCTCGGATGAAAAAGGAGGAGGGGGAGCAGTAACAAGCTCACTAAAAAACCTGGGCTCAGCTGGCCCGGCTGATAGTACCCTGTAAGGGCTCCTAATCCGGGGATACAGGATGAGCAGCGTTTGTACTCCATGTTAGGAGCAGCTGCACATGGTGTCTGTTCCTCATGTCAGAGGGGGCCATTTCTTTTGGAGCTAAGTCGGCCTGCCACTGAGTAGTGCCCCCGGTCTTAATGACAAAGGCAGACACATTCTACTTCACCCAGTCATGATCTCAAGGTTTACAAGCTTGATACCCAAATATGATTGAGTGGAGATAAGAAAGAAGAAGAAGACTATAAAAGAAGCTACACAAATCAGGGAGAAGAACTTATTTAATAAGAGGGTGCTCATACAAGCTTTCAGCCAAGACCTATGTACCAGTAGATGGGCATTTTGCCCGAAAGCTTGTATGATTTTCCTTTTATAAAAGAAGCTCTTCTCCCTGACTATTGTTTGTTCTTCTATCAGAGAGGAGTGTGATTTTTACCTTTGCCATCCAAGGCGGCGACAGTTCGTGAACCGTATGTCTGGATAGCTCCATCATGTTGAGGCTGTTCATCATCTTCGACAAGGGCTTCTGGTAGCGGAGCATGGTGGTCCCCTCCTACATAACAACATGTTAGCATCGCCAACTTTCACTACAGCAAATGTATGCAAGGAGAGTGTGTGCTCACAAAAAAAAATTTGATAAAAATATCTAGTAATATATATGTGAAGGCACAATTTGGATTATAGATTATAAACACAAGGTAATATGACCAAACAAATAATTTATTTGGATTTGGTCTTATTACCTTGTGTTTATATGTGAAAGATATTAAAAAAGATAACTCGTTGACTGAGATTCACTTGAAAATCAAAAATTATGTCTCACACCAATTTCTGTTGCATCAATTAACTAAAATTTTATTTATGTGAATTTGTAAGATATATAATAAAAGCTTCCATGGGAAAGAGCATCAATAAATTCAGCCATTTTTTTTTTCAACTTATCCTGAATATATATGGCAATGGATATGAAAATCAGTTGGTTAGTGGCTTGCAACTGCTTTTACTGTAAATATACCATGTGTCTCACCTGTAGAAATCAGGTTTACCTTTTGCACTTACCAGGTAACAGAGAGAGATAGAGAACCCTATTTAGTTACTTGCACTCACTGGTGAAGTTGAACTTGTGCAAGAGTTGGGGACCATTAAAGAAATCTCTTTAAAAAAAAATTAATGTGAGATTGAATCCCAGATTGGGGTTGTTAAAAATGGGCAGTGTATTTTATTACACACTCCAATCTTCTTGGTCACTTCTGGAAATGATTTTTCGGTGAAAGGTTGGGTTTTGTCATGGGCAAAGTTTTATTTTTGATTTTACCAAAGTGCTCCACCTAGGGAAGGGATTGCTCATGAGATATTTTCCCTGTAATTTAAATATTTGCTTACCTTCTAAGAGTCTATCAAACTCCAATACATAGCCTTCACCCAGCCAAGTACGGTCTGCCGGGTTGAGGGCCAACTCGTACTCATAGGGGGAGACAATGGGGCGGAGATATTCCTTGCAGTCCAGGAGGGAGTTCTGGGGGCAGGCTATGAGAACAAAGAGGTCGAGGTCAGAGAAGTTGGCCAGCTTGGAAGGATTGGGCCGACCCACATACACTACGTAGGTGGTCTTGCCCACCCTCTCTGACAGAGTTTGGATATGGGAGATCATCTCTTGGTAGTGGGCTACTGCCAGAGTTCCCACCAGGATGCCTACTCTGGTAGCCTGGGCCACTTGGCTCATCAGGTAGTATCTCCTCTTGAGTAGACGGCTAGTGGTGGGCTGGTGGGAGGCGGGGCTTTGAGAGATGGAAGCAGGATCCCAGTTGAGCATGGAAGTCCATCCCCGGAGTTTGAGAGCCACTTGGGTGAGGTCCAGCCCCTCTGGACCAACGTACCACACAGAATAGTCCTCTGGGGTGGTGTCAATTGTGGGGAGATCTCTGGTTGGTTGCTCTCCAGCTG
>CP092879.1:66312438-66378835 GCA_030710605.1 Cordylochernes scorpioides
TAACAATATCACTAGGGACCAAGATTTTATATTGCTGTCATAACCATGTTGATGTTATAAGGATGGATAAAGCAATTAGAACTTAAATATGTGGGACTTATGATGTTATAAAATAGGTTGTTCTAATCAGGTTCAATTGCATATAGGTGTGGAACTTCCTATGAAAAATGGACTAAAATAAAACACACAGATCCTTCCAGTATCTCCCATGTATAAAGAGAAGAATAAACATCAATATTAATTGACCGTGTTACAAAGGCCACACCAGGTGGCTGGCTCCCTGGATTCCCAATCTAAACATCTGTCCAATAAGTGAGTGGGTAGCAGCTGTGGCAGAAACCTTTATGTGACTACACACATGGATGGCCTTTTATACTGCAATCAGTTAGTTTGACCTAGGGTGGAGATATTGGTTCATAGAAATACAACACCAGTCAAACCTCTTTGATTCACAACACACCAAGGGATAGGTAGGATTCCTGTTGGAATTGAAAAGTCAGTTAGATTCTTTGGTGGGAATTTGAAAAATAGCTTAATTATAATACACCAAATTCAAATATAGTCAAACCTCTATAGTCAGAAATATTTTTTTGTTTTCCAATTAATTTCCATTTTTAAAAAAATTTATGGAAAAATCACAAAATGTACGATTTACATAATCTATTTTTGTGTATAGAAGAAACCATTACATTTCTAAAAGTAGTTTTTTACAACAACAACAAAAAATAATAATAATAAAGATGGTAGCATGGAGGTGAAAAAAAGGATATGCAAATATGTAACCTATAAAAATCAACAGTTATTTACATATTGTCCAGGAGGTGAAGAGTGAGAGAGAACTAATGGCTCATTTTGGGTGTCTAAAGAATTATATTTCATAGAGGGAAGTAAAATTATTATTGTGAAAAAGGAAGTAAAAACTTTCAAGATCCAAATACCTATTTGGCAATGTCATTGTTGACATTACCCTAATGTCACTACTGGAATCTGGATCTTGTTTCCTCCCCTGTCTCTCTCTAGAGACCAGATTTAGATCGCAACTCAAAATCCAAATCATCATGCAGGTGGTTGATACTGAAGTTGACCATCATGGAATACCATCATTCATTTTACCCTGTTCCAAGTAATTCACTTCACCTTTCCCCATCTTTTAATTCCTGACCACACTCTATTATATTTTTGAGAACCAATCCTTTCTTTATGTGTCTATCTCTCCCTTTAAGGAATTTAGAATTATTCAAGGAATATCCCTCCACTGGATCATCTTCTGTTGATCTTTGTACATTCCCTTCAAACTACCTTTTCTTTTTGGTTAATCAAAATAAATCACAGTAAAAATTTGTTATACAGCTATCCTGGGAGTTAGTGAAAAATACACTAGAAATAAGCTCTATATGTGTGGAAAATAAAAAGATATATATATAGCATGAAAAGTATTATAACTAGCAAAAGGATGTTCCATATTAAATATGGGATACAATTCGATACAAAAACTAAAAAATAATAATGATTCTATAAAATTTTAATTTTACATGATATTTATTTGAAAATTAAATAACTTTGTAGAGAAAAATGAATGATGGCTGTTGATGGAGGTCTATTATTGTATATAGATTTTGTTGGTGTAGAAATCTCTTATCTATACTTATGCAGTGCAGGTCAGGTGAGGCTGTGTGTGTGAAATGGCTAGAGCAGATGTGTGTGAAACAAGTCTAAACTACACTAATGGGAGAGATAGAAGTTAAATGACTTCCTAGAGACTTGTGCTCTACTTAGATAGGGGGGAATGAAGGTGCAGGAAGGAAGGAAGATGCCCCAGAACTAAGGGGATTATAATAATAAAAGGTAAAACCCCATTCTTCAGACGGCAGATAGCCCCCTCAACTTACAAGAATGGAGAAGGTGACCTATTTGATCAGACTGACAGAAAGAAGAGAAATGGGTGTTGTTGGAAGGATACCATCAATCAACACCACTACCTGTGGTTTAATACATCTGTTTCAGAGGTGGAGAAAATGTATTCTTTATTATTATATATTCTAGATTATGATTGAGTGGAGATAAGAAAGAAGAATACCTTGTGTTAAGAAGTGAGAGAAAACAAGAAAATGTCTACCAAAACCCAGAGAGAGATAGGATCCTGTCATTGATGGGAAGATAAAGTGTTATCAGGAAATAAGAAGTGTCATTTCTATCCCCCTACAGTATCTGGATTTATCTCCGGCAAGCAACCTTCACTGATACCCTCTTGAGATAACTTCCTTGTAGAAAACCCTTTCAAAGTTGGGACTGGAAAATGTATGCAGATAGATTCATAGAACATGAAGCTGCTTAAAACACCTTGGAATGAAATATTAATAAAAGAAGGGTCTACCACTAGTCAATATACAGTAGAACCTTGCCAAACAAACCTGGGATATTGTCTTCTTCTTTCTTATCTTTTTTTTTTTTTTGCTTATCCCTAGTACACGTGGTACAGGCCATGATAATCATGGTGGGTAGTTAGCGACTGTTTTTTTTTTTACTGTAAGCGCACCACATGTCTATACATGTGAAAGCAGTTCGACTTTTGCACTTACAAATGTGCCAGAGCCCCGTTTGGTTACTTGCACTCGCTGGTGGGGTTGGACTTTTGCAAGAATCGGGGGGCCATTGGAGCATTTTTTTTTTTTTAAACAGAAAAAAGTGTCCAATGCGGGGATCGAACCCGGGTCGTAGTGGTCGTAAACCAAACGGTTTAACCAGCCTTCCACCGACCCCCCCTTTCTTATCTCCACACTAGGTGAAGTAGAATGTGTCTGCCTTTGTCATTAAGACTGGGAGCACTACTCAGTGGCAGGCAGACTTAACTCCAAAAGAAATGGCCGCCTCTGACATGAGGAACAGACGCCATGTGCAGCTGCTCCTATCATGGAGTACAGACTCATCCTGTATCCTGGATCAGGAGCCCTTACAGAGTACTATCAGCTGGGCCAGCTGAGCCCAGGTTTTTTAGTGAGCTTGTTACTGCTTCCCCTCCTCCTTTTTCACCCGGGCTTGGGACTGGCAAAGGCGGAGTTTGGGATATAGTGAACCTTCCCTTATAACAAATCTGAAATAATCCCCATTTTATAATACAGTGAACTATGGCTATAGCAAACCATGGCTATAGTGAACTACAGGTTCAGTCCCATTGAGGTTCGCTATAGAGGGATTTTACTGTATATTATTGGGACAATGTCTTACGCTGGGATAATTGAAACCATTTTATGGGTCGTGTGCCATCTTCAGAAAGATTCATTTCCTAATAAGGGACTGTAGATTTTTTATATTGTGATGAAGATACAATTTATTGTAATTTTAAATTAAAATTATAATTTTATTTAAAAAAAAAAAAAGAGATTGTATGTAATTGTAGTCCATTGTTGTCTGGCTGTAATATATAATTAACCAATAATTGTGGCCTAGATGTGTGCTGACATCATTAATAAAAGCTCTTACATCTTTAGGTATCCAACTGCTAACTTTCTATTCTACTATATACACTCATGGACAAAACTTAAGTACCTTTTACCATGTATATCAGGATTCAGACAATAACTCTGAAAGATATTACTGTGACCTTTATTGAAGATACATGAGATAACCAAGGGAATTATAACCTAAACACATATCATTAATAGCCTTCAGGTATTCATTGGGGGTCGATGGAAGGATGGTCTAAACCGTTGGTTTTCGACCGCTACGACCCGGGTTCGATTCCCGCATTGGGCACTTTTTTATGTTTAAAAAAAAAAAAAAATGCTCCAATGGCCCCCGATTCTTGAAAAAGTCCAAACCCACCAGCGAGTGCAAGTAACCAAACGGGGATCTGGCACATTTGTAAGTGCAAAGTTGAACTGTTTTTCACATGTGTAGACATGTAATGCACTTACAGTAAAAGCAGTCGCCTACTTCTACCCACCATGATTACCATGGCCCCTATCACGTGTACTAGGGATAAGCAAAAGACTCTGAAAGATATTACAGTGACCTTTATTGAAGATACATGAAATAACCAAGTGTAATATAACCTAAATACATGTCATTAATAGACTTCAGGTATTCATTGATTAAAGAAAGCTTTCAGACAAGCCCTTCTTCAGTTAGTTAGCTGAAGAAGGGCTTGCCTGAAAGCTTCCTTTAATCAAGTAAATAAAAAGAGTTGCAGCATCTTATGCTTTCTTGTAATAAGCCTTCAGGTCGTACAGCCATTTCTCTGATAAAGAGGTCAGCCGTTATGGAAGACCACCTTATTCCTTGCAATTTCCCTTCATCTCCTCACATCTCCTAATTCTCCATTCTATCATCAAACCACAACTCTTCCTTGGCCTGCTTATCCCTTCAAGATAAATTGTGATAACCTATACTAGGATAGAATGATAAGGCACAAAATTTGGATTATAGATTTATAAACACAAGGTAATAAGACCAAATCCAAATAAATAAATAGTGTCTGACATTTCAGTAACAGCATTGTTACCATCATCAGACAAAAGTAATGAATGAATGGCTGTTATTTACGCACTATTTATTCAGATTTGGTCTTATTACCTTGTGTTACTATGATAGAAGTTTTAGAATTGGCAAAGAAAGTTGAAGTAAGAAATTTTGAAGTTCATGAGGCAAAAAATGGATAGCTAAATTGTTTGTGTGTGTGTGTGTGCTTCGTATAATAGAGGAAATTATTTTTTTATTTTAAGAATATTTTAATTTTTTTCCAATTTTCATTATCAGACAATCTTGGACATCTTGAGTTTTGTTTGGTATTCTTCAGGGTTCAAAAACCTTTAAAAAGTTAAATCTCAAGTCTGATACCCATTTATCAGATTTCCTTATTAATCTCTATATTATTGTACCTCTAAAATCATTGCATTTAAAAACACTACAAGGTAATAAGAACAAATTCAAATAAATAAATAGTGTGTGATGTTTCGGTAACAACGCTGTTACTGAAATGTACCACTATTTATTTGGATTTGGTCTTACTTATTATCTTGTGTTTCTAATCTATAATCCAAATTGTACCTTATCACTCTATAAATATATAGGTCTATTTCAGTGGAATCTCTTTATAATAGCCTCCTTTATATGTGACTTGGCTATAACATCATAAATAGATCTATAAAAGCATAGGGCACCTCTCCCATCAAAATAAACATCAAAACTAGATGCCATCTATTGACCTTTGCTGCAAATGAGGCGGCTCATTTTTGGTGAGAGTCAATAGATGGAGTCTAGCTTTGATGTTTATTTTAACAGGAGAGGTGCCCTATGCTTTTATAGATCTATTTCCTCCAAGCAAAATTTACATCATAGATTAAGTTTCAATTCTTTTAACCATAACACAAGAAGATAAAATCTTGGTCTCAAGTGATGTTGTTATAGTGAGGTTTGACTATTTTGCATATTGGAAATTTCTTTAACAGCATTGCTGCCATCTTCTCTGTGTGACTATTGTAACACTTAGTAATATTGTTTTGAAAATAGAGCAATCCATAAATAAATCTTTAATTAAAAAGACATATATTGGATCAAAATATCATTTATTTTACCAATATTTCAGTTGGTTGAATGCCAACCTTGAAATATACCTTAATAATACCTTGATAAAGGTTGGCGTTCAGCTAACTGAAATATTGGCAAAATAAATGATATTTTGATCCAATATATGCCTTTTTAATTAAAGATTTATTTATGGATTGGTTCTTGTTTGTTATGGCACACCTCTCCTTACTTCCATATTGCTGGCTTCTTCCTAATCAAATCCTACATATTATAATCAACATAAGGCATTAGCATCCCATCTAAAGAATTGACACCATTTTAGTGTAATTCTTTTTATAAATAACACAGCTTTTCTCTCTCCTACTCAAGGTAATAAGACCAAATCCAAATAAATAAATAGTGTGTGATGTTTCGGTAACAGCGTTGTTATAATCTTCAGACAAAAGTACTGAATGAGAAAATTTTATCACAGCATGTTTTTAAATAACTTTAAATAATTTTAAAAACATGCTGTGGTAAAATTTTCTTATTCAGTACTTTTGTCTGAAGATGGTAACAACGCTGTTACCGAAACGTCACACACAATTTATTTATTTGGATTTGGTCTTATTACCTTGTGTTTATAATTTATAATCCAAATTGTGCCTTATCACTCTCTTCCTACTGTCCTTACTGCGATGAAAAAATGTTGTGAGGGCTTGGCTCATCAATCCTCCCTGTGTTTCACCAATTTAATCTACCTATGGGATAATGCTAACATGCATCTAATATGATATTGGGTTATTTGATTTTTTTTATATCCGACGCTAGAAAGGGAAATTATTGGTTAAGAAGGTATTTAATGAACCTAATCTTTTAGAGGACAGTAGAATTATATAAGTAAATATATTTACCTTGAGCATTGCTTTTCTTCAAGCAACTACCATAAGACCATTTAGGTATAATTCCAATATAAGGGGTATTAGCACATCATCAATGTACAAGAAATTATACCCATCACACTGATGAGTCAAGCCCTCTCATTCAACAACTTTTATCATTGCAGTAAGGTCTGTGGAGATAGAATTTGATGATATAGGTGAGAAGATACACATTGCCAAAAATTATTGTTACAAATATTTTTATATATATAATATAGATGTCCTTTTCAAAAGAAATTTACAAAAATGTCAGATACAGTAGAACCTCCCTTTAGCAGACACCTCTCTGTAAAAGACAGTTTTCATTTGCAAAATTACCATTTTTCTATTTAGTAACTCTCTGGTAAGAGGACACCTCTCTCTAAAGAACACTTTGGCTCTGTAATTAGGTGTTGTCCTTTATAGGAAGGTAGTTCTACTGTATCATCAATCTAACACCATCTATTGATGATAATTGGTACTAATTTTTAACATGAAAATAGATTAACACAAAGCAATAACGCGCCTTCTATACATATAAAATGAAAGGATTTAAAAGCACGAATGTTTCTTTTATACATAATACAAACTTCTACTGCCCTTACTGCCATGAAAAAATATAATGGGAGAGCTTGGCTCAGTTCCTTCAGTGCTGCGTATATAAGCAGAATCGTCCAATACAGTATTAGAGCTCTGAGAAGCGGTCTGGTGGATTAAATTGGCGAAACCGCTGGGAGGGTTCATCACTGATGAGCCAAGCCCTCCCATTATATTTTTTTCATCGCAGTAAGGGCAGTAGAAGTTTGTATTATGTATAAAAGAAACATTCGTGCTTTTAAATCCTTTCATTTTACAAAAATAGATATTATTAAAAACTATTTCTAAAGACCTTATTCTGCAATGAAAAATAAAAATTAAAAATGATAAGTCCTGGCTCATCAGTGGTGAACCCTTCCAACAATTTTGACAGTTTATTACAAGAATTTGCTTGCAAAAACTAAGTGCCTAACAAGAAAAAAATGGTACGACTTGAAAAAGATATAGTTTCTGCATATCACAAATATTGATCAAAATGAGAGGCTAATAGATTCTGTGGGGTAGAAAACAACTATAATGAATTTAAGAAAACAGGAAAAATTTCATTATTGAAAGTTAATAAGGCACAATTCAGATTATAGATTAGAACTACCAGGTAATAAGACCAAATCCAAATAAATAGTGTGTGATGTTTCGGTAACGTTTCATGATTTGTAAGGATGTCTGAATGATCAGTTTTTTGGTCAGTAAGGTTTAGCTTGCACAATGCTGACAAGGGCCAACAGCCATAGGTAGTTAGCTTTTCTTGATTAATCAAGAATGGGTATTTGGTCAATTCTGGAATAATTAAAAATCAACGAATAGTTGATATTTATTCTAATAGATGGTGCAAGCCATCAGCAACTTTCAATTGCATGATAAGGAGATGTCTTTTTTCTTAATATTATAGAAAATCTTTGTATAGAATAAATATAGAATTATGGCAAAATTAAAAATCTGCAATTATATTGGACAGACTTTTGTTAAAGATTTTTATAAGACTTACAATAGAAATAAAAAATAAACTTCTTTTTATTAAAATAAATAAAAGCATGCTTTTTAGAAAGTCACTCTTTTATGGGCCTATCATAAAATTAAAAAATATGCGAGAAATAGATAAATATTTACATATGCACTAAAAAAGACATTTGATATAATACACACATATTGCTTTTTTTATATTACATATAATATAAAGAAGGAAAAAAAATATTATTAAAATTTAGATTTAAAAAAAATCCACTTTATATTAGTCATTTAGAGATACTGGAATTTAAAAAATTGAAAAAAAAAATGTATATATATTAATATACATCATGCTCAGCTATAGTGTTTTAAATATAGTATTTACTTCAAAATAAATATAAAGAAAATGTTATAATTTTTGTATATAAAATCTGACAAAAACCTAAAAATGTTCTTCACCTTTATATACTTTTGAGTTTTCAAAAAAAAAATGTTTTATCACAAATTGATATGTGCATTTTAATATTAAGTGTTTGAAGTTGTATCAATGCTATGGGGAAGTGTGCAGTACAAATTTGAAATAATTTGAAAGAGGAAATAGAATATATTATATACTGTTCCATTTAAATGTTCAACAATATTTTCAAAGGCTATTTAATAATTTTCTTCAAATTAATTTTATTAAATATTTTAACGATATTTTCTGCATTATAACTACGCACATATTTGAAATATTTTGTTTTTCTTCTTTAATAGGTCAATGTTTATTATGCTATCTTAAAGAATTTAAAATAAAAATTAAAGCATTTGTTAAATAGTTATAACATTATTCTATTCTCTTATGTAAATAAAATTAATAAAAATTAAAAGAAAAATATTTAACATGCATTTGACAGATTTTGCTTACTTTTAACATGCATTCTCTACTTAAACCATACGCTGGACCCTGAAATGCCATTTCAATTATTATAAATAAGTTAAATGCAATAAATACTAATAAAAATTAAGGTTATTTTTTAAACATAAAAAACAAACAAAATTAATTTAAATGCAGACGATCTCTGGTAAAAGGGTGTGGAGAAAACAGAGGTAACTTTGAGCCAATCAAATGTTGTTGCCTAAATTTAAAGGGTTGCCAAACACAATGCCCTACTTAAAAGGAGAGAGATACCAGCAAATTATCTATGATTTTTATTTATTTTTTAATGTTTTAAAAAACAAAATTTCACTAAACAACTGTTTCCTTAATTACATTTATTAAAATTCTCGAATTCTCGTTTTATTTTAATACATTAATTTTATGTATATTCAAATATTATACTTTTAAAATAAAAACATCAAAGACAAATTATGTGTGTACGCGTAGAAAAATATCAAGGTTAATTTAATACTATATATATGTTATTTTAAATAAATTCAATTTTTATCAGTTTTCTATGCTATAAGTTTAATTAGTTTCAACTGGGTAGTTGGCGTTATACGCTCCAGGAACTTGGCTATAAATATTTATATATCTCTTAGCGTCAATTTGAAATGTTTAGTTAAAAAAGCGTTTTTCTCTATATAAAAAGTGAGATTGCTTTACCTTTTATAGCGAAAGTTATTCTTTAATATGGGTAGTTGGCGATTTACGCTCCAGGAGAGAGAGCCCAGGTTACCTCTATTTTCTCTTTATTTTCTTTAATAAAAATGTAACACAGAATATATTTTATCTTTTCAGTGGAAAATAAATATTGCGATTTTTTCTGTTGATTTGAGTGATTTTTTTTTAACAAAATAAATTGCCTTGTCATTCTGAATTTGGTCTTCATTTTATTACACAACATCATGTGATGGAAATTCTGGGTAGAGATTATCAAGGAAAAACTGAATATCATAATTTTGGATTTGTGATAATTACAAAAGAACATGTGACGGCGCCACAATTTAGTGGATGAAAAGTTGGATAACAAGTTTCTTGTATTTCATTTTAATAAAATAAAATGAGTCACCCATTCTTTTGTGATTTTGGAGATCAATAAACAGATCTTGAGACCATGAATGCTGTGAACTTTAAATATATAGATAATCCTCACAAAGATACGCCAGAACAATATATTAGAAGCAGCAAGATATGGATCACAGCTACCACAAGTGATACATAATAGAATATTTATTTGAAAAAAGAAAGTAAAAATTCAAAAAAATAATAAAATCTGTCTGCAAAATGACTAAAATGGTATAACCTGAATGCTCAAATAAGCTGTTTAGATGGTAAAGAGCATCGATAATCTGGGTAAATATCACAAATAAGTGGATAATTTAGGTTTTCTACAGGATATTGGTTAACATCTTTTCTTGATGAACCTGTACATGTGTGGGGCTGTTTGCCCTTTCGCTAAGGTGCAGACTGTTCCCTGATGACAAAATGATGATAACTGCTATGGTCAAAGCCTAGCTAACTTTTTCCTCTGCTAAAAGTTTACTTCTACCCACAGAAAGAAAACTAGCATTCTCAGCACCCTGGAAATATATATTTTGTAAAATAGGTCATCAACTCTCTCTTATTTTATAGATTCCTATCAATTATGAAAAAAATATTTTTGTTCCAAAACATAGAATAAGAAAGTTTTAAGCAAGCTTATTATATATCTACTACATGGGGAATTGATCTTGATATGAATTCTGCAGATATATTTGGTTGCAGAAAGAGCTATCTTTGTGCTTTATATATATCATGCGAATCTGGGAAATTGACAAAGCTTGGATTCAGTGATTTAATTGATGATTTATTTGATTCAATGATTTGTTTTATTAAATGACAAAGCTTGGAGAATCTCATCAAAGCACACTGATACAATAGAGTAAAATCAGCAAGGCCCAAAGTTAAAAAATACACACACATTGCACCAAAATAAATATTCAAATAAGGCATCTCTGAACAACAGTGAAAAATACACTACTTGTGTGTCCAAAATTTGGGAGAAGCTCTGCTCATCAAACAGAACCCTAATCCCACATTCTGCCAATTGCAAACCATCACCTAGAAGAATGCACATGATAAAGATAAATTAATACTCAGCACATTTTAAGAAGTAATTAGTCAGAAGTCTATAAATATAACACATTTTTTTATTATAAAGGTTCTCTTTTTAAAAAATACAACAGGATGTGAGGGTAGTAAAATAAGCTCCATGTAGGAATGAAAAACAAAGAACATGTTGGCTGTTCTGTCGAAGAGAATTCTATAACAAGTGAGAATGGGGTTATGCAATTCAGGAATTTGGTTCACTCTTGTATTCCCAGGCCAGTCCTGAGGATCCTTGTTGCACAGTTGCAGGGGAATCTTCCCCAGGCGAGGGTCTAAACCCCACCAAGATCTTGCTCCGTCTACACAAAAACACACAAAATGTCTAAATGGACAAAAAAAAAATGCTACTGCTTTAAGTGCAATACTTCAGAAGTTCTCCCCACATACACAAATCACCTTATATTTAGTTTCAGTTAACAAAATAAGATATTTTGTTCAGGCTTATAACTATACCATCACCAGACTAGAGAAGAGACTAAATAAAAACCAATGCTACTATTGAGGATACAAGAGAACTTATGCCAATGACTTACTTAATTACAAGCAAAGTCAGTCTTTTACCAAAGTGTGTCTGGATCATGGTGTCATGAATAACAAAAGTTGCACCCCTACACCTCATTCCATGAGATCATATGTAGATTTGCACTTTGGGAGAGGCCGCTGCTTATCATCAAATATCTTGAGGAGCATGAACTCATGGAATTTGTGTAATATTTGCACAAGAGGATAAGGAACAACAACAGACTAGAAAAGAATGGATTTCTTGAACTGGTCTAACAGCCAAAGAGATAAGCCCCACCGCCACCACAGAATTGGACCAATAGACTAGCTGAGAAGCTATGGAGAGAAGAGAATAGCCCATGCTCTATAAGTACGGTGCCACTGGAGACCAGGACTTGCTCAAGAGCAGCGATATTGAAGTCAAGGAAATACACCTGGGTTTTTAATGTGGTGTATGTTTACTCTATTCATACCATATGAACCTCAAATCATCCTTAACAACCAAATTGGGTTATTTCTCAGAAAATGTTTATAATTTTATTAGAGAGGTGTGAATTAAGACTATGATAATCTCCCTAATTCACTATAGAAGAAAACTCCGCCTTTGCCGGTCCCAAGCCCGGATGAAAAAGGAGGAGGGGGAGCAGTAACAAGCTCACTAAAAAACCTGGGTTCAGCTGGCCCGGCTGATAGTACCCTGTAAGGGCTCCTAATCCAGAGATACAGGATGAGCAGCGTTTGTACTCCATGTTAGGAGCAGCTGCACATGGCGTTTGTTCCTCATGTCAGAGGCGGCCATTTCTTTTGGAGCTAAGTCGGCCTGCCACTGAGTGGTGCTCCCAGTCTTAATGACAAAGGCAGACGCATTCTACTTCACCCAGTCATGATCTCAAGGTTTACAAGCTTGATACCCAAATATGATTGAGTGGAGATAAGAAAGAAGAAGAAGACTATAGAAGAAGCTACACAAATCAGGGAGAAGAACTTATTTAATAAGAGGGTGCTCATACAAGCTTTCAGCCAAGACCTATGTACCGGTAGAAGAGCATTTTGCCCGAAAGCTTGTTGATCGTCCTCTTATAAAAGAAGCTCTTCTCCCTGACTAGTGTTTGTTCTTCTATCAGAGAGGAGTGTGATTTTTACCTTTGCCATCCAAGGCAGCAACAGTTCGTGAACCATATGTCTGGATAGCTCCATCATGTTGAGGCTGTTCATCATCTTCGACAGGGGCTTCTGGTAGCGGAGCATGGTGGTCCCCTCCTACATAACAATAGGTTAGCATCGCCAACTTACACTATGGCAAATGTATGCAAGGAGAGTGTGCTCACAAAAAAAAATTTTGATAAAAATATCTAGTAATATATATGTGAAGGCACAATTTGGATTATAGATTATAAACACAAGGTAATAAGACCAAATAAATCATTTATTTATTTGAATTTGGTCTTATTACCTTGTGTTTATATGTGAAGAGCATTAAAAAAGATAACTCATTGACTGAGATTCACTTGAAAAAGCAAAAATGATGTCTCACACAAATTTCTGTTGCATCAATTAACTAAAATTTTATTTATGTGAATTTGTAAGATATATAATAAAAGCTTCCATGGGAAAGAGCATCAATTAATTCAGTCATTTATTTTTCAACTTATCCTGAATATATATGGTAATGGATATGAAAATCAGTGGGTTAGTGGTTTGCAACTGCTGTTTGTGTAAATATACCATGTGTCTCACCTGTAGAAAGCAGGTTTACCTTTTGCACTTACGAGGTAACACAGAGAGAGCTCTATTTAGTTACTTGCACTCACTGGTGAAGTTGAACTTGTGCAAGGTTTGGGGACCTTTAAAGAAATCTCTTTAAAAAAATCTAATGTGAGATTGAATGTTGTGGTTGTTAAAAATTACAGGCAAAGTCACACTTTCACCAAAGTGTGTCTGGATCATGGTGCCATGATCAAAAAAAGTTGCATCCCTACACCCCATTCCATGAGATCATAGGTAGATTTGCACTTTGGGAGAGGCCGTTGCTTATCATAAAATATCTTGAGGAGCATGAACTCATGGAATTTGTGTAATATTTGCACAAGAGGATAAGAAACAACAACAGACTAGGGAAGAGTGGATTTCTTAAACTGGTCTAACAGCCATGGAGATAAGCCCCACTGCCACCACAGAATTGGACCAATTACACGCTCCAATTTCCTTGGTTGCTTCTGGAAATGATCTCTCAGTGAAAGGTTGGGTTTTGTCATGGGCAAAGTTTTTTTTTTTTTTGGTTTTACCAAAGTGGGCCACCTAGGGAAGGGATTGCTCATGAGATATTTTTCCTGTAATTTAAATATTTGCTTACCTTCTAAGAGTCTATCAAACTCCAATACATAGCCTTCACCCAGCCAAGTACGGTCTGCCGGGTTGAGGGCCAGCTCGTACTCATAGGGGGAGACAATGGGGCGGAGATATTCCTTGCAGTCCAGGAGGGAGTTCTGGGGCAGGCTATGAGAACAAAGAGGTCGAGGTCGGAGAAGTTGGCTAGCTTGGAAGGATTGGGCCGGCCCACATACACTACGTAGGTGGTCTTGCCCACCCTCTCTGACAGAGTTTGGATATGGGAGATCATCTCTTGGTAGTGGGCTACTGCCAGAGTTCCCACCAGAATGCCTACTCTGGTAGCCTGGGCCACTTGGCTCATCAGGTAGTACCTCCTCTTGAGTAGACGGCTAGTGGTGGGCTGGTGGGAGGCGGGGCTTTGAGAGATGGAGGCGGGATCCCAGTTGAGCATGGAAGTCCATCCCTGGAGTTTAAGAGCCACTTGGGTGAGGTCCAGCCCCTCTGGACCAACGTACCACAAAGAATAGTCCTCTGGGATGGTGTCAATTGTGGGGAGATCTCTGGTTGGTTGCTCTCCAGCTGTGTTGGAGCAGACTGTCAGATGAGGGTAGGTGCGGGACAGCCTTTCTCTGAATGGTTCTGGGCAACCACACAATAGCTTAAATTTCTGGTTGGATACCACACATATATATATATATAACTCATATATATAGTGGACCCACATTATATCAGCATCTTTAATATAAAAGAAACTTGGTTATATATAAAATCTTGGCCCCAAGTGATTCCCTTATAACAAACCTGAGATAATCCCCATTTTATAATACAGTGAACTATGGCTATAACAAACCATGGCTATAGTGAACTACAGGTTCAGTCCCATTGGGATTCACTTTATAGGGGTTTTACTAAAGCATTAGCCTGTTACATACGTGGCAGGGAAATTTGAGAACATTTAAACTAAAATACTAAACTTGTTGATATATTTAACTTTAAAAAAGATTAAATAAAGGTAAACATTTTTTTTCTTCTTTAGAAATGAAATTAGGTTCAGATTGAGAGGTTTAAAAATATTTATTTTAAAATAATTTTAAAACCTGGGTACCCAGTTTTTCATTACAACACTTGGGTAAAGAGTTTGCACAAAACTTGTGTAGCAAGTTTACATATGTATCCTGTTGATCAATCATCAGTAGAAGGTGTAGCTTATCCTCTCAGCTGGCATATTAATGGGACATTGTTCTCTTCTTCTTCTTTCTTATCTCCACTCAATCACACTAAGGTATCAAGCTTGTAAAGCTTGTTGATGGTGTCTGCCGGGGAAGAGTGGAGCTCATCAATGGATAAGTCAATACAGTCAATAATATGTCTTGGGGTTGCAGGCTGAGAATTGCACTTAGTACATAGTGGGAAAACCTTGCAACCATTCTGGAAAGTCATTGTTTGTAGATGACCAGACTTAAGTCTGGAAATCAAAGACTGTTGTTCTCTTGGGAGGACAGAACCGGTGCTTGTCCCTACTGCTCTGTACCAGTCATGTGCAGCATTAGATTTCCATTCCTGCAGGTATTGGGACATTGTTGCCTTATGGTAGCTTGCATGTATGGTGACAGAAAGGAACCTACCAATGGCGTAGGTGTAGACAGTGTTGAAGACTGCGACAATGGAGGTATCGGTGTCAGGAAAACTGGTTGCCAACTGGGAACATAGCACATCCAGGTCTATGGGTTGCCTTGTAAAGACATAGTAGACTGGGTGCCGGTTCATGGTGGGGCTCAGGCAGGAGTGACCATAGTGGACTATGGCATCACATTCCACATGTTGGGCTGTGATTTCATCCACACAGCAGCTGTACAACAAACAGAATCCTTGGAGCATGGTGTAAACTGAACATGGCACAAAAAAGAAGAGTTGCAGGTTGACACTTAGTGCATGGTAGAAAAACCTTGTAACCATTCTGGAAAGTCATTGTCTGTAGATGACCATTATAAAGAAATTATGTATTAACTTGCACTTTATGCATTAACAATTGCACATATGACATTACAAGAATGATCTTTTTCTTTCTTATCTCCATTCAATCATATTAAGGCATCAAGCTTGTAGAGCTTGTTGATAGTGTCTGCTGGGGATGAGTAGAGCTCATCAATGGATAAGTCAATACAGTCAATAATGTGGTTTGGGGTTGCAGGTTGACACTTAGTACATTGTGGATAAACCTTGCAACCATTCTGTAAAGTCATCTTCTTCTTCTTTCTTATCTCCACACTGGGTGAAGTAGAATACGTCTACCTTTGTCATTAAGACTGGGAGCACTACTCAGTGGCAGGCCGACTTAGCTCCAAAAGAAATGGTCGCCTCTGACATGAGGAACAGACGCCATGTGCAGCCGCTCTTAACAATGGAGTACAAACGCTGCTCATCCTGTATCCCTGGATTAGGAGCCCTTACAGGGTACTATCAGCCGGGCCAGCTGAGCCCAGGCTTGGGACCGGCAAAGGTGGAGTTTTACTTTGGTTAAACTTTAAAATATGTCGATATAAAAAAAATCTGTAAATACAAATTCCCATATTTATGTACATTAAATAAAAGTGATGTAAATAGAGAGGTGCTACCTGCCGTATACAATATCAGCCAGAATGATACATTCCAGTTCAGAGAGATGTTGTTTCAGCTGTCTGGAGACTGGAAGTACATGGGAAGCCAGGTCATCTGGGAACTGAAGAGCCACCTAGAGACAACAGATACTTGTCATAAGTATTGAAATATGTAAATAATAATGTGTATTCAAATTACAAAAGAAGGAATCGCCTGAAATCATCTTGAAGAAGGAATAAAAGTTAACAGCGACAAGTTTCTTTTATTAATGCTGTAAATTCGGCAAGCTTTCGGACTTTGACGTCCTTCAACAGGCAACTTTCCAAGAAACTAGAAGATTATATATGTTATATTAAAATATTATTTTATTTAAAATTATATTTGATAGATTCAAATACTCTGCTAAATCGACCGCCAGAGGTCACAATTCCCCTATAAAAACTCATTGTTGTTGTTTCCTGATGGCCAGCTCAAATCTTTTGTACATTATGTAAATAAGTTTTCATTTTTTAGGATTCTTATGCCTTAAGCCAGGCATTACTTTCATCAAATAGTTTTTTTTTTTATGTATATTCCTTAGCTCAAATAAAGAAATCTCTGATCAAAACTATTTTATTATTCCCACAACAGCAAAACAATATCGTAACATACTCATGTATACCAAAATCAAGCAACAAATAAATAATAATTCAATATATCAATCTAATTCCAAAATACAACAGAAATCTCATTCATCTTTATTTATAACAATATCATTTTAATTTATATAATACACCCATACCTCGCTTTGCGTCTGAGTTACGTTCCAAAAAAACACGACGCAACTTGAAAGGACGCAAAGTGAAAATAAAATTTTGAGAGAGAGATGGCATGGCGCAATCAAAAACAAAGGTGTTGCCATATTTTAGGAAAAAAAAATTAAAGACTCAAATCCAAAACAACACAACTTCAAAAATCTAACGACGCACAGTGAAAATCAGTAAAAATTAAGCAGCGACGCAACTTAAAAAAAAAAATGCAAAACGAAACGACGCAAAGCGAGGTATTGGTGTATATATACATATATTATTTTCTAGTTTCTTGGAAAGTTGACTGTTGAAGGACGTCATAGTTCGAATGCTTGCAGAATTTACAGCATTAATAAAAGAAACACGTCGCTGTTACTTGTATTCCTTCTTAAAAATAATGTGTATGTCTTGTTGAAGGACTGACAAGTATGGAATCTTGAAAATAAAAAGTTTGTAAAAGAAACCTAGCCTTGGAAGCTTTATTTTATAATATCCTTGTTATGTCCCCAGCTGGTGGTCACTTGATACATCCCTTCTCTTCTTCTTTCTTATCTCCACACTGGGTGAAGTAGAATGCGTCTGCCTTTGTCATTAAGACTGGGAGCACTACTCAGTGGCAGGCCAACTTAGCTCCAAAAGAAATGGCCGCCTCTGACATGAGGAACAGACGCCATGTGCAGCCGCTCCTAACATGGAGTACAAACGCTGCTCATCCTGTATCCCTGGATTAGGAGCACTTACAGGGTACTATCAGCCGGGCCAGCTGAGCCCAGGTTTTTAGTGAGCTTGTTACTGCTCCCCCTCCTCCTTTTTCATCCCATTCATCCCATCCCAGATACATCCCAATATGTCAGTGGTTAACTCTCAATACCTAATAGACAGTCCTGGGCTAACTTTCATCAACAGAATGTGGTGAACTAGTCTGTGATGAAAGACAAACTAAAAATGCCACAGAACCACATTGGTTTTTTGGTTGTTTATCCCTAGTACACGTGGTACAGGCCATGATAATCATGGTGGGTAGAAGTTAGAGACTGCTTTTACTGTAAGTGCACCACATGTCTACACATGTGAAAAACAGTTCAACTTTGCACCTAAAAATATGCCAGAGCCCCATTTGGTTACTTGCACTCGCTGGTGGGGTTGGACTTTCACAAGAATCGGGGGACATTGGAACATTTTTTTTTTTAAATCAGAAAAAAAGTGCCCAATGCAGGAATTGAACCCGGGTAGTAGTGGTCAAAAACCAACAGTTTATATCATCCTTCCACCGACCCCCCCCCCCCCCCTTTTTCAAAGTGATAAGGTAAAACCTGGATTATAAAATTAGAAACAAGACCAAATCCATTTATTAATTTGAATTTCCATATGGCCATGGTAGATCATTACTTTCCAGGACACTTCATTCTTTATGTCAGTGGCCATTACTCAGTTGAAGTCTTTTTTCTTAATAAATACAGATTTCTATATTTTTATTTTAATAGTTCGCTTCTTTTATATACACCAATACCTCGCTTTGCGTTTTTTTTCGAAGTTGCATCGCTGCTTAATTTTTACTGATTTTCACTGTGTGTCGTTAGATTTTTGAAGTTGCGTTGTTTTGGATTTGAGTCTTTAATTTTTTTTTGAATTTTTTTTTCCTAAAATATGGCAACACCTTTGTTTTTGATTGTGCCTTCACATATTTTCAATTTGCGTCGTGTTTTTTTGGAACATAACCCCGACGCAAAGCGAGGTATGGGTGTATATATATTGACTAGACGAATGGCCCGGGCAACGCCCGGGGTTTACCCGAGTGCGAATATATTCTAAAAACGTTGACTTGGGTGGTCGCTATTAACAGGGTGGTCTGTATAGACAGGTGGATGTATCACACAGCTGATAACAGGGTTGTCTAGAGTGGTCGCTATAGACAGGGTGGTCTGTATAGACAGGTTTATGAGAGAGGCACAAACTTACAGGTTGTTGACGCCGCAATTCCCAGAGAGAGTGTTTTTTGTTGCATCATGCTGTGACTCACACGACGACCCAAGGTCAACAGGGGTGGAGCAGCAAGCTTAGGCCTATCACCGTCTGGCGGCGCTGCTTGCGAGTTATATCTACAATTCTGCAAATAACTCTAAGGATATTCAAGATATTCAAGAAATTATTTTTCGAAAACCTTTCCGGGGATATACCTAATAATATCCCAGAATTTCATGGCGATTGGATGTATGGTTTTTGAATAACAGGGTTGTCTAGAGGGGGGCAGGGAGGACACGTGTTCCCTTGCAGCCAATGAGCGCGCATTCTATCCGTGAGCTTCAGACAAACAGACAGAATAAGGCAAATATATAAGTAGATTGATGAGACAAAGGCAGGGATGTACTACTCAGATGGTTTATTTGGTGCAGTGCTGGACTCATGGTCCAGGAAGGTCATGATGTTCGGGGTCTCGCCGAGCCGGTTATAGGAGGGGATGGAGCTGTAACTGGACATTCTAATCGCTGTGTCGAAATCCAAATAGGACATAGATTAAATGATAACTGACATGTTGTATTGAACACATTGCTGCGAAACGGTGGTCAGAATGTCCAGTTACAGCTCCATCCCCTCCTACAACCAGTCTGGCGAGACCCCAAACATCAACATCATGACTTTCCTGGACTGGACCACGAGCCCAAGCAATGTACCAAATAAACCATCTGAGAATTACATTCCCGCCTTTGTCTCATCAATATGGTTAAAATTAATATGTTTTCATCAGCACACATATTAAAAAGTAATAAAGGAAAGTGTAAAGACAAGTTCTCAGATTATATTGTTTCCATTTGACACTATCACAGGTATTTCCTTACCTAATATGACCAAACATAATCTAACTAAAACTAATCCATGACAGAATGTATAAATGATGTATTCTTGGTGCTCATCTTCACACATCCCTTTTTATAAAAGATGAGATTTTTGGAAACTCTTTATTAGACCTATAAATGTCTCTTAGGCTAATTCTAAAAATTAATAATTTGTCGATAAAAAAATTATAAATATATATAAAATAATTAAATATTCTTAGGTAATTTTGAATATTCGCAATTTAGTGATGTTTTTCAATAATACCTTTTTAAAACTATTAGTTTTAATCCATTCGATTGTTTCGGGAATTTCAAAAATGTATTTTAAATCATCTTCCGATAACGTATCTTGCATATTGTTTAATATTTAAAAATTTGTTTTATGAAAAATTAATAGTAAAGATCTTTTTAAATCTACCACATGGCTATATTGACAAGCAAATAGTAAACAGCAGAAAAATGAAAACATTTAACCACAGATTTTAAAACTTAAAAATTAATTTATGACCATAACTGTTTTTTTTTTTTTTTAGCTGAAATATGCATATTATTTATATATATTAATTCGTTTTACAATTTTAAGCTGACGTGTCATATTAGCCAAGTAAAGTTTTTCTCACGTCAATTTTCTGAAATAATATAATAAAACTAACAGAAAAGAAATTTGAAGCTATTTAAGGATCAAAATAATATATCCGCGCTACTTATGAAAATGTGAAGGCTTAAAAAAAAATATATTTTTAAATACTTCGCATTATATATTTTATAAATTGTTCACGTTAAAGTATTGGTTCTCACAAATTATATTTTTGTATAGGTGTATGTAGAAATTAGTCTTTCTGTCATATCTAAACATTTTGAGATATTCAATGATTTATTTAGAAAATTTCAAATAAATAAATTTTAAAAATGTTCCATTTAAAAAAAATTCTAAATGTTCCATTTAAAAAAAAATTCTAAATGTTCCTTTGGCTATCGCATTCAGTGGTGCAAGAATGCTGTCACCAAAATATCAGGCATAAAGAGATATTTTGAAACTTGGAAGATTCTTCCAAGTAAAAACTCATCGAGAACAAACGCAACGATAAGAATAGGCCATAAGTATAAACATGAATTGTACAGTATCTAATACATGGAATCTTAAGGCGCTGTGAAGTGCGCCTCTTCAACAAAATTAACTAATCTAAAGAACCTTAGCACGCAGGAGAGCAACCAATGTCTTTCAATATTATCTGAAGATAGGATATATGTGTCTAAAGATACATTTCATGCATTGAAGATGATGCACTACTGTACTCTTTCACATTTTAAGTTCTGTGTGGAATAATGGCGTCCAGACGGCTTGGGTGACAGTAAAAAAACATGCCCGGCGGCGCCAGTCGCCGACAAAGGACTAGAACACGGCTTGGTCTGCTACCGACCAGTTGGGTGTTTTCCTCTGTCCTCTTAATATGTATTAAATAAAGTTAGTTAGAAGGAGATTTTTACCCCCTCCTTTCTGCTATTTAGTGATCTTTTTTAAATCCTTGCAACAGCCCACAAAGAATCATCACAGCGAATTCTTCTACCGAATCTCGCTTCAGTGTTTTGTGAAACTATTACCAGACATTTCTACACAAAGTGGCGTCCCCGCGGGTGGGCTTCTGACAAGGCAAGATCAAGTGGATTAACGGCGGAGTGCAAGTTCAAGACTTAAGATAAGTACCTTTTGTTTTACCTTCTGTTTACAGTGGTTTTTGAAAAATGGAAATTTTAAAAATACATATAAATTTACTTAGAAAGCGACTAACTCGCAGCTTGAAGACGTCAGAAGAGTTTCTGTCAGGTACTCCACCGATACCTGTAGAGGAAATTGAATATAATAGAGAGATCATTGAAGAAACTCACAGTGAGCTTCTTGTGATCCAAAGCAAGATAAGAGACTTCATTCTAACTTCAGACGTTAGCGAAGAGGAACTAGAGCAAGACGATGAGGAAGCCTTGCAATATACCCAGAGATATAAGAGGATATATAAAAATGTCTCGCTCTTGTTGAACCCAGGATCACTGCATCCAGTCCCACGACCAGTGAAGTGATCTTCGCTTCTAGCTCACACCATAGAACTGTAAAACTACCTAAGATAGAATTAAAGAAGTTTACAGGAGAAATAAAAGATTGGTTGGGATGGTGGGCACAGTTCAACAAGATAGAGGTCGATCCTACTTTAGAAGACAGCGACAAGTTTCAATATCTTGTGCAATCTATGTCGCCGGGAACCAGAGCTAGTAAACTGGTTGATAGTTACCCCCTGACTGCCGAGAATTACCCCAAAGTTATAGAAACTTTGACAGAAAGATTTGGAAGGCCTGAACTGCTGCAACAAGTCTATGTCAGGGATCTTATCCGCCTTATGATCGACTGCTCCTCCAAACAACAGTTGAAGGTGACTTCATTTTATGATGAGTTGGTGACTCATTTGAGAGCATTGGAATCCTTAAAGATTGAGGCCAGACAGATGTCTGTATTTATATTTCCAATGATTGAGGCATGTCTCTCAGAGGAACTCATGAAGGCTTGGCAAAGAAGTCCCCTCCATGATGTCAAGATTGATGCTAATGATTCGACTCAAACTAGAGTTGACCTAATTATGGAGTTTCTCCAAAAGGAAGCTGCAGCAGAACAAGACAGAGCCTTAGCTGGATCCAAGTTTGGACTTAGATCTCTGAAACAGGATAGAAACGTGGGCAGACAATCACATCCTGCTAAGATACCTACGGCCTCTGGACTATTTGCTGGACGTGCCCAGAATTGCATCTTTTGTAATAAAGATAATAAAAACACAGAATGTCTTGCTGCGTGCAGAATGAGCATTAAAGAAAGAAGAGAGCGTATTAAAAACGCTAAATGTTGTTTCTCCTGCCTCCAACCAGTTCATATCTCTTTAATTGTAGAAGGCGTATAACTAAATGTATTCGATGTAAGAAGAAGCACCTTGATATTTTATGCCCTCTTAATGCTCCTAGACGAGAGTCAGCGGATGAAGACAAGGAACAGGTGGAAGACTGTGACGTTTCTCCTACAGTTGAAAACGGAGTTTCATTCTCCGGTCTTAGCGCTTCGTCTCTGATTTTGCTACAGACTCTGAAGATTATGGTCGAAGGTGCGACTTCGGCGAAAGTAGTGCGTGCCCTCCTTGACACAGGTTCCCAACGATCATATATTTTGTCTAAAACTGCCCAGGATCTCGGACTATCTCCCATTGGCCAGGAATCACTTAAACATGTGGTGTTTGGAGGTCATACTAGTGAAAGTGCCCACCAAGAATACAGAGTCAATTTGGGTCATGCATCGGGGAATTTTAAGATGGTAGCGAAGCTTCTTGACCAACAAAAAATCTGTTGTAACCTACCTAGATTGAGCCGCGGGCCATGGTTGAAAGAACTCAAAGCCCGCAGAATCTGGGTTCCTGATATTAGAAAGGATGACATGGAAATTGAAATACTTCTAGGATGCGATGTGTTGGGATCTATTTTCATGATGAAATCTTGTGTGTTGTCAAATGGCTTGACTGCGTCGCAGACGCGTTTTGGATGGACTTTAATGGAAGAATGTCAGCAAGGTAGTGACGTTTCACTCGCTCATCATGTTACAACGATGACAATTTCGGAGAGCAGTATAACCAATCTGTGGGAATCTCGATGTTCTTGGCATTATGGATCCTATTGAGGTTAAACATAGAGATCAGAGAGACGCACTGTCGCGTCGACATTTTCTAAAAACAGTCCATCATTCTGTTTCTGGAAGATATGTTGTTTCCCTACCGTGGAATGTAGAGAAAGCTAAAATCGCGGACAACAGGGAGGTTGCTATGAAGAGATTAGAACAGACGACTAAGAAATTAATCTCTTTGAATCTTTATAAGGACTATGATGATATTTTCCGAGGCTGGTTGGATGATGGGATAATGAGAAAGTCCTAGCTGAACAACACGACGCTGAGGCCTTCTACCTGCCTCATCGTCCTGTGGTGAAACTCTCCAGTGGGACTACGCCTATCAGGCCTGTCTTTGATGCTTCTAGCAAGGTCTATAGATCCCCATCTTTAAATGACTGTCTTGAAAAGGGACCTAACCTCATAGAGATGATTCCCAACCTTATGCTGAGGTTTAGAAATGGCAAGTTTGGTGTCGTGGCAGACATTAAGAAAGCGTTTCTTCAGATTGAGGTGAATGAAAGGGACAGAGATTACCTGCGTTTTCTGTGGTATTCCCAAAATGGAGAAAAGACAGAAGTATTCCGACATAGACGTGTCGTTTTCGGTGTTAACTGTAGTCCTTTCATTTTGGGGGCAGTAATCGAATACCACCTGTCTAATGTTCGACCTGAACATAAACCGTTAGCTCAGAGGTTGCAGAAATCCTTTTATGTGGACAATTTAGTCACAAGCGTGAACTCTTTTGAAGAGTTACAATATCTCAAATTGACCGCAACGTCCATCATGGATAATGTTCGGATGGAGCTAAGCCGTTGGGAGCATAGCCTGGACGTGGCCTCCGATACTTACCCCTTTGAAAGAGCAGAGATATCTAAAGTGCTTGGTATGTTTTGGGATAAAGGGGAAGATTGTTTGTCATGTGAAATTTCCGTAGCCATACCCCCCAAGATAACCAAAAGGAGTATCCTGTCCTGCTTAGCTCAGATATATGACCCTATTGGATTTCTGAACCCAATATTAATAAAGCCTAAAATTCTATTGCAAAAGGCTTGGATAAAGCGCGATGATCAGTGGGGTACCTTTGTCGGGAATCGCGTGAAAGAGATATGCAGACTTAGTATTCCTGGAGATTGGAGATATGTTCCTAGCGAGTGCAATCCAGCTGATTTACCCTCCAGAGGATGCAGCCTCTCCCGACTGATACAGTCTAGATGGTGGGAGGGCCCTTCCTGGTTAAAACTCTCCGAAGAATTTTGGCCTTCCAGGTATAAAGACCTGAATGAAGAAGAAATCTGTGCGGAAAGAAAGAAAATTGCTGTTGTAACAACAGTTAAGAGTACCGATCATTGGTACATGAAATATTTCTCCTCGTTCATAAAAAATGTGCGGATGATGGCGTGGATTAGAAGATTCATCAACAACCTCCGATCTTCAACGAAAGTAAAGGGCGAACTTTCTGTGAAGGAGATCGATGAAGCGGAGCTGGCGCTTTTGAAATTAGTTCAGGCCGAGTGTTTCCCTAGCCACTCTATACCTGGTCTGAAGGTATATGACGTAGAAGGAATCCTGCGTGTGAAAACAAAATTAATTTACAGCAGCGACGAATTTGGCTTCCGTTTGCCAGTACTATTACATGGGACTCATCCGTTGATTGAAAAAATGATATGTGATTCACGCGTTGAGAATTGCCACGCTGGTGTACAATTTTTGATGAACAAACTTCGGGAAAAATATTGGATAGTAAAGGCGAGACAGACCATTAAGAAAATAGTGAGAAGATGTGTCACATGTCGCCGCTTGCTCAGAACATCAACATTGACATATCAACAATTGATGACCCTGCTGTGTCATGCAGAGGCAGTGATGAATGGAAGGTCCATGACTTATGTCAGCGACGATCCGAATGATCTTGTGTCAATATCACCTTCCGTGTTTCTACAAGAACAGACAGATGTCGAGTTTCCCGAGTGCCAGAATATGGGATCTAATCCAACGACACAGAAACTGCGCTATTTGAACAAGCTGAGGGAGGAGTTGAAATCACGATTCAGGAAGGAATATTTGTCCCTCCTGGTCCAGAGAAACAGACGCATTTACAATCCAAAACTCCAGGCTGGGGATGTTGTCCTTGTTGGTATGGACAATAAAAAGCGTAACTTCTGGCCATTAGCAGTGATCGAGGAGATATTATTTGGAAGAGATGGAGTGAATAGATTAGTGAAGGTGAAAACCGCAGTAGGAACCTTCCTAAGACCTATTCAGAAAATATATCCCTTGGAAATATCATCAACAGCAGCTTCTTCGCGTTTGCTGGACGATAAAGAGAAAACTGCAAAAATACAGACTAGATCGGGAAGAACCATTTGTATACCCAACCGATTGGACGATTATTGTTGTTTTTCTGTGTGCCTAGATAAAAACAGGTGGGAGTGTGTGGAATAATGGCGTCCAGACGGCTTGGGTGACAGTAAACAAACATGCCCGGCGGCGCCAGCCGCCGACAAAGGACTAGGACACGGCTTGGTTTGCTACCGACCAGTTGGGTGTTTTCCTCTGTCCTCTTAATATGTATTAAATAAAGTTAGTTAGAAGGAGATTTTTACCCCCTCCTTTCTGCTATTTAGTGATCTTATTTAAATCCTTGCAACAGCCCACAAAGAATCATCACAGCGAATTCTTCTACCGAATCTCGCTTCAGTGTTTTGTGAAACTATTACCCGACATTTCTTCACAAGTTCCATGTGCAAGAATATAATTGACCTTTTAGCTGAAATTGTCTCTCTCACAAATAGTAGCAGTATTAAAATGATATGTACTGAGACCAATTTTTACTTTTTTTGTTCTCTATTACTTAAAAATATGCCCACCTGGCTATATACATATTCAATCAATTTACCATCATGTAATTAATAAATAAAAAACTATAAATGTACATAAACTATTGAATTCTCTAATATGTCTCACTCATAAAAATACTATTTAAAATGTTATCTTATAGTATTTTTGAGTAACAAGATAGAGTTTCTTCATACAATGTCCTTCCCTTGTGTTCCACAAAAATCTTGACTTTTATATCTAATACGAAAATATTAGAAGTTTATGATCTGAATTTTATATTAGAATTTTGAAAAGTTGTGCTTTAATGTTGAGTCTAGAAAACTTATCATGGGCATAAAGAAAAGATAAAACCGCACCAGAGTCTACTTCGAATTTTTCCTTTTTACTTTTAAATTCACTTAGATGGATTATTTGGCGAGGTCTTTTGATCCGTTTTTCCGATTTTGAAATATGTCAATAATTATAATTGTCATAAGAATTGGGGATCTTCATGTGAAATATTATTTGTTGAGTTTCTTGTTAGAAGGACTTTTTTTCTCTCAGGATTGTTTGGATTCATACCTTTTATTATATGTCCCTTTTTTTTTCATGCGATACATTTGGGTGTGTCATGCTTAGATCTGCAATATTTTGAAATATGATTATCTCGAGACGGCAGCTGAGACAGAGATATTTTAAACAGATTTTTTTTTCAAAATCAATTCGCCTTGAATTTGACTTATTGCTAGATTGTCTGTATTGTGAGAAGTCGATGTCAAAGTTTTTGTGTTCATACTTTGAGCGATATGCCTTCATATTCTATTGATCTCACCATTTGAATTACACATATTGAAGGTTTTTGGGAAGTCCTTGACTATCGAATTTTGATGCTTCAAGTGCTAATGCTCAAGAAGAGCACTTACAAGAAGTAATTTCGACGAAATATATCAAATTTGATTGTAATAGCTGTTCTCGAGAATTGATTTCTCATGAATACCACGAACAAATTGAACTCTCAAAACATATCCGCAATCGATACACCGCAATATTTTGATTTTCAGATTGATAAGTTAAAAGGAATTGGTGTACAAATACTACAGTATTATTTGGACATAAATGAACTTCAAAAGGGTTGATGATTTCCTCATAGGAAGTTGAGAGGGTGTTTTAGGTGAAATCAGGACCGCTAACATATTGTGATTAGAACAAAATTTCTTTCACGCTAGCTATTTATTAATATTGTTAATAAAAAGAAATCACGAGGGGCTAGATCGAGCGAATACAGGGGGTGAGTCAGCAATTCATGAAGTTTGGCTGCGACAACCCCAGATGAATGCTCTGGTGCATTGTCATGGTGAAAGTCTTTTTCCCCTTTGTCAAATGGACTCTGGTCTCCTACAATCTCTTATCTCAGATTTATAACCCAATGTAGTATTATCTAGTGATTATTTTCCCATTTTAAAGAGATTTATGATAATAACGCACTTCTTACCCCCCAAAAAAAAAATATCGTCGCCAAAACTTTTTCGGCGGATAGGGCCAACTTCGTAATCTTTGGAGCAGATTCACCAGAATCAAACCATTGTTGTGATTATTGCTGAGTTTACTTTAACTACAATCTTTAACATCTATAAAGGCTTTAATATTTTCAGCATGTTCCTATTCAAAATTTGCATACCTGGTAGAAGAGATTGTCGAAGTTAAAATGTAACTAAATAAATTAGGATTTTGTTTCTAAGAGCTTTTAACATAGTTAATTTATGCCTTTATTGCTACGATGATCTCATTGTCAACTTGTATTGTCATCAGGTATGAGTAAGTTTACCAAATTTCAGACTTCGAGGTGCTCTGTAAGTACGGGTATATTAAAAACTGATTACAAGATTTTTGAAGAGACACGGAAGCAAGTTAAATAAAAGCTTTTAATAAAGATTTCCCCATTCCGGTTAAAATAGACACAAAGAACAAACGTAATCTATTTTGGCCATAGATTTGGCCTAACCACTTAATCAGCTAAACATCTTTTTGGCAAATACTGAAGATTTCATTTTATCCCTAGTGAATCTTGTGAAATCAAAGCTTGCTCTGGACTGACAATGGCCATTAGACCGAAACCATGGTCTCAAAGTGGGCGTTTATCAATTTTCCAAACCTGGTAATGTTGCTTTATCCCTGACCCGAGTCCACTAGTTTGTGGAGACGGCCAATAAATGGTGTTTACTTTTGGCGTATATTTTGACGGGAGAGGTGACCTTTATTTTTTTTTATAAATCAACTAGCAGATGTATCCGGCTTCGCCCGGGTTTTACCCGAGTGAGGGTTTGTCTAAGGAACATTTGTTAGAACAATTCTCTATAAACTTATATATATAAAAAAAATAAAAGATATATTTTGATAATTTGAAATTCGTAAATTTGAATCTCTCGATAAAGTGAACATTTTTTCCCGGTCCCTTGAAAAATACTCGATAAGTTGAATAAAAAAATTATTAATTGGTTCCCTCGGTAATTGGAAGTTAAAGGAATAGTATCTTGCCTTGGAATTGTATCATTATTCTTGTCTCAAATAAATTGCCGTGTCATCCTGAATTTTGTCTTTCCTAATTTTCTACATTACAAAATCATCGTTTTATCAAGTGAACATTTTTTTCCGGTCCCTTGAAAAATACTCGATAAGTTGAATAAAATCAATATTAATTAGGTCCCTCGGTAATTGGAAGTTGAAGGAATAGTATCTTGCCTTGGAATTGTATCATTATTCTTGTCTCAAATAAATTGCCGTGTCATCCTGAATTTTATCTTTCCTAATTTTCTACATTACAAAATCATCATTTTATCTATTCTCCCAATATACGTATATGTTGTAGATAAATGAAAAAACTAACTTTGACTTGTGCGCAATTAATAGGTAGAAAATCTTACTTTTGATAAATAATCTTTAAGATAATAAACTTAGTGATTATAAAACTTATAGATAAAATACTTGTAATCATCGTCGCAATGGGGGCGCTGCTTTCGAGTTAAATCTACAAATCTGCAAATAACTCTAAGGATATTCAAGATATCCAAGAAATTATTTTTCAAAAACCTTCCCGGGGATATACCTAATAATATCCCAAATTTTCACGGCGATTGGATGTATGGTTTTTGAATCTATAGAGTACAGACAGACAGAAAGACAGACATTCAATTATATATATATATACCCGGCTTCGCCCGAGGTTTTACCCGAGTAAAGATTTGTCTAGCGAACATTTGTTAAAATAATTCTCTAAAAACATATATAAAAAAAAAAGATATATGTCCAGGTGACACAATTGTTTGATGCCAAATGCCTCTACAATGGCTAATATTCAGGCTATATTATCATCTACAATTGAAAGCTTGGATTTTCTATGTTTGCTGCTTTGGTAGATCCGTATTTGGTAAGGCGTCTACATGAGTAAGTACAGGTGACACATTAGTTTAAAGCAAAATTATTCTTAGACGAAAAAACATGGTGAAGGTAGACGAGTTTCTTTTATTGATGCATAGGTGCAAGCTTTCGGGTAAAAACCCTTCAACAGGCGAGCAATGAAGCGCGACTTATAATAACTATGGTACAAATCCTTCCTACCATTTGTACCATAGTTATTATAAGTCACGCTCGCCTGTTGAAGGGTTTTTACCCGAAAGCTTGCACCTATGCATCAATAAAAGAAACTCGTCTTCCTTCACCATGTTTTTTCGTCTAATTTCAATTCAGGAATAATTCTTTATCTATATTTGAAAATTATTCTTAAATGGAAACGCGCGATCATGGCCACGTTCTTCTAGGGTTGAAAAAAAAAGTCAGGATTTTCTAATTTATAACTTGAGTAGATCCGCAATTGGCACGACGTCTACATATATATGATCCTGGCCATGTTGTTTTCTATGATTGAAAAGTAAAGATTTTCCATTTTTGATACTTGGTAGATACATCGTTGATATGGCGTCTACATGGGCATGCCTCGGTGACGCATTCATTTGAAACAAGATGCTTCTAGAATGGATATGATCATGGCCATATTATGTTGTCTTCTTTGAATGAAAAGCCTGGGTTTTCTATGTATACTAACTTAGTAGATACGTATTTGGCACGACGTCTACATGGATAAGACCCTGACCATATTTACTTCTATGATTGAAAAGCCTGGGTTTTCTGTTTGATAACAGTAGATGCTATGGCGTCTACATGGATGAGATCCTAGCACCTGTCGAGTTATCTACAACTTTCGATATGATATTCCTTCCTCTATCTTCCACACAAAGTTCCGGAAGATAAGTAACCAGGTTGTCAAACTCTCTTTCATTTTTGGTCACTCTTAAGGCTTCTTTTAATTTCTGTACGTGGCTCCAGGAATCCGAGTTACATAAAGAAATAATTTCTTTTAGTGGATGTCCAGCTTAAATCCGAGATAAATCGAAATGAAAAAAATTTTTGGATGAATTAAAAAAAAAAAATAATTTTCACAGGTATGCGGGTTCCGACAAATTACAAAAAAAAAAAAGGCAAAAGACGTCACAACTATTTTTATTTAACTTACAATTTTTATTGTTATAATATTTTAAATTATTATTTTTATTTACTTGATTAAAGAAAGCTTTCGGGCAAATTCTTCTTCAGCTTAATAAAGGCCGAAGAAGAGCTTGCCCGAAAGCTTCTTTAATCAAGTAAATAAAAATAGTTGCGGAGTCTTATGCTTTTTTTTTTGTAGAACATTTTTATTACAGAAATTTATTCTATTTGCGATCCCATTTGATAAGTTACTACAGCATAGCCACCTCTAACAGACTGCCTACTTTGGCAAAAAAAAATATATCTACTTATATAATTGCCTTATTCTGAAGCTCACGGATAGAATGCGCGCCCATTGGCTGCCGGCGAACACGTGTCCTCCCTGCCCCCCTCTAGACAACCCTGTTATCAGCTGTGTGATACATACACCTGTCTATAGCGGCCATTCTAGACAACCCTGTTATCAGCAGTGTGTTACATCCACCTGTCTATACAGACCACCCTGTCTATAGCGGACACCTTTGGCAACCCTGTTATCAGCAGTGTGATACATACACCTGTCTATACAAACCACCCTGTCTATAGCGACCACTCTAGACAACCCTGTTATCAGCTGTGTGATACATCCACCTGTCTATACAGACCACCCTGCCTATAGTGACCACTCTAGACAACGCTGTTATCAGCTGTGTGATACATCCACCTGTCTATACAGACCACCCTGCCTATAGCGACCACTCTAGACAACGCTGTTATCAGCTGTGTGATACATCCACCTGTCTATACAGACCACCCTGCCTATAGCGACCACTCTAGACAACGCTGTTATCAGCTGTGTGATACATCCACCTGTCTATAGTGGCACCCCGTCTATAGCGGACACCTTAGGCAACCCTGTTATCAGCAGTGTGATACATACACCTGTCTATACAAACCACCCTGTCTATAGCGACCACTCTAGACAACCCTGTTATCAGCTGTGTGATACATCCGCCTGTCTATACAGACCACCCTGCCTATAGCGACCACTCTAGACAACCCTGTTATCAGCTGTGTGATACATCCACCTGTCTATACAGCCCACCCTGTCTATAGCGGTCACTTTAGGCAACCCTATTATCAGCTGTGTGATACATCCACCTGTCCCTACAGACCACCCTGTATATAGCGGCCATTCTAGATAACCCTGTTATCAGCTGTGTGATACATACACCTGTCTATAGCGGCCACTCTAGACAACCCTGTTATCAGCTGTGTGATACATCCACCTGTCTATACAGTCCACCCTGTCTATAGCGGTCACCTTAGGCAACCCTGTTAGCAGCAGTGTGGTACATACACCTGTCTATACAGACCACCCTGACAATAGCGACCACCCAACACCTGTCTATACAGACCACCCTGTCAATAGCGACCACCCAAGACAACGTTTTTAAAATATATTCGCACTCGGGTAAAACCCGGGCGTTGCCCGGGCCATTCGTCTAGTATATATATATATATAGAAAGAAATTTCCAAGAAATGAATCATTAATGAAAAAAAAAAAAAGAGTTAAAACTACCGTGTCCGTCACTACAATCCCTCGTTTACCAAACCACAACACCACCTTCCTCAAATTCAGAATGCCTGCCCAGAGATCAATATTTCTAGCTATAGCCTTTGTCATTTCAGAGCGGCTTCGTGTTGTGGTTTTGTCACTTAGACTCGAGTCTTCTAGTTTTCGGAGACGATCACTAGATGGCGCAGAGTTTTTCGTCTATTTTGACGGAAGAAAGTGTCTTTTTTTTTTCAAAAAACATATATTTTCACCATTAATCTAATATCCGAGAGATAAATAGTCACAACCAGGTAGATACATCCATGTTGTTCAAGGTGGTCTAGATCCAGGACTGCAGGTCCGGCGGCTGGCCAATGATGGAGAACACCTTTTTCCAGTTGGTCTCGAGGACCACGCCATCACCATCTCCTCGGCGGCGAAGTACGCGATCTACGTATTCTTTGTAGATCGCGAAATACGTGGTGTCGCTGGAGACCCGCTGGTGATTCTCCACCAAACTCTGCAGCGGTGGCTGAGGCGCCATATTCATTGTACATATTATATATAATCAATATATATATTTTTAAATAGTGCAGACTGTGCACTTTTACATGTATTGACAAGATATCAATAAAATTATTTTAATTGTAAAGAATGGAGAATTGATCAGCGCGATAGCATTTCGTTTAAGACCTAATCCCAATTGTCTTTAACAAGATAGAGATATTTGTAACAAATAAATTCACAGGCAATGTGTTTCTTTTCAATAATATCATCAAATATTATCTCTACAGAACTTGCTGCAATGATATAACTTATTGAATGAGAGGGCTTGGCTCATCAATAGTGAATCCTCTCAACGGTTTCGTCAAATTAATCTTTAGACCACTCTACAGTTGTATTGGATTGGGATATACCCTGAATTTACTATGGAAGACAGCTTAGGGGGGTTGTAGGTTCTTGGAGCGCACAACGCCAACTACCCAGGTTGTCTAACTCACTAGTAATGGATTAATGTTAAGCATTTTTAATCGCTTCATTAGTAAATTGATGAGTTGAACCAGTTCATCAGAAAGTTCCATGTTGATGTTCAGTTTGAAAAAACATTTGTATACAGATATATTATGGAATGAAAAATTCCTATTAGAAAAAAAAAACAAAAGATAAGATATAGAAGGAAATGTGGTATTTATCATATATTCCAACTCTGTGAAATAATATAATAATGATGATGATAAGACAAAAGATAGAGAGAAATATCATCCACCACCTGTTAGGGTTCACAGATAAAAATGGCGGAGTACGGTATTGTCGTCTGTCTACTGCTCTACATTTTCGTCTGCTCAGGTAAGATTCTTGGAATATTTTTGGATACGTTTGACAAAACAGACGTCTTCTTTGGAGTTCGGATAGAAGTAGATATATATTTTGACAGTAATTCATGTTTTCTATAGTATTGATTAATTGCTTTTATACAGGTCACAGTTTCCGCTTTAGAGGTTGTAGAAATTTGTCTTTAAAAATAAGGCAATATAATTAGCACTATAAATTCACATTTTTCTATAGGTATATTTACATATGGTATTCATCCCCTATGTATATATGTAAAGAAAATATATCATGAGGAAGAGAGAAAATAGAGGTTACCCGGGCTCCTGGAGCATAAATCTATCGTGAGGATATCAGGTTGTGTTTTGTTTGATATTGCCATCGAAAAAAGCGTTCAAAGAATAACAATCAAGACCTGAAATATTTTCGAATACTTCTAATTCTTCGAAAATTTGAACACGAACTTCTAAAAATGCATGAAATTACTGGAAAATTGGAAAATTTCAAAAATTACTATACTACTTCCACGAAGATTATTTTACCTAATCGTGAGGATTTATATATAGCGAAGAAAGAAAAACATTTTGTGTGATTATTTACAATTCTATATGGTGAATTGAAAGAATTTCTGTATCCATGTTTGATAATAAGTCTTTACTCATTCTATATATATTCTTCCGCTCTCAAATTTTTATATTTCAAGAGGAAAGAAAAGAAAGAGGAAATAAAATATATCACCGATATTATCTGAAACAAAGAGAACCGTGATTTCGGATAAAGAAATTCTTTTTCTTCAGGTAATATATTGGGGGAATCGGTGGAAGGCTGGTTAAACCGTTTGGTTTTCGACCATTACGACCCGGGTTCGATTCCCGCATTGTACACTTTTTTTCTGTTAAAAAAAAAAAAAAATATATATATATATATATAAATGCTCCAATGGCCCCCCGATTCTTGCAAAAGTCCAACCCCACCGGCGAGTGCAAGTAACCAAACAGGGCTCTGGCACATTTGTAAGTGCAAAGTCGAACTGCTTTCACATGTGTAGACATGTGGTGCACTTACAGTAAAAAAAGCAGTCGCTAACTACCCACCATGATTATCATGGCCTGTACCACGTGTACTAGGGATAATAATAATAATAAAAATAGTAATAGTTATGAAAGAAGCTCTGTGTCAACCCGATAATAAATTATAAAAAAAAAAAAAACTTTACTAAGATGTTCGTATCTTTTTGAAAATAGAGCAATCCATAGATAAATCTTTAATTAAAAAGGCATATATTGGATCAAAATATATTTTATTTTACCAATATTTCAGTTGGCTGAACGCCAACCTTTATCAAGGTGTTATAACATTTTAAAGTTGTTGTTGACAATATGTATGACAAGCAAGGTTGATAAATATTGGTAAAATAAATTATATTTTGATCCAATAAATGCTTTTTTAATTAAAAAATGTTCGTATCTGTTTTTAAAAATACAGAAAGTGATAAACATTGTTACAAAGCCGATTTTTACCAGAAATTTCGCAAGTGACCCCAAAGAGATATTTCACAGCTGGTGTTTTGTTTCTTGGTATTTATTTTGATGGCAGAAATATCCATTTTATATTGTTTACTGTACTCAGACCGACAGCTATCACCTGTATATTGATAGGAAGCCAATAACACACACAAAGCTTATTTTATTTTGAAAATAATATTACGCGTCTAAAATAGTTTCGTAATTTGATAACAGATGGCGCGCTATTGCATCATAATATAATTGTTCGAATAAAAGACACAAATTGTAATTTGCGGAAGAGCGATTGCTCGAAGCATATTATATATTGCCACGTGGAAAATTAGGGAAGACAAAAACTTAAGGAGGAGACAACAATTTATTTCAGGGAAGGACAAACTATGAATTGTAAACAAAAGATAAGCCACGAGGGAAATTTACAGAGTCGCAAGATATAAACATAAAAATGACCACTCTGTTAATAAAAAAATAATAAATACTCTGTTACATAAATAAAATTAATAAATACTATGTTACAATATTTATAATTATATGTAATTCTGTTGTCCTAAAAGCTTATATGTCCATAGTTAATCTAAAATACCCATTCGAAGAGTCAAGCATCAGTATCACTATAAAAGGAAGTTCCAAAAATGCAATATAACAGCGGTATGGTAGATTAAACTGGCGAAACCGCTGGGAGGGTTCACCACTGATGAGCCAGGCCCTCCCTTTAATTTTTCCATTGCAGTAAGGGCAGTAGAAATTGTTTTATTTTAAAAAGAATATTACGCCTCTAAAATAGTTTTGTAATTTGATAACAGATGGCGCGCTAGTGCATAGTAATAAAGCTTTATTAAGACCACCGGTCTTATACAGATTCACTACAGGAAGCAATAATAGATGGAGCTCCTATACTCCAGGCAGCGCAGCATCCAACAACAGCCTATAGGGAGACAATAATACACACACACAGCTTTATTAAGACCACCGGTCTTATACAGATTCACTACAGGAAGCAATAATAGATTGAGCTCCTATACTCCAGGCAGCACAGTACCCAACAACAGCCTATAGGGAGACAACAACACACACAAAGCTTTATTAAGACCACCGGTCTTATACAGATTCACTACAGGAAGCAATAATAGATGGAGCTCCTATACTCCAGGCAGCACAGTACCCAACAACAGCCTATAGGGAGACAATAATACACACACACAGGTTTATTAAGACCACCGGTCTTATACAGATTCACTACAGGAAGCAATAATAGATGGAGTCCTATACTCCAGGCAGCGCAGTACCCAACAACAGCCTATAGGGAGACAATAATACACACACACAGCTTTATTAAGACCACCGGTCTTATACAGATTCACTACAGGAAGCAATAATAGATGGAGCTCCTATACTCCAGGCAGCGCAGTACCCAACAACAGCCTATAGGGAGACAATAATACACACACACAGCTTTATTAAGACCACCGGTCTTATACAGATTCACTACAGGAAGCAATAATAGATGGAGCTCCTATACTCCAGGCAGCGCAGCACCCAACAACAGCCTATAGGGAGACAATAATACACACACACAGCTTTATTAAGACCACCGGTCTTATACAGATTCACTACAGGAAGCAATAATAGATGGAGCTCCTATACTCCAGGCAGCGCAGTACCCAACAACAGCCTATAGGGAGACAATAATACACACACACAGCTTTATTAAGACCACCGGTCTTATACAGATTCACTACAGGAAGCAATAATAGATGGAGCTCCTATACTCCAGGCAGCGCAGTACCCAACAACAGCCTATAGGGAGACAATAATACACACACACAGCTTTATTAAGACCACCGGTCTTATACAGATTCACTACAGGAAGCAATAATAGATGGAGCTCCTATACTCCAGGCAGCGCAGTACCCAACAACAGCCTATAGGGAGAAAATAATACACACACAAAGCTTTATTAAGACCACCGGTCTTATACAGATTCACTACAGGAAGCAATAATAGATGGAGCTCCTATACTCCAGGCAGCGCAGCACCCAACAACAGCCTATAGGGAGACAATAACACACACAAAGCTTTATTAAGACCACCGGTCTTATACAGATTCACTACAGGAAGCAATAATAGATGGAGCTCCTATACTCCAGGCAGCGCAGTACCCAACAACAGTCTATAGGGAGACAACAACACACACAAAGCTTTATTAAGACCACCGGTCTTATACAGATTCACTACAGGAAGCAATAATAGATGGAGCTCCTATACTCCAGGCAGCGCAGAACTCAACAACAGCCTATAGGGAGACAATAATACACACAAAGCTTTATTAAGACCACCGGTCTTATACAGATTCACTACAGGAAGCAATAATAGATGGAGCTCCTATACTCCAGGCAGCGCAGAACTCAACAACAGCCTATAGGGAGACAATAATACACACACACAGGTTTATTAAGACCACCGGTCTTATACAGATTCACTACAGGAAGCAATAATAGATGGAGCTCCTATACTCCAGGCAGCGCAGTACCCAACAACAGCCTATAGGGAGACAATAATACACACACACAGCTTTATTAAGACCACCGGTCTTATACAGATTCACTACAGGAAGCAATAATAGATGGAGCTCCTATACTCCAGGCAGCGCAGTACCCAACAACAGCCTATAGGGAGACAATAATACACACACAAAGCTTTATTATACCACCGGTCCTATGCAGATTCACTACAGGAAGCAATAATAGATGGAGCTCCTATACTCCAGGCAGCGTAGCACCCAACAACAGCCTATAGGGAGACAATAACAGTTAACAACTTTATTGACTCATGGTCAACAGCAAAATAATCAAGTAAAATTAAAATACAACAACAACAAAGTCTTTATTTAGGGCCTCTCGCCCTATACAGGATTCGCCAGTTCACAAGGGATGGGGAGAACACTGTGTGGCCTTTTTCCGGGATATAATCCTGTGGAATCCAAATATCGCCACCGCTATATACCTATTCTTTGATATTTCATTAATTAGTGCCAGAAATGAAGGACAAAGTTGCCCCGCTTTATCCTTTAGTTTTCGTCTTTCCTCAGACAGAGCAGCACAATCAAATAAGTAGTGCAACATCTCCATTGTTATTCCTGATCCACAGAAAGTGCATTTCAGGTATTAAAATACAGTATTGTAATAAAAATGAAAAATAGAAAATATTTACACCAGGCTTCTCTGAAGGGACGTCTGGATCTTATCAGGTGCTACAAGCCGCCCTAAGTGTGGACAGGCCCTTGTTTATTGTGTAGTTTTTGTCCCCAACATACTCATTATGATAGGGAGAGAGAAAATATACACAGTCGACATCTATATAAACTTCAAGAATCTTTTAAAGTCGAGAAAAAACACCATAATAGTAATTTAAAACATTTAAACAAGAAAATAAGACCTAATCCAAATATATAAATAGTGTTTTGAAAATAGAGCAATCCATAAATAAATATTTAATTAAAAAGGCATATATTGGATCAAAATATCATTTATTTTACCAATATTTTAGTTGGCTGAATGCCAACCTTTATCAAAGTATGTCAATCATGACTTTATGTGGCGCTGAGTTTGTTGTTGACACACATTAATATGTTATAATGCCTTGATAAATGTTGGCGTTCAGCCAACTGAAATATTGGTAAAATAAATGATAATTTGATCCAATATATGCCTTTTTAATCTATATCTTCTATATATATAAAAATGAATGTTTGTATGTTTGTTGGTTTGTATGTCCGGTATACAAATTCGCAGTAGTTCAATAATTCAAACCAAAATTTCCATACAAAGGTAAAAAAATACGGGGAAGACGATAGGCTATTTTAAAAAAAATATAAATCAATTATTAAAACCATATATTTTTAGTCAGAAAATGATGATGACGATATTGCTGTATCATGTTTGATTATCAGATACAAAATTATATCGGGAAAAATTCCAAAAAGCAGAGACCACGGGTGAAACCAGTTCATTATTTTGTACGCAGGAACAAAATTCTAACAGAAAAACATTCATTCGAGCAGAAAACAAAAGCCAGATCATCTTTCTATAAAAATATCGCTTCTCAGACACAAAGTTTGGAGCGGGACGTTTCACAAGAGTGACATCCACGGCGCCAATTTATAATTGTAACGAATAGTATTTGAATAAAAACATTTAATCTGGTAAAACCCGGGCGTTGCCCGGGTCATTCGGCTAGTATATATATAAATGAATTGAATGTCTGTCTGTGTGTACTCTATAGATTCAAAAACCATACATCCAATCGCCGTGAAATTTTGGGATATTATTAGGTATATCCCCGGGAAGGTTTTTGAAAAATAATTTCTTGAATAACTTGAATATCCTTAGAGTTATTTGCAGATTTGTAGATTTAACTCGCAAGCAGCGCCCCCATTGCGACGATGATAACAAGTTTTTTATCTATAAGTTTTATTATCACTAAGTTTATTATCTTAAAGATTATTTATCAAAAGTAAGATTATTTCAGGATGACACGGCAATTTATTTGAGACAAGAATAAGGATACAATTCCAAGGCGAAGATACTATTTTTTTAACTTCCAATTACCGAGGGAACCAATTAATATTGATTTTATTCAACTTATCGAGTATTTTTCAAGGGACCGGGAAAAAATGTTCACTTTATCGAGAGATTCAAATTTACGAGTTTCAAATTATCAAAATATATCTTCTTTTTTTATATAAGTTTATAGAGAATTGTTTTAACAAATGTTCGTTAGACAAACCTTTACTCGGGTAAAACCTGGGCGAAGCCGGGTACATCCGCTAGTTAAATATAAATAGTGTGTGACATTTCGGTAACAGCATTGTTATCATCATCAGACAAAATAATAAATGAAAAAAATATCACAGCATGTTCTTAAATTAGTATTGTTAACAAGTGACTTGATAAATGTCAAGTCTCAAGTGTCTATTTAAGAGTACTATTTAAGTACTATTATATATAAGTACTATTTAAGAACATTCTGTGTTATTTTTGCTCATATATAAATATTTTTGGTCCTAGAGGCTTCTTGAGAAACCAAGAAATGGGTATTTAAAATCAAACTTACATAAATACACTAAACATGTGAAAAAATAATTTTAAAAAGTCAGGTGTATTAAAAATCAATAAAAAGTATAAAAAGACCATGTGGTTGTGGTCATGATATGTTTTCTTTGATTTTGATAGCTGACTATGTTGGGGAGTTATCTAAGTGAGGATGTCCCCCCAGGCACAGAGATTCCTCACTCTAACGACACCGCGGCCTGTGGACTCGGAGCTCCAGATATCCTCACCACACCGTCCGGCCTGATATCATCCCCTGGGTATGACCGCTTCCATAGCTACCGCTCCAATCTCAGCTGCCGATGGGAGATCCGAGCTCCTGAAGGAAAGGTACTGTTATCTCTTTATGTCTATCTAACATCACACAGTTTCCATTACTGTACCGAATATATATATAGTACACACGTGAATAGAACTTATGGAATGGGAAGTCTTTGATGTTGCAGGTCGTCTTTTTATAGACAAGACATCACTGAACACATACAGTACACTCATGTACAAAACTTATGGAAGTGGAAGTCTTTGATACCGCTGGTCGTCTTTTTATAGACAAGACACCACCGAACACACACAAACATGGAAATGGAAGTCTTTGATGTTCCTGGTCGTCTTTTATTTTGAAAGAGACAGAGGCAATTTTGTTCACACTTGGTTATCTCGTGTGTCTTCAATAAAGGTAACAGTAATATCTTTCAGAGTTATTTTCTGAATCCCGATATACATGCTAAAAGGTACAACTTCCTTAAGTTTTGCCCATGAGTGTATCCTTCAGAGTTATTATCTGAATCTCGATATACATGCTAAAAGGTACAGTTTCCTTAAGTTTTTGTCTCTCCATGAATGTAGTTCTGAGTACCATGTGTGTAGAGAGAATCTATGGGTGCATAGAGCCTGTCCTGGAAGGAGAGGAAGGTTCATGACATCGCGGTTTGTTCATATGTGTGTGTGTGTGTGTGTGTGTGTGTATACACAACCTTGTATTCTAAATGGTAAGACGTGGTAGAGTCCTCATTAGACAAATGGTGCACGCATCTACCTAAAACTTTCATACTAATTCTTGTACATATTTCAAATATCTTTCTTTTCTTTCAAAATTTAGTTTGTAAAACTAAAATTGCAATTATACCGCGAATGTTTCTTTTAAACGAAAATCGAAATTTATTTTGAAGAGAAATAGCGATTATTTCTAAATTTACGAACGGAAAAATATGTCCAGGGTAGCCTAAGTGGACATGGCATCTGCCCGGTAAGCGGAACATTGTGGGTTCGATTCCCATCCCTGGACACTTTTATTTTTCCGTTTATCATTATTCTTCACAATTCATCCTATCATACTTCATCCTTAAAGTTAGAAATAATCGCTATTTCTCTTTAAAATAAATCTCGATTTTCGTTTAAAAGAAACATTCGCGGTATAATTGCAATTTTCGTTTTACAATCATAAGCCGCGTTATATTGTATTTTAAAATTTAGTTTGCCTTTAAAGTGTAAGTGTCTCTAGGGGGATATATCGCTCTAAATATAAATAAAAAAAAAAAATGGTGCACGCGAGGAAAAAAAAAAATTCCAATTTGTAGCTACGTTATAGAAATAGTGATCTTGATATTGTAGCGTAGAAATTAAGTCTTTGTATATCTAGAGATCAAAATTGGAAACTATTATAGACGCGTATGATTCTTTTTAAAAATAAAAAATTTCTACTGCCCTTACTGCAATGGAAAAATTAATGGGAGGGCCTGACTCATCAGTGGTGAACCCTCCTATTAATTTTTCCATTGCAGAAAGGACAGTAGATAATTGTTTATTTTAAAAAAAGAATCATACACGTTTATAATAGTTTCGAATTTTGATAACAGATGGCGGGCTAATGCATCATAATATCTAGAGATGTGTAAGTATTTATTGATGACGTCACCACGACTAATCGACAAATATTAACAAATTAACCAAAATATCTATAGTTAGAGAATATCAAGCAAGCAAGCTAGGTAACTAAATTATGATTTTACAAATATAAAATAATAAATCTGTTTTAAATATTTTCATTGAATAATTAAATTAAATAATAAATATAAATTATTGTAAAACGACACTTGAAAACTATCCCGCATGTGTTTCTTTTCAACGAAAAATCAAAATTTATTTCAAGAAGAAATAACGATTATTTCTAACCTTTGGGATGAGGTATGAAAGGGTGAATTGTGAAGAGTAATGACAAACGGAAATTCACCTTTCATACCTCATCCCAAAGGTTAGAAATAATCGTTATTTCTCCTTGTAATAAATTTTGATTTTTCGTTGAAAAGAAACACATGCGGGATAATTTCCAAATGTCGTTTTACAATCACAAGCCGCATTATATTGTATTGTAAATATAAATTATATTTATTCGCCACAATATGATTCCAGGTGATCCTGGTTCAACCACTGGACTTCTCCTTGAACATCGACTGCTCCAGAGATGCTCTGGTGATCCAAGATGGCGTCCAGGAGCGAGTACTATGCGGACAGATGAGACAGAGAGATTTCCTGTCCAGAAGCAGTGTGGTCAAGCTACATTTCTACAGTGGAGATAAACAACAGCCTCACAACACTGGCTTCAGACTTTACTACAAGTTCATGGATCCATTTGGTAAGTCAGTAACACCAAAGTCGATAGTAGATCTCTCACGCTTAAAAAACTAATAAAATACAGTGGAATCTCCCTGTAAAGGGCATCTAATTGCAGAGCTAAAGTGTCCTTTAAGAAAAGGTTGTCCTCTTACAGAAGAGTTTCTAAATAGTGAAAATGGTAATTTTGCAACTGAAAATCTGTCCTATATGGTGTCCTCTAGCGCGAGTGTCCTTTCATAGAGGGGGGTGGTTCTACTGTATTTTATTATTGTAAAGATAGAGGTTGCTTGGCCAGCATTCATAGTTCTTAAAATTAAAGATACTTCGGCCAGTAAATCTTTTTATTATCTCGACGTTTCGACAAAAATTAAAACATTTGGCAAGACGTTAAAAATTATTCTAATATTTTAAAGAAACTAATGTTTAAAAAAGACAACCTCGGATATGAACCTAGGCTTACATGTTTGTAAACGAAGATTTTATCTGGAGAATTTTTATCTAGAAAAATGAAGGTCATCTCTCCCGTCAAAAATAGATGCTAAAACTAATTGCCATTTTATATAGAATTTCCATTAATATTTTAGCCATAAAATTGACCTCTACCAACTTTACGAGCTATATACTTCTTTAAAAGATGCTGAAGATTCAATCAAAAACCCGTATAGATCTAACGAAATCAAAATCCTCCCTAAACTAACGATGACCATTAAACCGAAAAAAATGATCTTCAGATGAGCATTCTGAAATTTCCAAAACTGGTGTTTTAGATATGTCCCCTTAGTTCGCTAGTTTGGTAAACGGTCAATAGATGGCGCTTAGTTTTATCGTCTGTTTTGACAAGAAATGAGCTTCATTTTTATAGTCCACATTAGATTTTGTGAACATTATGCTATTCTGTTAAATCCAAAATATACTTTTTGGTCGCATACAACTTATTCATTTTACTATAATTCGCAATATACAAAACAGACATCAAAAGGCATAGAACATTTTATTATATAGGGGGTTATAGTGATAAAAAAAAAAAGAAGAGATAAACAACAACAACAACAAAAAGTGAAAAAAACAACGACAAAGAAAATCAAAAGAATAGTTGAAATTTATTCCGACAGATGGCGTAAGCCATCAACAACTTTCAATTTCACGCGATAAGGAGATACATTATTTTTTTCTTAAAAAAGAACAAATTTGTTCAGGTCGGTAATCAAATGAGATGGTGTGTGTCCCAGTAGAATGTGACAAGTTGTGACCCAACATGTCAGCTGGATTGATGTCAATATTTACTCTTTGGGAGAGTTCATTGCTCTGCTGGGTTCTTTGAAGGCCGCACGTCACCATTCATGGCAAGGTTTGTACGGAAGAATCGAGTTATGCATATTTATAACATGTTAACTTTCTATCTAGATTTATAATATGTAAATATGAACAATGTAAATATGTAGAGAGGAAGATCAGATACAGTAAAACCTCCCTTTAGCGAACACCTCTCTACAAAGGACAGTTTTCATTTGCAAAATTACCATTTTTAATATTTAGAAACTCTCCGGTAGAAATATATCTCTCCCTAAAGGATACTTTGGCTCTGCAATTAGGTGTTGTCCTTTACGGGAAGTTTTTAATGTATATTCAAAGTAGCGTTAAAAATATCTAAAAGTTTTCAGGACTTGTAGATATTTCTGTTGAGTATTGTGGATTGAGACGTTGGGTGTGCAGTGCGCGAGTGTCCCCCCAACAGCGTGATGTGCCGACATCAGACTAGCTGCGTGGATCGGACCAAGCTCTGTGACGGCGTGGACCAATGTGGAGATGGTACGGACGAAGAGGATTGTCCCGGGCCGCTGATGCCGAAAGTGTGCGGCCGTCCTATGATTCAGCCATCCCTGGGTAACTGGCGTATTGTCGGTGGGAAGGACGCTGTACCTGGCTCATGGCCCTGGCAGGTTGGGCTGAGGGTGGCTGCGGAGGAACCCTACGGTCACATGTGTGGGGGCATCCTGATCTCACAGAACTGGGTGTTGACTGCTGGACACTGCTTCCGTTCGTAAGTTTTGCCTGATGTAGAACAAATGAAAACGTTTCTTTTACACATCAACCAAACTTCTACTATCCTTACTGCTACACATGACTACTGGTGATCCCTAATCAAGCTATAGTTAAACAAGTCAGTGCATCGTACAAGTATGTATGACCTGCTTGATGTAGAGCAAATGAAAACATTAAGACGCGAATGTTTATTTTACACATCAACCAAACTTCTACTATCCTTACTGATACACACGACTACTGATCCTCAATCAAGCTATAGGTATACAAGTCAGTACATCGTACAAGTATGTATGACCTGCTTGATGTAGAGCAAATGAAAACATTAAGACGCGAATGTTTATTTTACACATCAACCAAACTTCTACTATCCTTACTGATACAAATGACTACTGGTGATCCTTAATCAAACTATAGTTATACAAGTCAGTACATCGTACAAGTGTATGTGTGACTGCAGGAACTCAGGAGCACGTAGCTGGAGGGTCTACGCTGGCAAGTTCAATAAACTTATGGATGACGATACCCAACAGATGAGATATATTGAGGCCATCAAGATTCACGAAAACTACCTGGGCATCGAGAACTCCAGAGTAAGTCTATCCTTAGCACCAGCCATTGAAATAACGATGACTAGGATTCTTATATTTAATGATATAATATTCACATAAATTTTCAGCTAGGCAACTTTAAAAGTTTAATGGACATGATTATTTTCTGATAGATTTTATCCATTTATTCACAAAGTTCATTTGAAGGACTGTGAGGAATGTTTTTTTGTCATTTATACAAGTCATTTATGTCATTGTATTTTTCACATGTGTGGACATGTGGAGCACTTACGGTAAAAGCAGTCGCCTACTTCTACCCACCATGATTATCATGGCCTGTGCCACGTTTTTTGTCATTTATACAAGTAATTTATGTCATTGTATTTTTCACATGTGTATACATGTGGTGCACTTACAGCAAAAGCAGTCGCCTACTTTTCCTACAAGCTGGTGAAATAACAATGGTTAATTCTCAGGCAATAATACAACAGTTTGTGTGGAATCTCGCCGGTTGCCCACGCTCTGGATTACTGCAGGTAAGTTTTCCGTTATCTTCGTCAGCTCTTCTTGATACACTCACATGTCACAGGTGACATACTCACATACATTCAGAGAATCGTGTTTTGACAACAAAATTTTCTACATCACTTTGTATCAGTAATCTATTAACCTTTTAGTAAACCTTTCTACCCTTCTTTACAAAACCTTTCTTACAGTAAAAGCAGTCGCCTACTTCTACCCACCATGATTATCATGGCCTGTACCACGTTTTTTGTCATTTATACAAGTCATTTATTAAATTTTATTGCCATCTATCGTTAAAATTTTACACAAATAAATTTACTGGCAATGCGTTTCTTTTTAAATATCATCAAATATTATCTCTACAGACCTTACTGCAATGATATGATTTATTGAATGAGAGGGCTTGGCTCATCAGTAGTGAACCCTCTCAGCGGTTTCGCCAAATTAATCTCTAGACCGCTCTACTATTGTATTGGACTAGTTCCAGTTCCAAATAACTTTATTAGGTGCCGCTCAAAAAGAGCAACCTAGATCATCATATTTACAATATCCTGAGGGGGGTGGTTATGTACAGGGGTTCATTTACAATTATAATTTATAATGATGTCGTTGGGTACGGATTCTCAGGTCCTTGGGGATATTTTTCTTGAGAAGGTTTTTTTCTGGCTTGTTTGATATTCAAGGTGGGTTTGTTTTTCCACTTTTCGTCATTCTGGCTTAATTGATGGAGAATTTGTCTAGGTTTTAAATTTCCTTTTTTCCTTTTTCGGCATTTGTAGTTTGTGACAATTTGACAATTAAAATAAATTTATTGACTAATTGGTCAACCTGTACACTCCGGAGAGTTAATTACAAAAAAAAGTACAATTTTACAACAGGGGGTACCCTAAGAGAGGGTCTGTAACAATCAAGATGGCAAGGCGGCTCTGATCTCGGACAATCCCCGGAGAATAGAGGGATCCATGTCCTGAGTATGCTCGATTACCGCTTCCAGGAATTGGGCGAGCAAGATTTTCTGCCTCGGTGAAGGGTATGCGAGGAAGCTCTTCCTCTTCTCAGGGTATTGGACCGCCTCCACGATTTCGCTCACGTAGATCGACGTATCGAGCACGAAATTCGAGAAGGGTCCTCGCATTGATTCTTTTATTCTAACCTTCAACACCTTCCAACGGTCCGGCGCCGGATCATCCTTGGCATGGGCAGACGGCGGAGGCGGAGGTGCCGCCATGGCCGGCGCCGATTCCCTCCTCTGGGGAGCGGGCGGCGTCGGCTCAGCAGGCCGAGGCGCAGGCAGTGGAGGTGTTGGAGGCACTGCTGGTGTTGTCCTGAGCTCAGCTTTAACTTGTCCGAGGACTTTGTAAAGGTTGCTGGCTGCTCCGGGCCTCAGATCCAAGATTTTCCCGATCAGGCCGACGAGGGCGTCGCACTGCGGAGGCGACAGGAGGGGTCCTTTCCTCTGCGCCTTGGTCCTCGAGGAGAGGAGGTCCAGGACCTCCTCCCGCCCAAGACCAAGGGCGTCCGTCTCAGCGAAGGACACGCTGGGGTGCCCCTCGATGAACGCATCGAGGTCGACTCTTGTTGCGTTCTTTGCCGCTGACGTGGAGGACGCAGAGGTCTCCTCCACGATGGACATCTCCACGTCCGGTGTTGGGGCTGCAGGCCCGAGGGTCTCCTGGGTGGGCAGAGGGTCACGCGGGGCAACGAAGTCTGGCCGAGCGGGAGGCGTCGGCTCTGGATGTTGTGACTTGGCTGGGCGAGGGTCTACGGGAACCTCAGGCGCCTGCAGGGACGGAGCAGGGGTCACAGGTGGAGGGGCAGAAGGCGTCTCCTCCATGGGTAAGGCTGGGGCCGCTAGTGAAGATGGCCGAGGTGCGGATGGATGGAGCACGGCTCGGGCCACGGGAGGAGCGCTGCAAACCTCCATGGCTGGACTGGGAGGCGCTGGCGCAGGAGGCGCGGCCGAAGTCCGCCTAGGTAGCCCAGGCGCAGTTGAGGGTGGGAGGCTGGTGGAAGGGGGCGGTGAAGCCCGTCTGGAAGTGGTGGGTCGCCCATGGAGTTGGGGGCAGTTGGCTCTTCTGTGACCCTGGCCACGGCATTTAGAGCACTTTATTCCGTATGTTAGGAATGCTGGCCAGGGCTCGCCCTTGATCTTTATTACGAATCGAGCGGGGAGCATTTCGACGGTTATGCCGTCATGGAGGAGAATAAAGGCCTCCCGGCGGCCGTCGGTGAAATCAAATTCGCCGACTCTTAATTGTTTGGGGGCGATGGAAGTGATACGGACGTATCTGGAGAGGGCATCCATGACGGCGGCGTCTCCCACAAAGAAGGGGAGGTTCCCAATCGTTATTCTTATTGAATTCCTCCTAAAGGGGAAGGTCTTGAGAAGGGTTCCCTCGATCTCGAGGCCCTCTCGAACTAGGCGCTCCGCCAGGGATCTATTGGCGAGTCCGACCAAGTATTGCCCGTTCACCTTGGTGAACTGGACAATGTTTCTTGTGCTTCCGACCACCTTTTCTATAGCTTTCATGTACTGGTAGGTCTGGTATTCCGGGCAGTACTCGAGGAAACAGCACTGCTCCTCGGTGCAGGACGCCTGGCGAGCCCTGGCCTCCATGACGTGTGCCCTCGTGGTCCTGATCTCCTGGACCTGGGGCATCCGTCCCGTCGACGGTCGCTGTCGGCGAGAAGTGCCAGCGCTGTTAGACTGCGCGGCGATGGCAGGCAGATCTGGCGAGTCGCGGCGCCTTTTCCTGCCTTTTACGACTGTGAAGCTGTCATCCTCCTCAGAATTCACGTCCTCGGCATAGTCTGCCCAGTTTCTTTGGGCATCGGCACCGCGGTTGGAAGAAGAGATAGCCGCCAAGTTGAATTGCGCGGTCGAATTTACATTTCTCTCGCCGGCGGGCGAATTTGCATAAGTTTAAATTTTTTCTTGAATATTCGAGATATATCTCTGCGAATTGAAAATTGCAGATTTCTCTGCACAGGGCAGTGCTTCGATGCTGTGCCTTCCAGGCATTTGATCAGCAGATTCTGAGCTCCCTGGTGATGCCGAATTTGGCATGTCTAATGACATATCATAGCTCGCCAGAGGCGAAAATCCCGGAGCTCGCGCGACGCGTGGCCGCACGGCCGAGTGTAGACATGTGGTGCACTTATAGTAAAAGCAGTCGCCTACTTCTACCCACCATGATTATCATGACAATGACAATGAAAACAAGTTTTATTGACTATTTAGTCAACGATTACACAGTTAACAAGAAATATTTACAATTGTCTGGACCGTCAGGAGCCCAGAGCCAGCTTAAGGCTGGATATTTTCCTGCAAATAGTGGGATGGCTGTTCCGTGTTCGCACGATAGCAACGTCAAGAAAGCCCGCGAGAATGTTCCTCTTCTCAGACGGAATTTCGAGGTGATACTCTTCGGGGTATAGAACCGCGAACATAACGTCATCCAGGTCAATCCCCGATTCTAACATGGGCCTTGAGCCGGGTTCAACGATCATTTCGTTGAATATTGTATCTATGTCCGGCATCAGATCCTTCTGCTTCATCGGGGCAGGTAGTGGAGGCGGTGGTGTTATCATGGCTGTAAATGAATCCTCCTTATGGGGAGCGGGCGGCGCCGGCTTGGCAGGCCGAGGCGCAGGCAGTGCTTCCTCCGTCATTGGATTGTCCTCCTCCATGTCCATCGGGGCGGGGGGCGGAGGTGTCATCGAAGGAGGTGTCAGTTCCTCCCTGTGGGTAGTGGGCAGCATAGGCTCAGCGGGCCGAGGCGCAGGCAGTGGTGGTGTTGTAGGCACTGCAGCTGGTGTTGTCCTCAGCTCAGCTTTGACTTGCCCGAGGACTTTGTAGAGGTTGCTGGCTGCTCCGGGCCTCAGATCCAATATTTGCCTAATCAGGCCGGCGAGGGCGTCGCACTGCGGAGGCGACAGGAGGGGTCCTTTCCTCTGCGCCTTGGTCCTCGAGGAGAGGAGATCTAAGACCTCCTCCCGCCCAAGACCAAGGGCGTCCGTCCCAGCGAAGGACACGCTGGGGTGCTTCTCGATGAACGCATCGAGGTCGACTCTTGTTGCGTTCTTTGCCGATGACGTGGAGAACGCAGAGGTCTCCTCCTCCACGTCCGGTGTTGGGGCCGCAGGCTCGCGACTCCCAGGTGTTCGAAGGGACGGAGCAGGGGTCACTGGTGGAGGGGCAGGAGGCGCATCCTCCGCAGGTAAGGCCGAAGGCGCTGGTGGTGATTGCCGGAGTGCTGCAGGTGGATGGAGCGCAGCTCGGCTTGTGGGAGGCACGTCGGAGACCTCCATGGTTGGGCTGGGGGATGCCGGAGGTGGAGGCTGGGCAGATGGTTGTTGAGGCAGCCTAGGCGCAGTCGCTGGTGGGACGCTGGTTGGAGAGGTTGGTGTGGCCGGTCCAGGAGCGGTGGTTCGCCCTGCAAGCAGGGGACAGTTGGCCCTGCAAGCAGGGGACAGTTGGCCCTGCAAGCAGGGGACAGTTGGCCCTGCGGTGCCCCTGCCCGTGGCATCTGGAACATTTAATGCCGGAGGACAGGTAAGCGGGCCAGGCCTCGCCTTTGATGGTGATGTTGAGGCGGGTGGGGAGCCTCTCGGTGGTCACTCCCTCGTGGAGGACGATGAACGCCTCACGGCGGCCGTCGGTGTAGGTGTATGGGCCGGCCTTCATCATTTTGGGCGCGATGGATGTAATGCGCCCATAGGGCCCATCATGGCCTATACCACGTTTTTTTTTGTCATTTATACAAGTCATTTATGTCATTGTATTTTTCACATGTGTAGACATGTGGTGCACTTACAGTAAAAGCAGTCGCCTACTTCTACCCACCATGATTATCATGGCCTGTACCACGTTTTTTGTCATTTATACAAGTCATTTATGTCATTGTATTTTTCACATGTGTAGACATGTGGTGCACTTACAGTAAAAGCAGTCGCCTACTTCTACCCACCATGATTATCATGGCCTGTACCACGTTTTTTTGTCATTTATACAAGTCATTTATGTCATTGTATTTTTCACATGTGTGGACATGTGGTGCACTTACAGTAAAAGCAGTCGCCTACTTCTACCCACCATGATTATCATGGCCTGTACCACGTTTTTTGTCTTTTATACAAGTCATTTATGTCATTGTATTTTTCACATGTGTAGACATGTGGTGCACTTACAGTAAAAGCAGTCGCCTACTTCTACCCACCATGATTATCATGGCTTGTACTACGTTTTTTGTCATTTATACAAGTCATTTATGTCATTGTATTTTTCACATGTGTGGACATGTGGTGCACTTACAGTAAAAGCAGTCGCCTACTTCTACCCACCATGATTATCATGGCCTGTACTACGTTTTTTGTCATTTATACAAGTCATTTATGTCATTGTATTTTTCACATGTGTGGACATGTGGTGCACTTACAGTAAAAGCAGTCGCCTACTTTACCCACCAAGATTATCATGGCCTGTACCACGTCTATGCTATACAAATCATAATGTTTATAACTGTTTCTGTTTAAAAGTGTAAATAGACCCAATTATTCCTAGCCGGGATATCGCGTTTTGTGTGTTGAAATAAAATATACAAGTCATTTATAGCTGAATATAACTTTTTTTAAATTTACTTTATATATCTCTATTTATCCTGTTTGAATGTAAATTTGTTCAAATTTTAAATTGAAATGAGATCTCATTTACACTCATGGACAAAACTTATGAAATTGAAAATCTTTGATGTCGCCAATTTTTTTTAAGGAGACAGAGACAATTTGATTCACACTTGGTCATCTCGTTTCTTCAATAAAGATCACTGTGTATCGAATATCTTTCAGAGTTATTGTCTGAATACCGATATACATGCTACAAACTACCTTAAGTTTTGTCTCTCTATGAGTGTAGTTTTGAGTACCATGTATATATATATATTATATAATCTAAAAATATTATATAATCTAAAAATATTATATAATCTAAAAACCTCAAATATTTCTATATTTTAAAAAATATATACTTTATTTTATTCATTGATAATTTTATTTTTGTTATCATCGTTTTTAGAAAGACTTTTAGTTTAGTTGTTTAGTTTCGTTGTATAATTTTGTTGTAAATATGCGTAGTTAACCAATCAATCCTTTTAAATCACTAATATAGGATTAAATTATAAATTCTATATAATGTGAAAACTAACAAATGTGTAATCTTTCCTCAAGTAATTGAAAATAAAAGCTACTTGACGGTAAATATTTATCTTTTTTTATCACGACTGCACCTCAACCCTTTATCTTATCGATCCTTTGTCTTATCAAGCCTTATCTAACAACAACACAAAATATTCATAACAATAAGTCGACAGGATTACCTGAATTTTCAACATAATTGCTCTATAAATTATTCAAATTTTATAAAACTATTTTTACAAAATGTCTCGCAAACAAAGGAATGTAGAACACGCCATGACGCCATATCCAAATACTATAGAAATACCGAAATTTAATGGTCAAAATTTAGACATAATATCTTGGCTCAAATTCTTTAACAAAAAATGTTTACAGAAGCATCTTGATGAATATTTTAAACAAAATAATATATCAAATTATCTCGAGGGTGAAGCTTTCAATTATTATATAGAAGAGTTACAAGATATAGATAATTGGGGGGAAATAGAACAAAAATTAACATCATACTTCACTATAAATGATTCAAATTTATTCAGTAGGTTTCTAAATTTAAAATATAATAATAATAATGATCTTGAACAATATTTTAAAGAAAAATCTGCCTTAGCCAATAAACTTAATCTTGAAAAAACACTTTTACTAGAAGCACTTACAGATGGAATGCCAGATCACCTAAAAAAATATCTAATAGCTGCAAGAGTACAAGAACCTTCAGAATGGTATAAAATCACAACCCAATTAAAATTCTCAACAAATAAAGAAGAAGAACCCCAACAACCCTCTACCAGTACAAGCACTCCAGTAAAAAATTTTAACTCCAACTCCTCCAAAGCTCATCAATACCAGCCTTTTCCCAGGACAGCAGCAGCAACTCATCACCAACAAGAACCCCACAAATCCATAAACCAGCCTCCATACCCCTGCAAGATATGTGCATCTCACCAGCTACCCAACCAGATCCATTTCCATAGAGACTGCCCACTAAAGAATAATACTCATCCGAAGCGCATCAATCCAGGTAGAACATTATTGCTATTCTCTGTATTTATTAATCAAATATCCTTACCCTGTGTACTTGACACTGCATCATCTATTTCCATTATACCTTTAAAATACTTAAACCATATTTATTATAAAATTTTAGATAATTCCCCAAAAGAAAGAATAGGTCAGGTAGAAGGATTTACTTACCCATTATACAAAATATTAGTTAGGCTTAGCTTAGGTAAAATTACAAAGTATCAAGAAATGTTTGTTTGTGATAGTCCAATAGAATATCTTATTTTAGGTTTACCAACATTTTATATATTTAAGTTGCAAATAGATTTTTCAAAAAACCTTCTTTTCCAAAATTATAAATTCTTGTATTCTTTTAATCCAAAAACTGATAATCAGAAGTCATATGCCACTACCCTATGTATTCCAGACCCATACTATGTTAAAAATTCATCTCTTTTAAATATTAACCCATTGTGTAATTTCAATTCTTTTGATATACCAAATACAAATGTTAAACTTATAAATCCTACTTCAAATCCCATTATTGATTCTAACCCATTTCACAGTATGCGACAACCGTGCTCTATAACAAATTATAATTCCTATTTAGACCTTAGTAAAGTAGATATTAATCCAAATTTCTCTAATCAAACAATTTCAGATATATTGCATAAATATAAGAATGTTTTCTCTAAGCACAATTTTGATATAGGACACATAAAAACTAACCCAATTTGCATATCTCTTTTAGATAATATTCCCATAGCACAAAAGCCATATAGGACATCTTTTTACAATAATGCTGAAATACAAAAACAAATAACTGAATTATTAAAATATGATATTATTAGACCCTCATCTAGCCCCTATAGTTCTCCTGCATTATTAGTGAATAAGAAATCTGATAACCCAAATCACCCCACAAGACTCTGTATAGATTATAGGAAACTTAATCAAAAAACAGTTCCAGAACATACACCAATTCCACTTATAGAACAAATTATAGATAGGTTATCACAGTCAAAAATATATACTATTCTAGATGTTAAAAATGCATACTGGCATATACCCATAGATGAAAAAGATAGACATAAAACCTCCTTTGTAACACAATTAGGATGTTATGAATGGAACAGACTTCCATATGGTCTAAAAAATGCACCTTCACAATTTGAAAGGATTATGAAGTCAGTTTTCACTAAGCATAATATACACTATGCCTTAAATTATTTTGATGATATTATTATACACTCTAAAACTTATGAAGAACACATTAAACATTTAGATGACATATTAGGTATATTCGAACAAGAGGATATAAAGCTGAATCTCAATAAATGCAAATTTTTACAAAAAGAAATACAATTCTTAGGATACACTATTAACTCAGGAAAATATACACCAAATAACACAAATATTGAAGCAATTTTAAAATTAAATAGACCATATAATATTAAAACCTTACAGAGATTTTTAGGCACCATAAATATTTATAATAAATTTATTCCCCATTATGCGCAAATTAGGGCACCTTTGAATGAACTTTTGTTAAAAAATGCTCCTTGGCTATGGAGTGTGAAACATGAACAAGCATTCCAAACACTTAAAATTTCACTCATATCACAACCTGTACTATATATTTATGACCCATCAAAACCTTGCCATTTATTCACAGACGCGTCAAGTCTAGGAGTAGCAGGAGTTCTTAAACAACCAGATGAGCAAGGCATTTTACACCCCATAGGTTACTTTTCAAGAAAACTTCACCCATATGAACAGAATTATACTGCCTCAGAAATTGAAACATTAGCTATCATTAATTCAGTACAAAGGTTTCATACATATCTACACAACATACATTTTACCTTGCACACAGATCACTTACCTTTAAAATGGATCAAAAATGTAAAAAACCCACAAGGTAGGTTATTTAGATGGTCCTTAATCCTATCTCAATATAGCTTTGACATAAAACATATTAAAGGATTAAATAATATAGAAGCAGACATGCTGTCAAGAGCACCTGTCTCATTTTACCTAACATATAATGAGTTAAAAGAACACCAATCAACTGAACAAATTAGTAGTGCTAAAATTAAAATTCAAAATGGCCTCTACATTATAAATAGAAAGGGTTTTAAAAGAGCTTATGTACCACAAACACTAAGACACAAATTATTAAACAAAGTACACACAAAGCATGGACATATTGGAACAACTCAAATGACTAAAATAATTTCTCCACACTATTATTGGCCACATATGTCTAGGGATATTGCTAATTACACCAAACATTGTGAAACTTGCCAGTTTAACAAGTCTAGGGATAACAGAATTGTTTATGGACCACTACAACAGATGCCAATAGCTACACACCCAAATCACATTTTTTCTTTAGATACATTGGGCGGGTTACATAATTATGGGACAACTAGACACAGTATCCATATGATAGTAGATCACCATAGTAGATTCCTTTGGGCTTTTCCAACAAAATCTGTATCAACTGATTCTTATATAACTTGTTTGAGAAATTTATTCCAAATTAATAAACCTGAAATATTAATAACTGACAGAAATTCAGCTTTTCTTAGCAGAAAATTTAAACACTTTTTAGATAGAAATAATGTTAAGCATCTACTCACCAGTTCCCATCACCCAGAAACAAATGCAAAAGTAGAAAGACTAAATTCCACTATCATTAATAGGTTAAGATGTGAATATAATGATAATTTAAAGATTCCTTGGACAAAATATATTCCTAAAATTACTGAAAGCTATAATGAAACAGTACATACCACAACAGGCTTTACACCTAAATTCTTATACTATGGAATACAACCACAGTATATAGAACATGACACAGTAACACATACACCAATTGAAAAGGCAAGAAAATTAGCCATTGAAAGAACCATAAAATCCCATGAACACAGCAAACAACTTTATGACATTAAACACCCAGAACCCATTTTTAAAGAAGGAGATCAGGTATTAGTAAAAACCTTTATTTATCCAAACACTGGTAAATTAACACAAAGATATATAGGCCCATTTACAATTTTAAAACAACTTTCTCCAGTCACATATGAAATAGATAAGCCTAATATACCCCAAAGAAAACAAACAGAAATTATACACTCAAATAAGCTTAAATTATTTTATCCAGAAACAGATTTTTTACTTCACTATAGCACTAACATAGAAAATGACTTTATAGTAAACCAAAATTCTAACACAAAGTTAATATATATTGATGATAAACCATGTTTTTTACAGGAAGGCCATATTTTGGACATGGACAATGAAGAACAAATTTCAGCACCAATTCTTAAGCCTTCACAAATAACTTAATGTCACTTCATACATCTATTAGCGTTTCATTATTCAACCATGTAAAAATAACATTTTCTACTGCTTTTGATATTTTGAAGTGTAACTAGCATAATGTCATTTTTAATCAATTTTAAATACCTTTTTTGCTTCATATCCATATTTCATTTGACTTGACCATTAATACTTCTTATATAAACTTTTATTATAATTTCATAATTGTATAAATTATTTGTAAACAAACTTTCTTTTGTTTATTATGAAAAAATGTGCGTATTGATTTTTATTGTTTCATTTTTAATTATTTCTAAAGATTTATTGATTTCGTTTAATTAATTATTTTAATTACCAATTTTATTTTAAAATTTTATTTTTTAGAATCTTTTCACAGGGGGGAAATATTATATAATCTAAAAATATTATATAATCTAAAAACCTCAAATATTTCTATATTTTAAAAAATATATACTTTATTTTATTCATTGATAATTTTATTTTTGTTATCATCGTTTTTAGAAAGACTTTTAGTTTAGTTGTTTAGTTTCGTTGTATAATTTTGTTGTAAATATGCGTAGTTAACCAATCAATCCTTTTAAATCACTAATATAGGATTAAATTATAAATTCTATATAATGTGAAAACTAACAAATGTGTAATCTTTCCTCAAGTAATTGAAAATAAAAGCTACTTGACGGTAAATATTTATCTTTTTTTATCACGACTGCACCTCAACCCTTTATCTTATCGATCCTTTGTCTTATCAAGCCTTATCTAACAACAACACAAAATATTCATAACATATATATATATATATAGGTAATCTATGGGTGTACAGACTCTATCCTGGCAAGAGAGGAAGGTGCATGATATCGCGTTGGTCCGTCTGAATGCACCGTTTACCTGGACGCCCCGAGTGTCACCGGCATGTCTGCCCGAGGAGATGCAGGATGAAGCCACGTTCAGCTTATGTCACGTCACAGGATGGGGAATCACTTATGGTGAGTGTTGGAAAGTTACTGGAAATTTCAGTCGGTAGATACATAGAGGTTCTAAAACAATGGAATGGACGACAAACCTACGAGGAGATGAAGAGGATGGCGGAGGAAGTATGGAGAGACCATCACCCTCAGTAGAGGAAGGCATTGAAGGAGGGAAATATGGAGAGACCATGTGGCCCACCCTCAGTAGAGGAAGGCACTGAAGGAGGGAGATATGAAGAGACCACGTGGCCCACCCTCAGTAGAGGAAGACACTGAAGGAGGGAGATATGAAGATACCATGTGGCCCACCCTCAGTAGAGGAAGGCATTGAAGGAGGGAGATATGAATAGACCATGTGGCCCACCCTCAGTAGAGGAAGACACTGAAGGAGGAAGATATGGAGAGACCATGTAGCCCACCTTCAGTAGAGGAAGGCATTGAAGCAGGGAAATATGGAGAGACCATGTGGTCCACCCTCAGTAGAGGAAGGCATTGAAGCAGGGAGATATGGAGAGACTATGTGGTCCACCCTCAGTAGAGGAAGGCATTGAAGGAGGGAAATATGGAGAGACCATGTGACCCACCCTCCCTCAGTAGAAGAAGGCACTGAAGGAGGGAGATATGGAGATACCATGTGGACCACACTCAGTAGAGGAAGGCACTGAAGGAGGGAGATATGGAGAGACCATGTGGCCCACCCTCAGTAGTGGAAGACATTGAAGGAGGGAGATATGGATAGACCATGTGGCCCACCCTCAGTAGAGGAAGACACTGAAGGAGGAAGATATGGAGAGACCATGTAGCCCACCCTCAGTAGAGGAAGGCATTGAAGTAGGGAGATATAGAGAGACCATGTGGTCCACCTTCAGTAGAGGAAGACACTGAAGGAGGGAGATATGGAGAGACCATGTGGCCCACCTTCAGTAGAGGAAGACACTGAAGGAGGGAGATATGGAGAGACCATGTGGCCCACCTTCAGTAGAGGAAGACACTGAAGGAGGGAGATATGGAGAGACCATGTGGCCCACCTTCAGTAGAGTAAGACACTGAAGGAGGAAGATATGGAGAGACCATGTGGCCCACCTTCAGTAGAGGAAGACACTGAGTAGGGAGATATGGAGAGACCATGTGGTCCACCCTCAGTAGAGGAAGGCACTGAAGTAGGGAGATATGGAGAGACCATGTGGTCCACCTTCAGTAGAGGAAGACACTGAAGTAGGGAGATATGGAGAGACCATGTGGTCCACCCTCAGTAGAGGAAGGCATTGAAGGAGGGAGATATGGAGAGACCATGTGGCCCACCTTCAGTAAAGGAAGGCATTGAAGGAGGGAAATATGGAGAGACCATGTGGCCCACCCTCAGTAGAAGAAGGCACTGAAGGAGGGAGATATGGAGAGACCATGTGGTCCACCTTCAGTAGAGGAAGACACTGAAGGAGGGAGATATGGAGAGACCATGTGGTCCACCCTCAGTAGAGGAAGGCATTGAAGGAGGGAAATATGGAGAGACCATGTGGCCCACCCTCAGTAGAAGAAGGCACTGAAGGAGGGAGATATGGAGATACCATGTGGCCCACCCTCAGTAGAGTAAGACACTGAAGGAGGGAGATATGGAGAGACCATGTGGCCCACCTTCAGTAGAGGAAGACACTGAAGGAGGGAGATATGGAGAGACCATGTGGCCCACCTTCAGTAGAGGAAGACACTGAAGGAGGGAGATATGGAGAGACCATGTGGCCCACCTTCAGTAGAGTAAGACACTGAGAAGGAGGGAGATATGGAGACCATGTGGCCCAACCTCAGTAGAGGAAGGCATTGAAGGAGGGAAATATGGAGAGACCATGTGGCCCACCCTCAGTAGAAGAAGGCACTGAAGGAGGGAGATATGGAGAGACCATGTGGCCCACCCTCAGTAGAGTACGACACTGAAGGAGGGAGATATGGAGAGACCATGTGGCCCACCCTCAGTAGAGGAAGGCATTGAAGGAGGGAAATATGGAGAGACCATGTGGCCCACCCTCAGTAGAAGAAGGCACTGAAGGAGGGAGATATGGAGAGACCATGTGGTCCACCTTCAGTAGAGGAAGACACTGAAGGAGGGAGATATGGAGAGACCATGTGGCCCATCCTCAGTAGAGGAAGGCATTGAAGGAGGGAAATATAGAGAGACCATGTGGCCCACCTTCAGTAGAGGAAGGCATTGAAAGAGGGAAATATGGAGAGACCATGTGGTCCACCCTCAGTAGAGGAAGGCATTGAAGTAGGGAGATATGGAGAGACCATATGGTCCACCCTCAGTAGAAGAAGGCATTGAAGGAGGGAAATATGAAGATACCATGTGGACCACCCTCAGTAGTGGAAGACATTGAAGGAGGGAGATATGGAGAGACCATGTGGTCCACCTTCAGTAGAGGAAGACACTGAAGGAGGGAGATATGGAGAGACCATGTGGCCCATCCTCAGTAGAGGAAGGCATTGAAGGAGGGAAATATAGAGAGACCATGTGGCCCACCCTCAGTAGTGGAAGACATTGAAGGAGGGAGATATGGAGAGACCATGTGGCCCACCCTCAGTAGTGGAAGACATTGAAGGAGGGAGATATGGAGAAACCATGTGGCCCACCCTCAGTAGAGGAAGACACTGAAGGAGGGAAATATGAAGATACCATGTGGTCCACCCTCAGTAGAGGAAGACACTGAAGGAGGAAGATATGGAGAGACCATGTAGCCCACCCTCAGTAGAGGAAGGCATTGAAGGAGGGAGATATGGATAGACCATGTAGCCCACCCTCAGTAGAGGAAGGCATTGAAGGAGGGAGATATGGATAGACCATGTAGCCCACCCTCAGTAGAGGAAGGCACTGAAGGAGATATGGAGATACCATGTGGCCCACCCTCAGTAGAGGAAGGCACATACACACCATTATACAATTTTATATATTTATATATCTGTATTTAACTTTATAAAACATTGTATAAACAAAATAATAAAATTAGTTCCAATAACCATGCCATGTGCCTTCAGACACGGGATTCGACACCGTGCTGAAACAAGCCCAAGTTCCCATCGTCAAACAAGAAGTCTGTCAGCAATGGCTGCCACCATACAAGACCCTGGCTCCTTCCATGCTCTGTGCGGGCTACCCTGAGGGAGGCCATGACGCCTGTAAGGTAAGATTGTACCCCTAGAACATATTCACCTACAACCTCACACACACACAAACCTACCACCTACAAAAAATGCTTATTAAGACTCTTTGATCTTATAAATATTCTCCAAGTAGAAGAGGGTATATACAGATATAACTGTAATATATATTTTTAAAATTATCCCTAGTACACGTGGTACAGGCCATTATAATCATGGTGGATAGTTGGCGACTGTTTGTACTGTAAGTGTACCACATGTCTACATATTTGAAAAGCAGTTCGTCGTTTGCACTTAGAAATGTGCCTGAGCCCCATTTGGTTACTTGCACTCGCTGGATGGGGTTGGACTTTTGCAAGATTCGGGGGCCATTGGAGCATTTTTTTATATTAGAAAAGTGCCCAATGTGGATTCGATATAATAAACCCATTACTATTGTATAGAAGACTTCCTATATCTATGGGATAATATTTGTCCATAATTTTTTATGTGTTTATGGTATTTTAATGAATCTGTTTATGCATTTTTTTGCTGTTTGGATATCAGATATGTAAATGTGTTGACAGGGTGACAGTGGAGGTCCTCTGGTATGCAAATCAGACGGTAAATGGCTGGCGGTAGGAGTGGTATCTACAGGAGGGATCTGTGGGGACAAGAAGGACCCTGGCATCTACACCAGGGTCTCCCATCATGCCTCTTGGATCAAGAAGACCATTGAGGAATACTCAGCCAACAACATCTAACTCCTCTTTCTCTACTGGACTCTTCATTTTGTAGAACATTCCTTTAATAAATATCCGGATGTGCAGATGATGGCTGGAGAGGGGCTACACTACACAGATACTACAGAACACATTGTAGACAAGGCCAGGATGTAGATGACGACTAGTGGAGGTAACCATCCACAAAGACACCTACAGAACACATTGTAGACAAGACCAGGATGTAGATTACGACTAGTGAAGGTAACCAGCCACAAAGACACCTACAGAACACATTGTAGACAAGACCAGGATGTAGATGACGACTAGTGAAGGTAACCAGCCACAAAGACACCTACAGAACACATTGTAGACAAGACCAGGATGTAGATGACGACTAGTGAAGGTAACCATCCACAAAGACACCTACAGAACACATTGTAGACAAGACCAGGATGTAGATGACGACTAGTGAAGGTAACCATCCACAAAGACACCTACAGAACACATTGTAGACAAGACCAGGATGTAGATTACGACTAGTGAAGGTAACCAGCCACAAAGACACCTACAGAACATATTGTAGACAAGACCAGGATGTAGATGACGGCTAGGGGAGGTAACCAGCCACAAAGACACCTACAGAACACATTGTAGACAAGGCCAGGAAGTAGATGGCGGCTAGGGAAGGTAACCATCCACAAAGACACCTACAGAACACATTGTAGACAAGACCAGGATGTAGATGACGACTAGTGAAGGTAACCAGCCACAAAGACACCTACAGAACACATTGTAGACAAGGCCAGGATGTAGATGACGGCTAGGGGAGGTAACCATCCGCAAAGACACCTACAGAACACATTGTAGACAAGGCCAGGATGTAGATGACGACTAGTGAAGGTAACCATCCACAAAGACACCTACAGAACATATTGTAGACAAGGCCAGGATGTAGATGACGACTAGTGAAGGTAACCATCCACAAAGACACCTACAGAACACATTGTAGACAAGACCAGGATGTAGATGACGACTAGTGAAGGTAACCATCCACAAAGACACCTACAGAACACATTGTAGACAAGGCCAGGATGTAGATGACGACTAGTGAAGGTAACCAGCCACAAAGACACCTACAGAACACATTGTAGACAAGGCCAGGATGTAGATGACGACTAGTGAAGGTAACCATCCACAAAGACACCTACAGAACACATTGTAGACAAGACCAGGATGTAGATGACGACTAGTGGAGGTAACCATCCACAAAGACACCTACAGAACACATTGTAGACAAGACCAGGATGTAGATTACGACTAGTGAAGGTAACCATCCACAAAGACACCTACAGAACACATTGTAGACAAGACCAGGATGTAGATGACGACTAGTGGAGGTAACCATCCACAAAGACACCTACAGAACACATTGTAGACAAAGCCAGGATGTAGATGACGGCTAGGGAAGGTAACCATCCACAAAGACACCTACAGAACACATTGTGGACAAGACCAGGATGTAGATGACGACTAGTGGAGGTAACCATCCACAAAGACACCTACAGAACACATTGTAGACAAGGCCAGGATGTAGATGACGACTGGTGAAGGTAACCATCCACAAAGACACCTACAGAACACATTGTAGACAAGGCCAGGATGTAGATGACGGCTAGGGAAGGTAACCATCCACAAAGACACCTACAGAACACATTGTAGACAAGACCAGGATGTAGATGACGACTAGTGGAGGTAACCATCCACAAAGACACCTACAGAACACATTGTAGACAAGGCCAGGATGTAGATGACGACTGGTGAAGGTAACCATCCACAAAGACACCTACAGAACACATTGTAGACAAGGCCAGGATGTAGATGACGGCTAGGGAAGGTAACCATCCACAAAGACACCTACAGAACACATTGTAGACAAGACCAGGATGTAGATGACGACTAGTGGAGGTAACCATCCACAAAGACACCTACAGAACATATTGTAGACAAGACCAGGATGTAGATGACGACTAGTGAAGGTAACCATCCACAAAGACACCTACAGAACATATTGTAGACAAGACCAGGATGTAGATGACGGCTAGGGAAGGTAACCATCCACAAAGACACCTACAGAACATATTGTAGACAAGACCAGGATGTAGATGACGACTAGTGGAGGTAACCATCCACAAAGACACCTACAGAACACATTGTAGACAAGGCCAGGATGTAGATGACGACTGGTGAAGGTAACCATCCACAAAGACACCTACAGAACATATTGTAGACAAGACCAGGATGTAGATGACGACTAGTGAAGGTAACCATCCACAAAGACACCTACAGAACACATTGTAGACAAGACCAGGATGTAGATTACGACTAGTGAAGGTAACCATCCACAAAGACACCTACAGAACACATTGTAGACAAGACCAGGATGTAGATGACGACTAGTGAAGGTAACCATCCACAAAGACACCTACAGAACATATTGTAGACAAGGCCAGGATGTAGATGACGACTAGTGAAGGTAACCAGCCACAAAGACACCTACAGAACACATTGTAGACAAGGCCAGGATGTAGATGACGACTAGTGAAGGTAACCATCCACAAAGACACCTACAGAACACATTGTAGACAAAGCCAGGATGTAGATGACGGCTAGTGAAGGTAACCATCCACAAAGACACCTACAGAACATATTGTAGACAAGGCCAGGATGTAGATGACGACTAGTGAAGGTAACCATCCACAAAGACACCTACAGAACACATTGTAGACAAAGCCAGGATGTAGATGACGACTAGTGAAGGTAACCATCCACAAAGACACCTACAGAACATATTGTAGACAAGGCCAGGATGTCGATGACTGCTAGGGAAGGTAACCATCCACAAAGACACCTACAGAACACATTGTAGACAAGACCAGGATGTAGATGACGACTAGTGAAGGTAACCATCCACAAAGACACCTACAGAACACATTGTAGACAAGGCCAGGATGTAGATGACGGCTAGGGAAGGTAACCATCCACAAAGACACCTACAGAACACATTGTGGACAAGGCCAGGATGTAGATGACGGCTAGGGAAGGTAACCATCCACAAAGACACCTACAGAACATATTGTAGACAAGACCAGGATGTAGATGACGGCTGGTTAAGGTAACCATCCACAAAGACACCTACAGAACACATTGTAGACAAGGCCAGGATGTAGATGACGGCTAGGGAAGGTAACCATCCACAAAGACACCTACAGAACACATTGTAGACAAGGCCAGGATGTAGATGACGGCTAGTTAAGGTAACCATCCACAAAGACACCTACAGAACACATTGTAGACAAGGCCAGGATATAGATGACGGCTAGGGGAGGTGACAATCCACAAAGACACCTACAGAACACATTGTAGACAAGGCCAGGATGTAGATGACGGCTAGGGAAGGTAACCATCCACAAAGACACCTACAGAACACATTGTGGACAAGGCCAGGATGTAGATGACGGCTAGGGGAGGTAACCATCCACAAAGACACCTACAGAACACATTGTGGACAAGGTCAGGATGTAGATGACGGCTAGGGAAGGTAACCATCCACAAAGACACCTACAGAACACATTGTGGACAAGGCCAGGATGTAGATGACGGCTAGGGGAGGTAATCATCCACAAAGACACCTACAGAACATATTGTAGACAAGGCTAGGATGTAGATGACGGCTAGGGGAGGTAATCATCCACAAAGACACCTACAGAACACATTGTAGACAAGGTCAGGATGTAGATGACGGCTAGGGAAGGTAACCATCCACAAAGACACCTACAGAACACATTGTGGACAAGGCCAGGATGTAGATGACGGCTAGGGGAGGTAATCATCCACAAAGACACCTACAGAACATATTGTAGACAGTATTACTGTAGATAGTACAGCGGGAACCTCGCCCGCTATCAGGTAATCGACGTAACTCCGGTGTTTACTGCCATGGCCGTGGAAGCTTGCAGTTCCCATTAGCATCGCCACGCGGGTGGTACCTTCCTGGACACCTACTGGAGGAAGATTTGATTGACATCCCTTGTTTTATCACACCCTGGACACCTCGTAGAGCAGTAGATACCTATACTAGTTCATAATACACGATATTCTCCAACACGCGTGCCACAAAATACTATAATCTACAATTTAAAAAACCAATGGGAACAACTTAGACGAGTTTAATATTCAGCAAAGACTGATACAGAACATCAGAACTTCCATTTTGAGATAATATGGGAATATCAGAGAAGAGGGATGCCTGGATGAAACTATAGTTTCCAAAGGATGGTAAATGGGGAACAAAAGAGAGGCGAACTCCGAAGATAAACGGACCAAATTAGACCAATCCCCGGACTGTAAGAAACAAGAACGACAGAACAAGATGGAGAGTGTTCATCAGGGAGAACTTCAAATAATTGAAGAACGAATACACGTCAATGTTTTAAAATGATTTATCAAAATCTATAAACGTTTGGTTAAACGCATCAATAATTTAAAACATATTAACAAAGACAAAAAAATGTTTAATTGCATTTGATATCTCTAACTCTCCGCTATTGACGGTCCCAAACCAGGATGAAAGAAGGAAATGGTATCAAAAATCTATTACATCGTTATGGAAAATC